>CM051257.1:18926503-18999003 GCA_027921565.1 Artemia sinica
GCTACTGGCCTAATTTGGCTTTTGTGTGTGCTCCCTTTTAATTAGATTCTTTGGATCTTATTGAATGCCTCGGCGAATCTATGACTCAGTTTTTCAATAATTTAAGGTATATCTGAATAATTTCGACATTTTTGTTGTTTTCTTTGTACCCCTTTACTCATACCCTCAATTTTTTTTTTTTTCAAGGAACACTAAGCTGTTTAACGTTATTTTGCGTGTTTGTTTGAACGATATAGTGACCTAGTTAATTATTAAGTAAATTGTTTTTCTAATGAAAGCTGAGACGGTATCCTATCAAGGTGGTATCCAGAGGGGGGGGGAGGGATGTATTACATTTAAATGATAATATCTCGATTTTTTTATTGAAAGCGGGGATCCCAAAAAGTTGTTTGTTTTTTTTTAATTTAAAGCAGAGACGGCATCCTATCAAGGTAGTATCCCAAGGGGAGAGGGGGGGGGGGGTATTGAGCTATCATATTTAAATGACAATACCTCGATTTTTTTTTTTTTGAAAGCAGGGGTGCCAAAAAGTTAATTGTTTTTTTTAATTTAAAACAGAGACGGTATCCTATCAAGATGGTATCCAGAGAGGAGGGGGGGATAGGAGCTATTATATTTAAGTGATAGTACCTTGATTTTTTTTATTGAAAGCAGGGATGCCAAAAAGTTGAAAAGTTGACAAAATTAACAAGATTTTCGTGAGTTATACTTGATACAGCACTTGCATGGTTGATACAGCACTGGATGTGTGTGGATTGATAGATGGTGTTCTGCGTCGGAACTATGATGTAAGTGAGAATGTTGGATGTTGGATTCCCGGTATGCTTTTTTGTTTTCCGGTATTTGTTTTTTGTTTTGCTTTTTTTCAGTAAAACGCACACTATATTCTGGTCTTGCTCAGGCATGGGGATTGTTAACCCTACTCATGTTCATTTTTGCTCGTTTTGAGTTTGACTCGGCTATTTATTGTAATTTCTGTTCGTTTCAGTTTCATTTATTTATTGATAGTGATTTGTGGTAGATTTAAGCTTAGAAGATTATTTGACTTTATTACTCTTAACTTATCTTTGAAAAACTTTTTTTTGGAAGAAGTTATTTAAATTAATTTCTGTTTGTTTTTTGTTTACACAGTCTTTTTAGTTGAAAAAAATAATATTTTGTATCTTTTCAGTATTTTTTTTTTGTAAGAATCGATAGTTTGGGTTGCTATTTGTATGTTGGAGAAATTTTTTCATTGTTTTTTTTTATTACTGATGCAAATATTTTTTTTAATTTAATTTTATACTTCCTGAAGTTCACCTGAAAAAGAAAACTTAATATCATTCTCAAAAGATTCTATCTATGCTCTTTGAAAACATGGAAATATTTTTCCACTCTTTTTATTTATTTAAATTGCAGGAGCAGAAGTAGTAATAGTAGTATCCCCAAAAGCTTCAACTTAATGCCCCCAGTCGTTCTCGATATATTGCTGAGGTGTCTTATTGGCAACCACAAACACAATGCCTTTTGATTTAGTTTAAAGCAACATTTAGTTTCAAAGCATAATAGGCCAATTGCATAATTGTGGGGGTTGATATGTCCAATATCCCTTATGACATAGTTGCTGGACCGTTCTTCTATGCTGAACAAAATAGCTGTCTTAAAAGTTTGACTGGATGCGTTTGGAAAATGAATGGGCTTGAGAGAAGGACTGCATGTCCTTAAGTCTCTTTTTACTCTTAAAAAGGGCACCAAAACTTTTAATTGTAAATCAAATTTGCTCCTTTAAAATTTTCAATGATATTTCTAGCTACTATAGAGTGGTGCAGCTGCCTATGACATTGCTCACATGCCCTTTTGAAAACCTATGTGCATACAGTTTTCTTTCGTTGAATTGAAACTCCTAAACTTTCCTTAAAAGTTTCACCTTAATACCCTTAGCGTCATTAGTTACAGTAACTGTAGTGGTAGAATTAAAAGTATACACATAGTACCTTCTTGGTAGTTCAAAATCCCCACAACTTACCTTTAAAGGTCTAACTTGGTAATTAAATAGAAAAGCAAGTTTTTTTTAACTGAAAGTAAGGAGCAACATTAAAACTTAAAACGAACAGAAATTGTTACAGGCAAAGTTCATAACTTGCAGCCCTTCCCCCGAGGACTGTGGGGGATTAAGTCCTCCTCAAAGACATAATTATTAGATTTTCGACTATGCTGAACAAAATGGCTGTCTCAAAATTTTGATTTGGTGACTTCGGGAAAAATGAACATGGGAGGGGGCATAGTTACCCTCCATTTTTTTGTCACTTAAAAAGGGAACTAGAACTTTACTTTCCGTTCGAATGAGCCCTCTCGCGATATTCTAGGACCACTCGATTGATGTGATCATCCCTAGGGAAAAAAAATCACAAACAAATAAACACTCATCCCTGATCTCAGTTAGTGTCACGCGGGCCCCTATTTTGGACTCCTATTTTTAAAGGAAAGAAAGATTTGTTACGCAAATCATCACAGGATCTAGAGTGATTGCTGGGGTATTTTGAATCGGAGTATGCTGTCAAAATTGGGCAGAAGCTATCTGAAACAAAGCACCCTGTCCGCGAAGGCTGAAGAGATCTGGAGAGTTTGAACAATATTCATGGATTTAATTTGGTAACAAGCTGAGAAACAAATGTGGTTGTATTGGTTCATAACGTCCTATTGTGTAGTAATCGAAATTTTACTATTTTGGTTGTATTGAAATGTAACATGAAAAGATTCTTATAATATAACGGTGGACTAAGGAACATGTATATTAAAGGGTGTCTACAGGATGAATGAAAATTGATCAATTTTCAAATATATATATATATATATATATATATATATATATATATATATATATATATATATATATATATATATATATATATATTATATATATATATATATATATATATATATATATATATATATATATATATATATATACATATATATATATATATATACATATATATATATATATATATATATATATATATATATATATATATATATATATATATATATATATATATATATAATATATATATATATATATATATATATATATATATATATATATATATATATATATATATATATATATATATATATATATATTATATATATATATATATATATATATATATATATATATATATATATATATATATATATATATATATATATATATATATATATATATATATATATATATATATATATATATATATATATAATATATATATATGCACTCGACACGTGACAGGTTTATATATATATAGATTCTCACTGTCGCTTGTCTTCTACAGGCGGACAATTTGAACATTTTCTTGATTAATCAAAAAAACTTTTTGCACAAAATAAATTTTTCAAAAAAGTAAAGAACTCCATTAAACCAAAAATGACCAAAAACAGAATCAAATAATCTACCAAGCATACAACTACCAGAAATTAGTATTAATAAAGAAATGAAACCCAAAACAAACGGAAATTAAAATAAGTCAAACTCAAATGAGCAGAAACTATTCTGAGCAGGGTTCTAAGCCCTAAGCTTTCTAAAAGCTAGAATATAATTTGTACTTTACTGAAAAAAATTCAAATGAATTTACTGAAAAAAATGTGCATTGTCAGTTTAATATACATATGCTGATATTTATTCCTTAAAATCTAAATTCATTTTTGTTTTCTTAAAGTTATAAGTGAAAACATTTAAAAGAATATTTTCAGTATTTACTTCAAGCATAGGGTTTAGAACCCTACTTAGATTAGTTTCTGCTCGTTTTGAGTTTGACTTATTTTAATTTGTGTTTGTTTTGGGTTTCATTTATTTATTGATACTGCTTTGTGGTAGTTGTATGCTTGGTAGATCATTTGATTCTATTTTTGTTCATTTTTGGTTAAATGGAGGGAGACATTTGCCCTCTTTCGCTTTCGACTAATAAAAAAGGCTCTAGTCCTCTCAATTTTTAACGAAATATGAGCCCTTTTTGAAGCTTCTACGACAAAAATTTCTATAAAAGCGTTAAATGCCCGAAAGGCATAATTTACGACCCTTGTCCTGAGGGCTATGGCGGGAGGGTTGTCATCCTCAAAGACATAATTTCCAGACCTTTCAACACCTTTAACAAAATGACCATATAAAAATGTCGATCGGAAATGTTTGGGAAAATGATGGGCCTTGGGCCCATCATCTTATTACTTTCGACTATTAAAAAGGGGAATAGCCCTTTCAATTTCAATCAAATCAGCCCTTTTTGAAGTTTCTATGACAAAACTTTCTATAAGAACCATATATACCCTCAGGGCATGACTTACAACCCTTGTCCTAATGGTTGGGGGGAGGGTTGTTATCCTCAAAGACCTAATTTACAGAACGTTCAAATAAGTTGAACTTACATACTAGAAAAAATACTAGAAAAGGTATATTTCAAAACCTGGATGGGGTAGCCTATGACTATGGCACTATTAATGAATATGTAAAAGCCGTTCGCGTGATATGTACTATAATTCTTCCGCAATAAGATTCTCGTAAGCTGTATTTTGATTTATTGTAAAAGGTATGGTTTCAAATAAATATGGCAACCAGAAAACTCAATTTATTTTAGGAATTAGATTCATGCCAATTTTAATGTCTCGACTGTATCAACTAGATCCCGAGGCCACGCCGAAAAGTCGGCGGCGCGCCGCCGAAAAAGAAACGATGGCGCGCCGCCGAGCTTGCATCAGCGCGCTGACGCCGCCGCTGATTCTATTGGCAGCGGCGGCACTAATACGCCGCCGTTTTTTTTTGTTTTTTTCTCTCTTTTTTGGTTATCAATATCGACCTCCGGGCTTCAACCGTCATCTCAGCTAATCTGTTTCTTAAAAATAAATACTGTCATTTTGGGCTCGCCATGTATATCGGTTCATAGGAAGGAGAAGAAGAAATTTTTCTTGAAACAAAAATTCTACCTTCCACTTTAAAATTCTGTTCATTTTTCTTTCTGATTTTTCGGATGAAAAGAGGTAGGTAAAAGAGCATTAGGCAATTCAGGATGTTGTCATAGGCAGCGCAATCGAGCTGTCTAAGTAAAGAACAATGTTGGCACAATGTATTATTTATTTTTTTTTAGTTTTTTTTTCCATACCAGGGCAATTCGTATCGAAGGAGTTGTCGTAGAAACTTCAAAAGGGCTCATTCGATTGGAAATTGGAATAACTAGTGCCCTTTTAATAGTCGAAAGTGATTGGAAGGCAACTAACACCCCTTACACGCCCACCGTTTCCCCAAACACATCCAATCAAAATTTTAAGATAGCCATTTTGTTCAGAGTAACTGATTTCCAGAGAGGAAATATGTTTTTTGAGGAGGTTACTCCCCCACAACCCTTAGGGCAAGGGTTTTGTAGTTATGCCCTGGAGGTATATGAGAACGATGTTGGCACAATGTATTATTTATTATTTTTCCTTTAGACCAGGGCACTTCATATCAAAGAAGTTGTCGTAGAAACTTCGAAAAGGGCTCATTCAATTAGAGATTGGAGTGGCTTGTGCCCTTTTTAATAGTCGAAAATGATTGGAACGCAACTAACACCCCTTCCACACCCACCATTTCCCGAAACACATACAATTGAAATTTTGAGATAGCCATTTTGTTTAATGTAGTTGAAAGTTCTGGAAATTAGGTTTTAGAGGATGACAACCACCCTCACAGCCCTTAGGGCTGTGAATAACTAGCTTTCTCCTCAATGTTAGATTTCAAATGCAGCTGACTGAGTAGTTAATACGTTGAACGGATTGCCATTGCTGTTTCCAGTTATACAAAAGTCATTAATTTTAGAATTACCCATCACAAAAACTACAAGCCTGAAAAAATTTGTGTTATATTAGAAAAAAGGGGAAATACCTCTAAAGATGCAAGTGATCTTGATGAAAACCGCAAGTTTAAAATCACTGATTTCAAGCTCCTATCTCCAAAAAGCGTAAAATTTTGCGTATCTTTTTCAGAAGATATGCAAAGATCATGCATTTTTTTTTTCTGACAGAAGTCTGACATAGTGCAGAGCCTATGGGTGTTCCGAAGAGGACACCAAAAATGGGCGATACCGCAACAGGACAACCAAAGAACGCCAAGTTCTCACTTTTTTTATATGGTGAAAAAAAATTAGTATTAGAAAACAGCAAGAGAATTTTAGATTAATTAAACATATTGTAAATACCCTGTAATAGATTATTTTTTTTTTTACAAAATATGAAACCTATTCATTTGTTCACTTTGGTGGTAATAGAAGGTAAAATGTAAAATGCGTCATGCATGTAAAACGTGTCAGAGAAGATAGAGTTGGTAAAACCCCTCCAGTCCTCCTTTTTTTATTCTTTCCAAGGCAGGGGTGGATCTAGAGCAAAAGCTTGGGGAAGGCCCAATGTGACAAGGGTGCCAATGAGCAAAATCTTGAGGGGGGGGCAATGTTTTTTTTTCTGTTTTTAGGTTTTTGATCCAAATATCATCAAAGGAGAAAGGGCCAAGTCATTTTTTCTAACTCAATTGCTAGCATATTTTTAGGGTTGCCTTAATTTTCAAAATTATTTAATGGTGAAGGGCTATCCAACTCCCTGTTCCAGGGTTTTAGTATTCGTGACCTCCTAATCGTTCTTCTCTTATTGGTATTTCCTGTGGTTCCTTGGGTTGTGATTAGTAGTGCCAGATCCTTAAAGGAAGTGTAGCTTCTTGTCTTTATTCTGCACTATTAACTTTAAAATATGAAAGTGGAATGTTAGCCTGAACTGGTTGAAAGGGTGCTTTGATGAAACCACAATAATCTTGTTAGAAGCATTCGAAAAATGCAGAGAACTAATACGAGCAATACCTGTACTAAGAATACCTCCTGAATATTCTGTCTGTGACTCATATGTTGGTAAGTAAGAAAAAAGAAAAGGATACGGAACTAGATTTCTAAGGTCCGAACCGGTGGTGCTGATCTCCGTCTCTAGGTCCTTCAGTCATGACGTGCAATCGGGGATGGGGGCCAGCTATCCTGTGCTTTCGTACACCCTTCCTGTTTACCCTCTTCATATTTCTCTAGGTACCTATTTAGAGCTGGGTCGATTCTGGTTGATCTTACAGAGCCACGCCACTGACCCCCGTCCCAGACCAAATTATTGGGTACACTAGGATTCGAACCCTCACCCTCTCGGATAAAGGATCCAAAATCCAGCGCACCAATCCACCACGGCTCTATGTGGGACTTATACTCATATTTGGGACTTAGCTTTGGGCTTTTTCGAATTGGTGGTATGAGTCCGGAATAACAAGAAACAGTTTCCTATATTTTTTCGATAGTTGCGGCTCCAGCACGTTGTTACCATCAATATACTGGGAAGGTATACTCTTAAAGAAGAAGATAAGCCTGCTTTTTAGGCATGGATTAGTTCTATTAGTGATAGTGGAGTAATTGCAGCTAAGACAAATCCTGAGTAATCATCAAGTACGAAGTAGATCTTTGCGAAGTATATACCTCGCTAGACCTTTTGGTCTAGCGAGGGTGGTGATGCTTGATATGCTAGGATCGACAGAATAGGGTGAAGGGATATAAGCCTTAATTATGAGTCAAATATGTTTCGAATGAAAGGAAAACCCCGTGGCCGTTTATGATTAAGGAGTAGGTTAGTATGATATGAGATATCATACCTGAGGTAGGTACATGCAGTGAACAAAGTAGTGAACAAACTACTCAGTGGCTTTTTCTATGCTTTTTTCAAATGTAGTAATTGTATCTGTCGTAAATGCACCTCTTCCCCCTTATGGACCCATATGTAGCCCTAAGATATGAGTTTGTACAAAAAAAAAAGATTTGAACAACAAAATTTTTACTTTAGAATTTGCAACATATTTTATTAATTACATTGCGATGTTTACTTTTATTGTTATCCGCATTTGTAAATCACTTAGAAATAAATTCGATGTCCGCAATATCGATCTGAAATTCCTTCAGAAACAGGTATAGATCTTCTGGTTTTGACTGTTTAAAAAGCTCTAAATAAAGTAAAAGGCTTTATTAGTTGTTATGTTTATTGAATTTGATTGTTCTTAACCACTGCTTGTTCAATAAATAACTTAGAGAGAGTTAGATTATAAAGGTTTTCGTGGGCTTTTAACCACTTTTCTTAACCCATTTCTTGTACCAAAAATAAGTAATTAGGCGTCGCTTCAGAGTCTAATGTAGAGGGCTTTAAATTGAATTGCAAGTCAAACAATTGTGCATTTGGAAAGAGTATAGAAAAAAACTAGTTAGAATGTTCACATTGTCCCTACCTCAGTTATGGAATTTCGTATATGTTTATCGAGGAATATTCTGCTGTGATAAGTTAACCTTAATTGGCCAGTGCGGAGCCAAAGCATCCAGTTTCCCGCGTGGCTGTCAATCATGAGGGGTCGGGGGGAGCACTTGTCTCCTTGATTCTTGAAAAAAAACGTGCTTTTCATATTTTTGTATTTCTTTTTTGGTATATTCAGTTTTAGAAAATTTAGAAAACAACCATATTTTGGTTTGTTTCCCAAACCAAATTTCTAGATTAAAAAAAAATCTATATTCCTGTGAATTGACACTCCAGCTCTCCTGAAGTATTGTAACAGACAAACAAATATTAATCTAGTCCCCAGACAAGGCCGTATCCAGAAGGGGGAGGGGGGGGGGGGGGGGTACCTGGTTTGAACCCCCCCCCCCGAAATTTTTGACCGAGTCGAAAATTAGTAAAACCTTAGTAAAAATTAGTTGAAAACCGAGTCGAGAATTAGTAACCCCCCCCCCGAACAAAAATCCTGGATCCGCTCTTGTCCCCAGATTAATTGAATTTTTTTTCTTCCTAAAGGACAATAAAAAAGGTTACATTTCACTGAATGTTTGGGTTGCTAAATTCGTTCCCTTATCCACAACTTATCCTTGTCCGAATGAAAAGCCCAAAGACAAAAGAAGAAAACATGGCTTTTGGACATGCCCACTGACATGATCTAATTTTTCAATTTAAATATAATGATATAAAACAATCATCAAAAATTATGGATAAGGAGAAAAATTTTTAGTCTTTTCCAACTCTTGTAAAGCCTATTTGATTTAAAATAAGGCAAAATTAGATTTTCACAATTAATGGAGGGGCTGCCAAAGGTAAAGAGAGGATTAGTCCTTACTAAATCAATGACAGGAGTCCAAAAATTTTGCTTTATTAACAGACATCTTATTCAGTGGAATCTAGTACTAACGGAAAATTCTTGTTGTTTTTTAACAGATTTCTGTTCCTCTTTAATCGCCATGTGTTTCTTGACATAAGGTTTTGATTCATCAGTAATCTAGATAATATTTTCGGAAAAATCCTTCTGGGAGAATGTTCAAAAGAATACATAATACAATGTGAATTTAATCTATATTTGATGAAAATAGAATAAATGAATGAATACATTTATATTATATTCATGCAGTGTATGTGTAAATATAGATGTATTTACATACATAATAAATATACTTCAATTTAATTTACATTAAATTTAACTTAAACTGATGAGAATGGAATAAACGCTTAGGTTAGATCTCAGAAAACCGTTTTCATAGCCACAAGACAAGTGACGGGTGATAGAATGCGTTGGACGTTAATTTGAGCTATATATTTGAGCATTAGGGTGTTGGAGGTTAGGTTATGTTAGGGATGCTGTCCAAATACTTTACCCCCCCCCCCCCTCTCCCCCTATTGTGCAAATATATAGCCCAAATTATACTATTGTATAAGCTGAAGGTTATATGAAGATTATATTTCATTAGGGTTAACCTAACTTCACTTTTTGGGTGTGTTTCGTTGAACTGACTAGTACCAATCTTAGGATCACCTGTGCCTCCTAAGGCACCCAGGGATCAATTAGAAGTAGAAAAACATTCCTCATGTTTACTGCTGCAGTGATATCCTTCCACTTTTCGAGGTTGTGTAGACCCGTCTCGTAGGCCTGTCTGGGTCGTCTGGCATTTCTGGGTCTTCCATTGCCATGACGTTCTAGCAGTTCCCAATGAAAGGCAATCTTTTGGAGACTATGGTCGTTCATATGGAAGAAATGTCCCGAATACCTCCACAGTAATGCCCCATAGACGCTTTACCTAGTTTATAAATTCGCTTGTAAGAGTCGAAACATGGCTTTGACCAATCAACTCTGTTATAGAGACGGCTCCACATGAGTAAGCGCTAAAAACATTTTTTTTTTTTTGTTTAACAACTTTTTCCTGGGCTCCTCTTTCATCGAGTGCTAGATTCAGTGAATTTATGTTATCTAAAATATATAAGTTGAATGAAAATTGCCCTGGTTTCTATAAAATTCCCTGGTTTACTGGAATATAGAGCTTCCCTTGCCTTAAGAAGTTTGTCCCATAGCAGTAAATCCATAATCTACCTGTTTCAATAAACGAGGCGTATTTTTTTAATTAAGGTCCGTTTGAACATAAGTACACAATGAAAGATTATTTCTAAAAAAACAAATTTATTTTCAGAAAGTGCATGCTTCACTCTATTTTTGACATAGTTATTAATCTTTTTGAAACACTTATCATGCCTCTCAACTAATTTTAAAGTAAAGTCTTTATAAGAACTTGCCGGCGGTTCCAATAACCAAGAGTTCACTGCGATTTTTACGTCGTCGTCATATTTTTAACGGTTCTCACTGAGGTGGCAACCGGTTGAACTGGAGACGAAGCATGGGTCTCGTATATCACGCCGAAATCGAGGCAATAGAACATGGAATGGAAAGACACACACTCACCTGAAAATTTGAAGGCCGAACATCCTTTCTCCCCTTTGTTTTTTGGTCGACTTCTGGCAACGGTGGAACCACTATCAATGCAGATGCATACTGCCTAACCCTCAGAAAGCTCCGCGGAGCGATAAAAAAAAGGAAAATGCCCTTGTTCATGACAATGCAAGACCTCACACTGCTGGTCAGACCCGTAATTTGTTGGACAGTTTTGGCTGGGATGTTTTAGATCACCCACAATACAGTCTTATGATATTGCGCCGAGTGATTAGCATCCGTTTCTCCACCTCAAGCAACACCTCAGTGGCAAACATTACAACGGTGATGACGACGTAAAAACAGAAGTGAATTCCTGGTTAGCGGAACAGGCGGCAAGTTTTTATACAGTGGTTACTTTAAAATTAGTTGAGAGGTATGATAAGTGCTACAACAAACTTGGCAACTACGCTGTTAAATAGGGTAAAGTATGTACTTTTAGAAAAAAAATTTTCTTTTTTTAAAATCATCATTAGTTGTGTACTTATGATCAGGCAGACCTTAATTAAAAGACATTCGTCGTACTCTAAATATTTTTATTTATTTTTTATAACGGGCCTGTACAAAAAACATGAAATTCACTAAATATCCGATAAGGGGGAGCTTAAACTTTCAAACTTCGAAACAATTTTGTGTATCATTTCGATATCGACAGAAATTTAATTATGTACACAATTAATGACAAACAAACACTATGTCCACTCTTTATTCTATCGATAAATATATTTTGATAAAATTCCAGAGATTGAGGGATTAATTGTAAAATCAGGATAATGTTTATACTAAAGCTAAAGAAGAAGAAAATGAAAAAAAAGGAAAAGACTGGGACTTTGTCTCAGTTCTTTTTTCTTCAGTTTTTTTTTTGGATCAATTTTTTTTTTTTTTTAAGAAAAAACATGGTTTTTCTCTGGACTCTTACATACAAGGTCGTTACAAAAAGCAATTTATCACCGAACAAAGTAATTTTCTCCAAAGAGGATTTCATGAATATATATTTTATATATTTTATATATATATATATATATATATATATATATATATATATATATATATATATATATATATATATATATATATATATATATATATATATATATATATATATATATATATATATATTATATATATATATATATATATATATATATATATATATATATATATATATATATATATATATATATCTATATATATATATATATATATATATATATATAGATATATATGTATATATATATATATATATATATATATATATATATATATATATATATATTATATATATATATATAATATATATATATATATATATATCTATATATATATATATATCTATATATATATATATATATATTATATATATACATATAAATTTATTAAGCTGTAAACACAACTTTATTTTGTAAGTGAAACTAACACGGGGAATGACCTTCCTGGGGTTAAAATGCTTAAAATTATGTTCCAAGTGCAAATGACTCAAGAAAATGCTATACGATTATTAAAAATATTAACCTTTGGGGGCTATGTTCTAAGGTAAGAAGTGTTAGCTATCAAGGAGATTCAATACCTTAAAGCATGGTTCGGCAACCTTTTGTTGTAAAAAGGCCAAAAGTTTACGTTGGGATATCACGCGGGCCGCACTTAGGTCACGTGTCATTACACTGTAGTCCAGTATTGTAGGTATACTATAATAAGTAGAGCACATCTGCAATATTTATATACAAATATTTTAGGTTTATAAATAAAACGCTTAATGTGTATTTTTACTAAATTTATTGTAGTTAATACAATCAATGAGATTTTCGTTGTTGCATTTGACAGTGTTTGTTTTTTCGATAATTCAGAATTGAAAAAGTTTGCTCACAAATATATGTACTACCAGACATAGTAATTAATTGCTCAGCAAACCTTTTTAATTCCTTATAGTTTTCAGAAGGCAAGCTTCCATAGGAATCCACTAAATTGTTTTTTCCTTAAAAACTATCTTAAGTCGGGTATCACTTTGCAAATCTATCACTTTGATTTGCAAATCACTTGGTACATTACTAATATCCACTGCGAAGGGGTTTTCAAAAATTTGTCGATTGTCGTGTTGTTTGCTATAGCACAGTAGTTGATGCAGTTAAAGTCAAATGCACTGGCAATTGTAGTTACAATTAGTTGGGGTCACAGTCGCAATCAGTCACATTCACAAGAATTTGCAGTTGCAAGTAGTCACAAATTCAAACAGTTAAAAGCAGTCAGAGTTTGAAAAAGTCACAATAGTAGTAGTACTTTTTTTTTTTTTATTATTAACAAATGGGTCACAAAAAAAAACAACATACAAATCTCCATATAACGCTAACAAAACAAAACTGCATATAATACTAACAGTATCAAAATAGGTCCCGATGCATATTAGCGTGTTTGGGATAACCCAGAAAAAGGAAAACTTCAACTACTTATGCACTAATACACTTCCTCGGGGAAATAAAACTCTCTGACTCCTCTTACCCTCCCCACCCCTATTAAACAACTAATCAACATTCTAAGAATAATAATTTTTTTTACAGGGAACTTAGAGGAGTCCCACACTCATACTCTATGATTCATCATGCTTCCATTCATTTTCCGACAATCAACTCAATCAACACACGAATCAATTTCTCATTTAACACTCACAAGCATATACTCACTCCCAAATCAATCACTGAGTTCATGTCTACAATACTGGTTAAAACAAATACATCGCAAAGAAGCACGAAATTCCTCAAGAATCTTCTTACCTTTTACTTCCGCCGGAAGCCTATTCCATACTTCAGGACCAATATACCTAATAGAAAATTTAGATCTGGTAGTAACTGGAACCGCCGTTCTAACTAATTCAACATTTCTAGTTTCATAATTATGTTCCCTTTCATTATAAAGTTCCAAAAAACATGCAGGTAACAAATTAGAAAAAAATGTATTCATAAACAAATTTACATAAAATTTAACCAACCCAAAACATGGTAAGATTTTTAATTGGTGATACCTCGATCTTACCGAATTCTGGGACATGTCATTGGCCAAAACTCTTACAGCTTTATTTTGTAACACTCGGAGTGGATTCAAATGGCTAGTGAACGTCGACGACCAAGCTGTAACACAGTACAGCAAATATGGATGAATAAGAGAAAAATATAACATTCTAATAACCTTTTTGGGAAAAAAAAAATTTCAGCTTCCGCAGAGTTCCAACATTTTTGGCTAATTTAGTACTTATAAATGCAATATGATCTTTAAAACTTAGCCATTCATCTACCATTACACCAAGATACCTTACAATACTTGTCCATTTTCTACTTCCATTTACTAACTCAATTTCTTCGATCCATGGATAGTAATTTGCACTTCTGCCATATAAACGAACATTGTTTTCTTTTGATTAACAAGCAGTTTGTTCACTCGCATTCACCTCTCGATTATCACCATTCCTTGTTTCATACCATTTTTCAAATCCGCTTCTGTTTTTGTAGCCATTGTAAATTGTGTATCATCAGCAAAACTTGGAAGTATTGCTCGCACCGGGCCATCAGTGTACCTTGGAGTTGACAGTTGTTTGAGGCATCTATTTAAATCATTAATGTACACAAGAAATAATAGGGGGTCCGACACAGACCCCTGTGGCACACCGCACTTTACTACCATCTCTTCCGACAGTGCCCAGCCATACTCTTCGCGTTCTTCCTTCAAGAAATGAAGCAATCAATTTAAGACTTTTAAAACGAATTCCAGCATTTTCAAGCTTAGCCAATAAAATCTTGTGATCAACACAGTTTTGACTGTGCCTTCATAATATCTAGAAAAATTGAACCCACCTTTAAACATGAATCTAGGCAATCGTTAACAAATGTTGTCAAAAATAATAAAGCATGCTCTGTAGACATATTTTTTTCTAAAACCAAATCGACTAGAGTGAAAAAACCATCTTTTTTCAAAATAATCCCTCAGTCGTCTATAAATCAATTTCTCAAAAATACGAGAAATCACTGGAAGTAGAGATATCGGACGGTAGTTGTTCATATCTTCCTTATCACCTCTTTTATACAGAGGAATAACCAAAGCACTTTTCAAGATATTAGGGGACACTCTAAATTCAAAACATTGATTAAAAAGGTACAACAGATGACTATATATAATTGGGTAAATTTTTTGAACTATTTGAAAGGTTATAAAGTCCATTCCAGCTACCAATTTTTTCATACTTTTTAAGATATCCTCAAGTTCACGCGATCTCACTAGTTGAAGATAAATGGTTGTATCACTTGCTTCAGGAAGAAAATTCTGGTATGTACCATCACCATTTATGCATTCCACAGATGTCGATATTTTTAGTCCCACTTCTGAAAAGTGGGTACACAAGTTACCGGCTAAACCACTTTCCGACTCCCAAGTCAAATTACTAAGAGTTATTCGTTCACTATTTGGGCTTATTACCAACTTAATCAGTTGCCCAGTTTTAGCCGGGCTTTTCTTAAAAGATTTTAACTTTCTATTAAATTCTTTATAATGTTCTTTATCAGATGCTGAGCCTTGACTCGCGCACCTTTTATACATCACTTGTCTTTTTTCCATTGAGGCTAGTAATTCATTTGTAATCCAAGGTTTAATTGGCAACTTATATCTTTGATTTTTCTCTTTAAACTCCAAACACTCTTGAAATAGTAATTTTATTTTTTCATACCATTTACCAAATTTGGTATCAATACCTGTACTATCCTGAAGAAACTCAAAATCTGTACTTTTAAGCTTTCGCTTAAACCTCAAAAGCACATTTCAATCCACATTGGCACAACATTGGCACAAGGCATCTTTGGCACACTTTTATTCTTGGGTTTTGGACCAAATATTCCAGGTACAGATATTGCAACCCCAAAATGGTCAGATACACTATTAATAACTACTGTAGGGCATAAATAATTGATATTTACAAAAATATTATCATTTAAAGACTCTGAAATTTCTGTCACTCGTGTGCATATGTTAATTGCAGGATAAAAACCCAAACTTCACATCGTATTAACAAAATGTCTTACCTTACCATTTCTATCAACCATATTTAAATCAATATTAAAATCCCCACACATAAAACGTGGCATTCTTAAACTTGGTAACTTTCCCAAAAAACCATCAATCAGTTCGATAAACTCTTCAACATTTCCTGAAGGTGGTCTATAAATTACTACAACCATAAACTTATTATTTGCATTACTCACATCAAGAACCATAGACTCAACTTTCATTTCATAATTAACCGCTAAATCCGACCTAATCTGTGCACTAAAACCATTTTTTCCATATACAGCTAAACCACCACGTTGGTGTAGTACCCTATTTTGCAAATACATGTTATAACCTTCTATTTCTAATAAAGTAGAACTATAATCCTTAAGCCAAGTTTCCGTTAGGGGTAGGATATGCGGCTCTGTTTTAAGACATAACTCATCAAGGAACTCATATGATGTGTTTATCCCTTGACAGTTCATGTTGTAGACTTTCATTTCTCTCATATTCTTCCAATCACACATCTCACACAAAAAAGCATACCGGGAATCCAAACATCCAACATTCTCACTTACATCATGGTCCCGACGCAGAACACCATCTATCAATCCACACACATCCAGTGGACTCCTTTCAAGTTCCCTCAACCTACTGGCTAAATTAACCATTATCCAAAATCAAATATGGGCAAGAGAAAGTCAAAGGAGGAGTAGAGAACCATATCTTCCCCAAGTAACCTCTACATCTTACAACATCCGAGGGCGTATTAACTATCATAATAAAGTAAACATAAGAAACAAAAATTAAACAAAACAAATAAACAAACTGATCGATATATATATATATACGCATATCAACTCCCAAAATAAAACTCAGTGGGCTTAATATGGCTCACAACTTCATTTATAAGCAAACCAAAACTTAATAACCTTCATAATTAATAACTTTTCATTTAACCTCTAAAAAAAAATTCCAAACACTATAAATAACTAAGTCAAAACCACTTTTTACATTTTTAACGCTTTGAGCTATTCAACCTTTTCAACGTTACCTGCAGATTTAATAGAAAGAACCGGCGGTACCACGGGTGGTATCCAGCACTCAACCCCTCTCTCCATCAAATATTTTCTTTTCACCACCAATTCCTTTCTAATTTGGTGCACCTCTCTACTAACATCATCACTAAAAAAACTGGTTTTCCAAACTGCAAGTCCTTTCCTCTTAATTTCTTTGCATTTTCTATTATGCCGTATCGGTCCTTATAATCAGTAACTTTGATTTTGATAAAATTACTCGCTTCTTGTACCACTGAAAATGGAGGAATATTCTTCACTTCCATTTCTCATCCCTCACTCAGCACTCTTTTAATGGTATTTTTCGCATCTGACAATGAATCAATCCTCACATTCCAAAACAATATGTTGTTTATTCTTTCCGTATGCTGCAACACAATACTTATTTTTAATGATGTAACTTGCGCAAATAAATCATTCACAAGTTTATCCTGATTTTCCATCTTAGGCTTCAAACTATCTACCCGATTATTTGTTTCTCTTGCATCACCTTCCACACGCGTGCATCTTTCTCCCAATTCACGAACAGTTTTCTGTATATTTTGCACATCAGTCTACACACTATGAAGAGACTCTCTAATTTCTTTTACGTCCGATTGTAAAGTTTCCAACAGGTCCAAAATTCTTACAATATTTTCTGCATTTGTTTTCTCATATTCCTGTCGTAAGCATTCACCACTCGAATTCAGAATAGAATCTTCCGGCGAAGGCCTTTTCTTCCCTGTTAGAGTTTTTGGGGTTGACGTTAGGCTTTCATTTGATTTACCACCACTCTCATTGCCACCATCAGTTTTTACTTTCTTATCATTTCTCTTTCTCCCCATTCTCATGGACGATTACGGCAAATAAATTTCCAATAAAAAGGCAATCTTCAGTCAATATATGCCGCGCGGTTCAAAAGTTCTATATATTTTCATATTTGCTGTGACATAATCATGGCTTGGTTATTATTTATTCGTTCATTTCACTGGCCACTACTAACCCACTTCATTAACTATATCAACGGAATGATTGCATAAACACAGTTTTCAAAATACAGGTACAGTCTTTTCAAGGTCATTCCTTACTTGTGTAATCAGATATTAGCGTAACACATTTCTTTCATTCCACGCAAAAATCAATTGGCTCCTTGCCAAGATTTATCACAGGTAAACAGGTTATCCGTGAGATAAGATAAGATATTTATTTCTAGAAATTGCTATCACAAGCCCTGAAGGGCCGAATTCGAATTTCGAAGTCCATAAAAAACAAACAAGCAAGAAAATCATAACAAAAGCACAACAACTTAAAGATTGTCAACCAATGAAAAAAAAAATTAAAATAAATAAATAATCAAATATCCGAGTGCTGTATGATTCCTTTGTCACTTATATTAAAAACTTCAAAATGGCAACTAGTTAATAAGATAAAAACTAATAAAACTGAAAAAAAATAAATAATATACACATTAACAAATGTTTAAAAAACAACATAAAAAGGGGATAGGGAACAAAAAAAAGAGTATAGAGAAATGTACTGTGAAATATAATTTTTATTTAATATGTTAACTGTCCAAAGACTGAATGAATTGCACAAGTAGTAGTTGTAGTAGCCCTCAACGGTTCAATTTATTACTTTTGGCTGTTTTTCAGATATTGTTCATATGCCCTTTTGACAACCTACATGCATAGAGTACATATTGACTTTGTTCAATAGACTTGGCAATATCCCTTGATAGTTTCGCCTTAATGTCCTTAGCCATCCCATATATATTGCAGATAAACCATTTCAACATCCTTATTTAGTTATAAATCCCCTCAGGGGGTTCACTAAGTTTTAACTTAATGCCTTTATCGGTTCCTAAGATGCCGTAATATGCCCTTATGGCAAACTTGGACGGACATAGAATCTTTTGATTCGGTTCAACATCTAGTGTAGGGCGATATTTTGATTAATAGATATATCGATATTTATACTTTCGATATATTCATATCGATATTTCAGATCAGTTTTTCGGTATCTCGTGGATTTGCCTAAGTTCAGTAACGCAAATGGTAAATAAAGGGTATTATATATAACTCTTTTTTCAAAATTCAAATGATATAAAATCAAACAGTAAAAATAAACTTCGATCACATAAACTAATATAATAATAATAAAACCCAGATTTGGAATTATTCGGCTCGGGAAAAGAGAAAAATAAACTACTGGCTATTCAAAAACAGCAGCATGTCAATGTTTTTCCCTGAGAATCGGTTCCGCCGTTCAGTGATTATCTGACCAGCCTTGGAAAACACTTTCAGAAGGGACACTGGTAGCGGGCACAGACATGAATTTCATTGCAACTACGTACAGGTGTTTTTGGGACCCCTTAGCACGAGACTTCCACCACTTGAGTGGACAAGTTTCTCTTGAAACTGTTGGCTCCCTATTGAAAGTGTGCAGAGCCATCATGTATTCGGCTGCTGTCGAAGCATGTCCTGCATTGACTATAAGGACTTCATCGTGTGAACCCCGCAAACTGGCTTGATTCTGATACGACTACATCGTAGGGACTGCGATGGTGCTTGTATCTTCTGATCGAGATTCAGCAGCCAGCAAGGCCAAATCTATCTCGTTTGCAATTTTGCTCTCAAGTTGTAGAAGATCGTCAGGTAAAATATGCATTTCCTTGAAACGCGGGTCAAAATATGTGGCAATTGTGACGGGTGTGACTTGACCAAGGCTTATAATCCTACAATGCATTCTATTCAGTAAAGCCTTTCGAAGCTCATCAGCCACATCTGAGAATCCACCAAAATCAACCTGAACAAGGTGGCGTCTCAAAATCTTAGACAAAGGCAAGACTTTCGAAATGGGGGATAGCTTTTAGAAAGAGCTCAATAGTTGCTACTTCAAAGGGTGTAAGCACCGCAATCCTGTTTGAAATAACATCCCACTCACTATCAGTGAGTATGAGGTCCACTTTACCGAGAAGCGCAAGCGAGCTTGTTACCGACTCTTTCAAATCTTGTAGATTACGCAACATAGTGAGAAACGAATTCCATCTAATGGTCACATCAGGTTTTAGTTTTTTGGTGCAAACGTTGTCAATAGAGATTTAAACATGGCGAAACTTTTCGGTAGCTACAACACTACGTCTGAAAAAGCTGACAATATTTCTAGCCTTTTGGACGAGAGGCAACAATTCAGCAGTATCATTAATAGCACCCCCACATCAAATTTAGAGTATCTGCGAAGCACGAACCATGTCTTCATCATTTAACTACTTTGGATGCAGCATCCTTTTCGGCCGAACTACATTTGCTCCAATATCAGTTACTACAGCAACAACCTTTTCCTTGATGCCCCACTCAGCGGCAATATTATATATATATTATATATATATATATATATATATATATATATATATATATATTATATATATATATATATATATATATATATATATATATATATATATATATATATATATCTATATATATATTATATTAATATATATATATATATATCATATATATATATATATAATATATATATATATATATATATATAATATATATATATATACTATATATATATATATATATATATATATATACTATACATGCATAGTTACTATTAAGCTAGATTATCTTATCTTAATTTATCTGTGATAGATAGCTCCTTTTCCTTGACAGAATTTTTCTGTCAAGAAGTTTTCTGTTTGATCGGCTAGTTTAGCTTTGATAACATTCAGAATCCGAACTTTTCATTATAACATCATTTGTTGTGAACTTTTCATTCTCAGTTGGTAATAATTCACACGTTTCTGACTCGGGAGCCGGAAACGAATTCTTGCGAAAAAGTTGCTAGGGTAAGATGTAAGATAAAGATAAATAAAATCAATTATAGATGAAAGAATTCAAACCTGCAAAGAATCTTGAAGATGTATGCTGAAAATTTCCAGAATCTTCATGTGGTGGATTTTCCACGGGTAATATAGGGGGTTAGAGACCCCTAAGAAATATCAGCTTCGATATTGCGTTTCGATATTCGATATCAATATTTGGTCCGATATATCGATATATCAATGTCGATATCAAATATCGCCTAACATTTTCAACATCCCCGAAAATATGCTTTGAAAGTTCCAACGTACCCCCTTTTTTTCCTGGGATATTATACATAAACCCTTTTAATAATCTGGATAAGTATTGTACCTTTTGATTTATTTTACTCCCCTTCTACTTACCCTAAAAGTGGAAACTTAATACTTATTCTGCTGTTCTGTTCCTGAGATATTGTATTTATGCTCCTTTGACAACCTGGTTGTACTTAAACCCTTTTGAAAAAAAATACCCTCGATTTTGTAGATGGGTTTCATCTGGTACATGCTGGGAAATGTCCCAGTGTTTACCATATTTTCCCGTCCCACTATATACCAGATGACACCCATCTGCAAAATCAAGTGTTGTTTTTTCTTCTGAATGTTTCGCCACAAGATGACCAGATAATTTGGCTGTCATTTGGTACCCCAAGCGTATTATATTTTTGTACCTCAGAGTATATTATTGGGGATGTTGAACTAAATCAAAAGACTCTATATCCGTCCAAGTTTGTCATAAAGGCATATTACGGCATCTTAGGAACGGATAAAGGTATTAAGTTGAAACTTAGGGACCTCTTGGGGGGGGGGATTTATAACTAAATATGGATGTTGAAATGGTCTATCTGCAATATATATGGGATGGCTAAGAACATTAAGGCGAAATTATCAAGGGATATTGCAAGTATATTGAACAAAATCAATATGTACTCTATGCATGCAGGTTGTCAAAAGGGCATCTGAACAATATCTGAAAAACAGTTAGAAGCAATAAATTGAACCTTAGAGGGCTGCTACAACTACTAGTTATGCAATTGGTACTACTGCTATTGTGACTTATTCAAACTGTGACTGCTTTTACATGTTTGAATTTGTGACTACTTGCAACAACAAATACTTGTGAATGTGATTGATTACGACTGTGACCCCAACTAATTGTAACTACAATTGTCAGTGTATATGACTTTGACTGCAACAACTACTTTGCCATAGCAAACATCAAGACAATCCCTCAAAATGGGAGCAATGCCAAAAAGAAATGCTCAACAGCAAATACTTGTGAATGCGATTGATTACGACTGTGACCCAACTAATTGTAACTACAATTATCAGTGCATATGACTTTGACTGCAACAACTACTTTGCCATAGCAAACATCAAGACAATCCCTCAAAACTGGAGCAATGCCAAAAGACAGGGATAGACTGGGTGGTAAGTTTTCGAGCTTAAAATCCACAAAAGTTTCTACGCAAACCTGAACCCACAAGCTTTATCATGCAACGAGCTTTACCAGAGTCAACATGGAACAGTTCTTCTCAAACCCGCAGTCAGTTCTAGAGAAACAATTCTGGAGTATCATTAATGGCACCCCATTGTGAATTGTGATTGATTGCGACTGCAACCCCAACTAATTGTAACTACAATTGTCTGTGCATATGACTTTGACTGCAACAACTACTTTGCTATAGCAAACAACAAGACAATCCCTCAAAACTGGAGCAATGCCAAAAAGACAGGGATAGACTGGGTGGTAGGTTTTCGAGCTTAAAATCCACAAAAGTTTCTACGCAAGCCTGAACCCTCAAGCTTTATCATGCAACGAACTTTACCAGAGTCAACATGGAACAGTTCTTATCAAACCCGCAGTCAGTTCTAGAGAAACACTTCAGGAGTATCATTAATTGCACCCCATTGTGAATTGTGATTGATTGCGACTGCAACCCCAACTTATTGTAACTTCAATTGTCAGTGCATATGACTTTGACTGCAACAACTACTTTGCTATAGCAAACAACAAGACAATCCCTCAAAACTGGAGCAATGCCAAAAAGACAGGGATAGACTGGGTGGTAGGTTTTCGAGCTTAAAATCCACAAAAGTTTCTACGCAAGCCTGAACCCACAAGCTTTATCAAGCAACGAGCTTTACCCGAGTCAACATAGAACAGTTCTTCTCAAACCCGCAGTCAGTTCTAGAGAAACAATTCAGGAGTATCATTAATAGCACCCCATTATGAGTTGTGATTGATTATGACTGCAACCCCAAATAATTGTAACTTCAACTGTCAGTGCGTATGACTTTGACTGCAACAACTACTTTGCTATAGCAAACAAGACAATCCCTCAAAACTAGAGCAATGCCAAAAAGGCACTGGCTAGAGCACTGGCTGTTAGGTTTTCGAGCTTAAAATCCACAAATTTTTCTACGCAAGCCTGAACCCACAAGTCTTATCATGCAACGAGCTTTACCAGAGTCAACATGGAACAGTTCTTCTCAAACCCGCAGTCAGTTCTAGAAAAGCTTCCTTTTAATGCAAGTAACATATACAACTGTGACGAAAATTCTGTGCCCGCAGTTCATATTCCTCCTTAAGTGTTTAGGGAGAGAGGTCAGATGATGTTGTGCAAGGCAACACCATCAGAGAGAGCTGTCCTTGTGACCATGGTTGGGACTGTTTCTGCAAGCAGTCAGTACTTACCACCTTAATTTATATTTCCAAGGAAAAATTTTCAGCCTCACATGCTAACTGGTGCTCCAACAAACTCAGCAGGTGGAGTCTCACCATCCAGTTGGATCAGTCAAGATCTATTTTTGAAGCATATTCGTCACCTCAAGGATATATTCACATTGATCATTTTCCAAATTGCAAAAAAGCAGTAGAAGAAGCTGGTATAAATTTTGTTTGGACAAAATACAAAAATGAAAGGTACATTAACATAAGTTCAAACTGAGTTTGAAAACTGGGTTCCTGATTTCACGACGATCTCACATAAGATGGATATTTTCGAAAACCCCATCGTAGTGTATATTAGTAATGTACCAAGGGATTTGCAAATCAAGTGATATCACACTTAAAATAGCTTTTAAGGAAAAAACCTAACTTGGTGGATTCCTATGGATGTTTTGCCTTTTGAAAGCTACAAGGAATTAAAAAGGTTTGCTGAGCAATCAATTACTATGTTCGGCAGTACGTATATTTGTGAGCAAACTTCTTTAATTCAGAATTACCGAAAAAACAAAGACTGTTCTCGATTATCGGACATACATTTGGACGGAAAAATTCACGTCTCTACTACAAAAATACAAGCTAATGTAAAAAAAAACTTGCAAGTCAAATGCAACAACGAAAATCTCATTGATTGTATTAACTACAATAAATCTAGTAAAAATATACATTAAGCATTTAATTTTTAAACCTAAAATATTTGTATATAAATATTGTAGATGTACTCTACTTATTAAAGTATACCTATAATACTAGACTACAGTTTAATGACCTGTGACCTAAGTGCGGCCCACCTAATGTCCCAACGTAAACTTTTGGCCCTATTACAACAAGAGGTTGCCGACATATGTCTTAAAAGAACAACCTATCTCTCCATTATAAACTTTTTTAGTTTGTATGGCCAAAGTATTTAGAATGTATTGGGCAGTCTTGCGAGTCTTGCAGAGCTTATTAATAGATCTGAATAAAGGACAGAAAAATAAGAGCCGGCATCTAATTTCCCTTAATTCTTTTGAAAAAAAATTACCCTTGATTTTGTATATGGGTCTGATCTGGTACTTGCTGGGAAATGTTCCAGTGTGACCATATTTTCCCGTCCTACTATATACCAGATGACACCCATCTGCATAATCAAGCGTTGTTCTTTCTTCTGAATGTTCCGCTATAAGATGACCACCTAACATGGCCAGATAATTTGGCTTTCATTTGGTACCCCAAGCGCTAAAGTTTACTGAACTAAAAAAGAATAAACCACGAAAATCTGAAGAAAAAGTATTTTTGGGGGTGTATTTTTCCAAACTTTGAGAAAGGTTTGCTCAAAAATAAAAATTGTAACATACGAAAACAAATAATCAGTACTGGATAGTTGAAAATCAAACTAACTATGCTAGATGATGTTTACGGTATTTTCGAAAATGCTATATAGCAGAATGCTATATGGCAACCCCTTTCACTTCGTTGTGTATTGTTATGGCGAGTAATATGTTCGGTCATGTGTGGTGCTGCGAGGGTCATGCGGGCCGGACCAATTCTGCTGCATCAAAATACAATATATCAAGCTCACTAAATATGTTGATGGATGATAAGAACAGGTCAGATTCTTCTATGAGAAACAAGGTGGATATTGTTTCACAATCAATATAAAAAATTCCACAAAAAAAAATTTTGGAAAGAAAAGTAAATAGCTCCATTAAGCCAAAAATGAGCAGAAATAAAGTCAAATAATCTTCCAAGCGTAAAACTACCCCAAATCACTATCAATAAATAAATGAAACTTGAAACGAACAGAAATTACAATGAATAGCCGAGTTAAACTCAAAATGAGCAAAGATTAACATGAGTAGGGTTAATAACCCCCATGCCTTCTCAAGACCAGAACATAATTTGCGCTTTACTGGAAAAAAAATACTACTACTACTACTAACAACTCATCGCAGCACCAAGCCGCCTGAGGCCAACACAGCTACGCACGCTCCTCCTCCACCCCAATCTATTCAAAGCCTCCCTTTTTACACCCGCCCACGAAGTTCCCATTTCCTTTAAATCTTTCTTTATGACGTCCTCCCAACCCAGACGGGACGACCTGCTTTCCGTTTAGCCCTAGATGGTTGGCCGAAAAGAACAATCTTCGGCAATCTGTCATCCTTCATCCGAACAACATGCCCTAACCACCTCAACCTTTCTTTCATTATAGACCTAGAAAGTGGTATTGAACCACATTTTTCGTATAGCCTATTGTTTGAAATACGGTCAGTCAGCCGGGTACCCAGAACAATCCTTAAGCAATTTCTCTGGAAAACATCTAGCAAATCTTCATCCGCTTTTCGGAGCGTCCATGCTTCAGAGCCATATTTGACCACTGTCATCACTGTAGCTTCTAAGATTCTAATCTTGGTTTGCAGACTTATCTTCCTATTCTTCCAGACTTTTTTTAAACTGTGAAAAAACACCCTGAGCCTTGGCTATTCTATTTTTAACATCTTCACTGCTCCCACCATCTTTACTAATAATACTACCAAGGTAAGTGAAACTGCCCACCTGATCAATCTTTTCATTACCCAACGTCACCTTTTCATCTTCACTTATTCCTAGCCTTAGTGACTTGGTCTTCCTAACATTAATTTTCAAACCAATACTAGCACCCTGAACTCGCAAAACCTCTAAAACTTCATTCATTTTGCTCACACTTTCATCTAGGATGCTTAAATCATCAGCATAATCCAAGTCCAGGAGACTTTTTCCTCCCCATTTGATTCCGTGGTCTCCCATTGCCTTTCCTGTGCTCCTTAAAACAAAGTCCATCAAAATAATCCATATAAAGGGGGATAGAACACAACCCTGCTTAACTCCTGATTTAATACAAAACCAGCTGCTAACCTCATTTCCTACCTTAACCGCAGCAGTGTTATTCTCGTACATAGCACTAATCACTTTAATGTATTTGTCTGGTATACCATACAAGGATAAAACCTTTACTAAAGCTCCTCTATCAACAGAATCGAACGCTTGCTCATAATCTATAAAACTAAGGACCAAAGGTGTTTGAAAACTTAGGCACTTCTCAATTATTAACCTAAGAGTGAAAATTTGGTCAACACATCCTCTACCTTTTCTAAACCGCACTGCTCTTCTCTTAAAACTTTGTCTACGGCATCTCTCAGTCTAAAAAGTATCATATTACTAAGCAATTTGCTACCTACAGAGACCAGACTAATGCCTCGATAATTACCACACTCACTTTTATCACCTTTCTTATAAAGTGGCTTAATTAAGGTTTTCCTAAAATCATTAGGTACTTCCCTTTTTCAAAAATCATATTCATAATCTCCAATAACTTATTTCTAACCTCAGAGCCACCATATTTAAGAAACTCATTTACTACCCTATCAGCACCTGGAGCCTTATTATTCTTTAATCCTTTTAGTACTGTTTCTAATTCCTCCTCACAAAACAAATCTTCCTTCACATCCAAGGTATCACAAACTTTTTCATTTTCCTCTATATTTTTTTTTCCTGCAACTCTATCTCGGTTAAGCAAATTCTCAAAATGTTCGGCCCATCTCGCTTTAGCTTTTGTCTTATCGCTAATTGCCACCCCATTCCTATCTTTAACTGGGACAAGTCCGGATTGACTGCTACCTCTCAATTTGTTAACGTGCCAGTACAATATTTTACTATTATGCCGTCTAGCTGCATCTTCTAAATCCTCGGCAATTTTATCCATGGCCTCCACTTCACACCTCCTTAGTTCATATTTCAATGCTTTCTCCACTTTCTTTACATTTCTTTTGTTTTCATGTGATCTATCACTCAGATAATTCTTGTACAAGTCCTTTCTCCTTTCTATTAAACTTAAAGCTTTTTCACTAATATTCTTAGCTGCAGTTCTAGCTTTCTTCCCTAATACACCTTCAGCAACTTCACAAATTATTTTTCTAAAATTATTCCAACCATCTTCCACATTATCAAATTTTAAGCTCTCAAGTTTAGTATTCAACTGTTCCTGGAAAGTTTCTCTCAAATTCTCATCCTGGAGTCTACTAACATCATAACTTCCCGGGAGGTAATTACCCTTCCGATATTTCAGCTTTAAATTAACCCTTGACACTACTAGATGGTGATCTTTACTTTTAACATCAATAACAGCACTCCTATATACCCTAGTATCTTGTATTGATCCTGCCAGTCTTCGATTTACTATAACATAATCAATAAGGTTTGCTGTCTTACCATCACGTGAATACCATGTTAGCTTATGAGCCATTTTATGACCAAACACCGTATTGGTTATAACTAGATTGTTATACCTACAAAATTGCAAAAGTCTGTATCCATTACTGTTTTCTTTTCCTACACCAAATTTACCTAAGCTGGGATACCATCTATCCATATTTCTACCAACCTGGGCGTTAAAATCTCCCAGCCATAACATCATATTTCTACCTGGGACCTTGTCTATTTGCTCCTGTAACTGTAAGTAAAATTCATCTGAGTCACTAGTATCTCCATCAGTCGGTTCTACAGGGGCGTATACTACTATAACTGATACCTTGAACTTTCTAGTCATAAAATGAGCAATTAGTATTCTATTATTAATACCTTCCCAGCCTAAACAAGACTTAGCAGCTTCCTTATTCATCATGAGCCCTACTCCCTGTCTATGTAACCCATCCTTCCTGCCTGAGTAAACAAATTCTATATCACCTAATTTCATGCTTCCTACCCCTGGGATATGAGTTTCTGAAACTCCTAATAGATCCAGTTCGAATCGTCTGAATTCGTCAGTCAAAATGTCGATACGATAGTCATTTTTTAATGTCGTAACATTCCAAGTTCCAATTTTCATGTTCTTTAAATCATTGAAATTTTTTTCGCCTCAGGAAAAGCAATGATCCCGGATACCAGTGCAGGACGGGGATCACATATCTTCTCAAGTCTACACCGAAGTGCTTAAGCCGGCTTAGAACCGGACAGCAAGAAGTCCCTGGGACCTCCATGAATGGAGGCTTTGTGCAATCCTGGGCCCATCTTGGTCACAACATGGTTTTCAGCGCTTGGCGATGCTCTTCTATCAACAAGAGTCGAAATCCTGCACAGACAATCTCAAGCCTATTACCTCCGACTCATTATATATTCATGCCTACAAATATTATGCTACTACGGGGAGGCAACCCGTAATAGATAAATTAGCTAGGAAGAGGTTTTTTCAGCCCAAAGACGCCCATCAAAACATACCAATCCCAGAAGAATTGTCCATTAGTCAGAATCCCGTGCGAATGCTGTGTCGTTTACTAGGCTATAATTTCCTCGAGGGGCGCCACTCCTCAAGTGGGAATAGAGTTGACCGCAAGGTCCCCAGTCTTGCAGGTACCCCGAAAAGGTCGAGGCAGCCCTTTGCAGAGGCCGTTGTCCATAGATCTGGATCTTACGCCCTGCCACAGTTGTCCTCCTATAGAGGATCCTCCCGCGATGGTGTTCTGCATCACCATGCAATTTAACCCATTGCTGGGAGAAGGAAAAAAAATACGTTTTAAATATTTTCATTTTTTACTTCATGAATAAAAAAACATAAGAACTTTAAGGTTCAAATATCAGTATATGTCTATCAAACTGACAATTCACACTCATTTGTTTTTTTGTTTTGCTTTTTTTCAGTAAAACGCACACCATATTCTGGTCTTGATAAGGCATGGGGATTGTTAACCCTACTCATGTTAATTTTTGCTCGTTTTGAGTTTGACTCGGCTATTCATTGTAATTTCTGTTCGTTTCAAGTTTCATTTATTTATTGATAGTGATTTGTGGTAGATTTAAGCTTAGAAGATTATTTGACTTTATTACTCTTAACTTATCTTTGAAAAACTTGTTTTTTGGAAGAATTTATTTAAATTAATTTCTGTTTGTTTTTTGTTTACATAGTCTTTTTAGTGGAAAAAATTACATTTTGTATCTTTTCAGTATTTTTTTTGTAAGAATCGATAGTTTGGGTTGCTATTTGTATGTTGGAGAAATTTTTTCATTACTTTTTTTTATTACTTATTCAAATATTTGTTTTAATTTAATTTTATACCTCCTGAAGTTCACCTGAAAAAGAAAACTTAATATCATTCTCAAAAGATTTTATCTATGCTCTTTGAAAACATGGAAATATTTTTCCACTCTTTTTATTGATTCAAATTGCAGGAGCAGAAGTAGTAACAGTAGTATCCCCAAAAGCTTCAACTTAATGCCCCCAGTCGTTCTAGATATATTGCTGAGGTGTCTTATTGGCAACCATAAACACAATGCCTTTTGATCTAGTTTAAAGCAACATTTAGTTTCAAAGCATAATAGGCCAATTGCATAATTGTGGGGGTTGACATGTCCAATATCCCTTATGACATAGTTGCTGGACCGTTCTTCTATGCTGAACAAAATAGCTGTCTTAGAAGTTTGACTGGATGCCTTTGGAAAATGAATGGGCTTGAGAGAAGGACTGCATGTCCTTAAGTCTCTTTTTACTCTTAAAAAGGGCACCAAAACTTTTAGTTGTAAATCAAATTTGCTCCTATAAAATTTTCAATGATATTTCTAGCTATTATAGAGTGGTGCTGCCTATGACATTGCTTAGATGCCCTTTTGAAAACCTATGTGCATACAGTTTTTTTTCGTTGAATTGAAACTCCTAAACTTTCCTTAAAAGTTCCACCTTAATACCCTTAGCGCCATTAGTTACAGTAACTGTAGTGGTAGCATTAAAAGTATACACATAGTACCTTCTTGGTAGTTCAAAATCCCCACAACTTACCTTTAAAGGTCTAACTGGGTAATTCGATAGAAAAGCAAGTTTTTTTTTAACTGAAAGTAAGGAGCAACATTAAAACTTAAAACGAACAGAAATTATTACAGACAAAGTTCATAACTTGCAACCCTTCCCCGGGGACTGTGGGGGATTAAAAATTGAGAATTTTTAGTTGAATTGAGAATTTGGGAATTCTCAAATTCCCAATTTGAGAATTTTATTTGAGCTTTGTTTTTTTAGTTTCGTTGAGAAGATCTAAGGAAAGTGAAAGTGTAATTTACACATTATAAGTATCTTAAAAACTTAGAAAAAAAAATCGCAAATCCATTTTTTTGAAAGGACTTCCATATGAACTTCTGCGATTTTTGGCAGTAGTGGGTGCCAAATTTAAAAAAAGAAGAAGAAGAAAATCCTCAAAATGAAGCTAAAAACATATGGCACCAAAAGTTTAAGAAGGTTTAGTTTTCCTTTGAAAGCATAGTTGGCTTTGGGAACCAACACATTAATATTGTTAAATTTTTACGGACGAAAGTGTTATCAAATTCTACGAGTTACTTTTTCTTATCTTCCAAGTGTAAAACTAGACAAACAAAAATAGTTTTGTATAGGAATTCTAGCAAATTCATTTCACCTGGAAAGTTTAGCCCCTGGAAACTTGCCTCTCCATGGTATATTCTCCCTGTGGGAAATTCTCACAGGAGAAAATTCACCCGTCCCTATTGAAAAGTGTCTGTACACTTCTCAATAGCAAATGCTATACGTAAACGATGGACAAACTTCATGACTTACAGACCTCTCTCCAAGGTTGTGAGGGGTCATGTTATCCCCGTTAATAACAGTCCATCTGCCCATTCACTTAAAGTTATATAACAAAATTTTTGTTAAACATTTATTTTTTCAATAAGAGATAAGTATAGTCTCTTGGGAGGAAGTTATGAATGAAAAAGAAAACGCATCGGCGGCGTTTGACACTTTTAAAAAAATATTGTCACCTATTTATGATAAGTGTTGCCCTGTGAAGGTTAGAAGAAAAACGTCCCAAGAAAACCGTGGGTGACGAATAAAATTTTGGAAAAAATTAGTGAACGGAACAGACTTTATCGGTTGTACCTTGATTCTCCAACGCAACAAGACCTTGAAGAATTTAGGAAAATTCAGAACAATGTAAATTCCCTCAGAAGGTCATCAATGAAACATTATTATTCAGAGAAGTTTCGTGATAAAAACGGTGATGTTAAGGGAACTTGGCAAGTGATAAATGAGGCACTACGTGGTAATAACACTATAGACCCAGTGGATGAACTTGTAGTCGGTGAACAACAAATTAAAGGTAAGAAAGGTGTTAGTGATGATTTTTTCATTCTTTATCATTCTTTATTGCATCAACCGCAAAGTCGGAGCTTTTCCTTCTCGAGTGGTTTAGCATTTCGATTTGCCTGATTAGAAATCAAGCAGGGCTTGCACTATCCCCAGATTTTCGGGTATTTCCCCAAAAATCTATGCGCCACCCCGAAAAAAATTTGGCCCCCCGAATCCACGAAAATCACGCAATCACGGTGCCCCCCCCCCCTAGCGATTTATCACCAGTGACTCTCCCTGCCAAATATTACTTTGTATACCATAATTCTTCACTGCTCTCTTGTTCATTAATTTCCGTCTCTTTTGTTACTTTGCATAAAAACCAGACAGATGCAATATGCAATTGCAAATATTGCAATATACACAGTTCTTCAAAGGTATGTTGGCAAAAAAAAGTATCGTCTTTATGAAATGATTTTAAGTCATTTCGAATGCAGTTTCCCAATCGCTATTTCTTACATCATTTATAGTCAAGAATTTTATTTTCAAGTTGAATAGAATTATAGAACGCATTCACTACTTTACAGCTTCAGCCTTCAGTTGGATTTTGAAATTGACAACCGACAGATTGTTTCCACAGCTGAACTGTAAATTTGCATTTTTTTTTTTTTTTTTTGCTGTTTTTAGATAAGATTTTCCTAATGTTTAATACACAATTGTTGAACGTCTGATAGAAAATTCAATCTTCTTTCTGAAACATTTTTACCCTCCCCCCCCCACCCAAAAAAATTTCTATTGAGACAAAATTTAGCTATAGACTAAGCTATGCACAAGGTTGGAGGATTAAAGATTGAACCAGAAGTTACGCCAAAAATTTTGCTTCATAAATAAATTGTAAATTACTGCCAATAGGGGGGGGATAGGGGGCTATCATTTTAAAATGATAATACTTCATTTTTTTTATTGAAAGCAGGGATGTCAAAAAGATAATTATTTTTTTTCAGTTAAAGAGCAGACAGAAGAAAATGATATCAAATTCCTGTGAAACCATTGAAATATTTTGATAGACCCAGGGCCCCTCATTAGGACTTGTTCATTGTATTGGGTATTTTGCGATTTCTCATAGGCTACTGGCCTAATTTGGCTTTTGTGTGTGCTCCCTTTTAATTAAATTCTTTGGATCTTATTGAATGCCTCGGCGAATCTATGACTCAGTTTTTCAATAATTTAAGGTATATCTGAATAATTTCGACATTTTTGTTGTTTTCTTTGTACCCCTTTACTCATACCCTCAATTTTTTTTTTCAAGGAACACTAAGCTGTTTAACGTTATTTTGCGTGTTTGTTTGAACGATATAGTGACCTAGTTAATTATTAAGTAAATTATTTTTCTAATGAAAGCTGAGACGGTATCCTATCAAGGTGGTATCCAGAGGGGGGGGGGAGGGAGGTATTACATTTAAATGATAATATCTCGATTTTTTTTAATGAAAGTGGGGATCCCAAAAAGTTGTTTATTTTTTTTTAATTTAAAGCAGAGACGGCATCCTATCAAGGTAGTATCCCAAGGGGAGAGGGGGGGGGTATTGAGCTATCATATTTAAATGCAAACCTCGATTTTTTTTTTAAGCAGGGATGCGAAAAAGTTAATTGTTTTTTTTTAATTTAAAACAGAGACGGTATCCTATCAAGATGGTATCCAGAGAGGGGGGGGAGCTATTTAATTTAAGTGATAGTACCTTGATTTTTTTTTATTGAAAGCAGGGATGCCAAAAAGTTGAAAAGTTGACAAAATTAACAAGATTTTCGTGAGTTATACTTGATACAGCACTTGCATGGTTGATACAGCACTGGATGTGTGTGGATTGATAGATGGTGTTCTGCATCGGAACTATGATGTAAGTGAGAATGTTGGATTCCCGGTATGCTTTTTTTGTTTTCCGGTATTTGTTTTTTGTTTTGCTTTTTTTCAGTAAAACGCACACTATATTCTGGTCTTGCTCAGGCATGGGGATTGTTAACCCTACTCATGTTCATTTTTGCTCGTTTTGAGTTTGACTCGGCTATTTATTGTAATTTCTGTTCGTTTCAGTTTCATTTATTTATTGATAGTGATTTGTGGTAGATTTAAGCTTAGAAGATTATTTGACTTTATTACTCTTAACTTATCTTTGAAAAGCTTGTTTTTTGGAAGAAGTTATTTAAATTAATTTCTGTTTGTTTTTTGTTTACATTGTCTTTTTAGTTGAAAAAAATAATATTTTGTATCTTTTCAGTATTTTTTTTTGTAAGAATCGATAGTTTGGGTTGCTATTTGTATGTTGGAGAAATTTTTTCATTGTTTTTTTTTATTACTGATGCAAATATTTTTTTTAATTTAATTTTATACCTCCTGAAGTTCACCTGAAAAAGAAAACTTAATATCATTCTCGAAAGATTCTATCTATGCTCTTTGAAAACATGGAAATATTTTTCCACTCTTTTTATTTATTTAAATTGCAGGAGCAGAAGTAGTAATAGTAGTATCCCCAAAAGCTTCAACTTAATGCCCCCTAGTCGTTCTCGATATATTGCTGAGGTGTCTTATTGGCAACCATAAACACAATGCCTTTTGATTTAGTTTAAAGCAACATTTAGTTTCAAAGCATAATAGGCCAATTGCATAATTGTGGGGGTTGACTTGTCCAATATCCCTTATGACATAGTTGCTGGACCGTTCTTCTATGCTGAACAAAATAGCTGTCTTAAAAGTTTGACTGGATGCGTTTGTAAAATGAATGGGCTTGAGAGAAGGACTGCATGTCCTTAAGTCTCTTTTTACTCTTAAAAAGGGCACCAAAACTTTTAATTGTAAATCAAATTTGCTCCTTTAAAATTTTCAATGATATTTCTAGCTATTATAGAGTGGTGCAGCTGCCTATGACATTGCTCACATGCCCTTTTGAAAACCTATGTGCATACAGTTTTTTTTGGTTGAATTGAAACTCCTAAGCTTTCCTTAAAAGTTTCACCTTAATACCCTTAGCGTCATTAGTTACAGTAACTGTAGTGGTAGCATTAAAAGTATGCACATAGTACCTTCTTGGTAGTTCAAAATCCCCACAACTTACCTTTAAAGGTCTAACTTGGTAATTAAATAGAAAAGCAAGATTTTTATTAACTGAAAGTAAGGAGCAACATTAAAACTTTAAACGAACAGAAATTATTAAAGGCAAAGTTCATAACTTGCTGCCCTTCCCCCGAGGACTGGGAGGGATTAAGTCATCCTCAAAGACATAATTATTAGATTTTCGACTATGCTAAACAAAATGGCTGTCTCAAAATTTTGATTTGGTGACTTCGGGAAAAATTAACATGGGAGGGGGCATAGTTACCCGCCATTCTTTTGTCACTTAAAAAGGGAACTAGAACTTTACTTTCCGTTCGAATGAGAGTATAGTCCAAGGTACTATTTCTACAAGGCCCCCGTACCAAACAGGTTTTTCTGATAATTCTATTCTACAGGGGCATTACACTCTTTCTTTGTCAAGAGATTTATGCAATTTCAAAGTTCAATGTCTTTTTTTTAGTGATAAATCAAACCAGCATGTCTTGTTTCGTTGCTATGCAATTATTTTTTGTATATATTCGGGTTTCAAATTAGATTCTTCAACAGTTCTGAATAGTTTATTCAACTTAACACTACTGACATTTTTTGTAAACATTTACATAGAAAATGGATAATTCTAAGCAATTTCTGGTGAGTAAAATTTTCTCATTATTATAATAAAAAGAAATTGTCTTGTCATTAAGTTAAGGAAGAAATTCTTTCCTTACACTAGAACTAAGGGTACTTTTGCACTTAGAAGCCTATTGTTTTTAGGAGCTGAAACCTCTACATAGTTCCCTTATAGGCTGAAATTTACAGTGCGATTTTTATCAAGATCAGTGGGCCTTTTTAGAGATGTTTTTGAAAAAAGTGCTTAGCTTTCGATCGGTAATTTGGGATTAGAATAAAATGTTGATTCTTTTAATGTATTAATTGTTACAAAAGCTTCCTTTTTATCAAGATCAGCGGCTTTTTTTTAGGGATGTTTTTGAAAATACTTCCAGGCCAGTCTGCATTTACGGTGTGATTTTTATCAAGATCAGTTAACCTTTTTAGGGATGTTTTTGAAAAAGTGCTTAGCTCTCGATCGGTAATTTGGGGTTAGAATAAAATGTTAATTCTTTTAATGTATTAATTGTTACAAAAGCTTCCCTTTTAGAGTTTCGGTTTGTTCCTTACTTATAGTTCGCTACCATGTACTGCTGGAAAATGTATTTCAGTGATATTTTTAGATCATAGTAGCCTAATGATGCTTTTAGTTTTTAGAAGAAGAACCAAAACAATTTAGAATCTATTACGACCTCTTTCGTCTTCGATAAGTGCGTGGATAAAAATTCTAATTGGCATTTTTTGTTTTTAATTCACAAAATGGTTGGTTTAAGTTTCTTTTACAAGATACTCAGACAGGAAGGATGGGGTATATAGACAGGGAGTAGGGCTCGCCTAATGATGCTTTTAGTCTTTAGAAGAAGAACCAAAACAATTTAGAATCTATGCTGCTTACCTTAGTTTAAGAGCTGAAAATCATTCTAAAAAATCTAAATTTGTAACAATGAGTATTTTATTTTGATAATAAAGGAAAATATAAATATTTATTGAATTGAAAAAAAAAATGTTTTACACTACTTTAAATGCCTAACATAAACTGAATTATTTTCCAAACCCAAAATGCATTTTTTTTTCATGCTAAATTTTACCCTTTTTTTTCAAGGAAGCGGATACGTGCAATAACCCCCCTTCTGAAAAGAAAGCAAGATATAGCGAAGGTATATTAATGCAAGCTGCAAGACCATCAATTATCAAATATGCCGGTAGAATTACACGCGATCTGGACCATCCATCGAGCACCCAACTTATAGTGACAGAGCCCTCTAACCCCAGTGTTAGCTCCATACAAGTTGGAAGGAAGTTGAAGAGAGAATGGACTGCTTCCCATAATGCCTCAGGTCAGCCTACTGAAGATTGGGAGCTTGACCCCCTTCAAGTTTTGCCAAAGGAGTTCAGATATAGAAGCCCAGTCAGAATTTGTAAGTATATACATAATTTTTTTTTCTATCCCTATTTTCAAAAATAAGGTAAATTTTCTCAGGCGCATAGCTTTTGATGAGTAAAACTTAAAATTTGTTTCTAAACTATTTCATTTTCTTTCATTAACCAAATTAGCGGTATATAAAGGAATGCTTATCACGCATTTCTATAACAAAAAAAAACCTTACCTCGTAACTTCTAACCAAGATGCATTCTAATGCAATAATTCCAATATTCCTTTTAAACAAAAACTAACTATTTGAAAAAAAAAAAACGATTTGCTATTTCACAGTTGACAAGCACTCTTCAACTGGTATTTTTGCGCTAAGCCATTTGCACGCATCCGCTCCTTATCAGATCTCCCATCGCTTTTTAATCCGCTTTGAATTCTAAGTGGGCTTCTTGCAAAGTGGACTTTAAATAACAGGATGTCTATCTTCGATAAGCAATTAACACAGGAAAAAAGTTTTTTAATAATTTCCAAATATGTCATCACAGCGAAGTCAAGAAACATTATTTGGGCGAACCCGTTTTTGGTCATTTCATTGAAACACTTAGGTGTTTTCGAGAAAGAATTTGAGGCTGTTCTATTTGAACAGTGTTGTGAAGTCCGATACCCCCAACTCGAAAGGGTATCGATCCTCCTACTTCGAAGGAAGCTCCCGGTTCCCATGGGTCCTCCCCGGGAGGGGTTTGGGGGAGGGGGGGGGGCTCTAAAAAGGACCATCCAACATTTTAATTGACAAAGTTTATTAACTATAAAAAAATGATTAGTTTACATAAGAAATAAAAAACTTTTTTTTCTACAGATTAAAAATATAGCACCACCAGCGACACCATTGAGTGATGAAGTGAAACACTTAGGTGTTTTCGAGAAAGAATTTGAGGCTGTTCTATTTGAACACTGTTGTGAAGTCCGATACCCCCAACTCGAAAGGGTATCGATCCTCCTTCCTCGAAGGAAGTTCCCGGTTCCCAAGGGTCCTCCCCGGAGGGGTTGGGGGAGGGGGGGCTCTAAAAAGGACCATCCAACATTTTAATTGACAAAGTTTATTAACTATAAAAAAAAATGATTATTTTACATAAAAAATAAAAAACTTTTTTTTCTACAGATTAAAAATATAGCACCACCAGCGACACCATTGAGTGATGAAGTGAAACACTTAGGTGTTTTCGAGAAAGAATTTGAGGCTGTTCTATTTGAACAGTGTTGTGAAGTCCGATACCCCAACTCGAAAGGGTATCGATCCTCCTACCTCGAAGGAAGCTCCCGGTTCCCAAGGGTCCTCCCCGGGAGGGGTTGGGGGGGGGGGGGGGGGGGGGGGGGGGGAAGCTGTGGGAGGCGCTGCATGAAGCGCCTCGAGCCCGAGAAGCGCCGCAGGGATGTGCCGCGGGCCAGGAAAGCGCCGCAGGATGTGCCGCAGGGATGCGCCGCGGGGATGCGCCGCGAAAAAAAAAACATGATTATTTTACATAAAAAATAAAACTTTTTTTTCTACAGATTAAAAATATAGCACCACCAGCGACACCATTGAGTGATGAAGCAAGTATATTTACAGAACCAATTCTGTCACCACCAGCAGAGTTCAGGGATGAACCTACACTGGTTCTAGAGAATTTGGAGTGGCATAGAGGGTTCCTTAATGATTTTTTTGGGGAAATGGCCAGCCTGGAGGACTTAACTTGCGATATTGACATGCTTGAGGACCCAGAGTGGGCAGATAGTTTCATGCGTGAACATTTAAGTGATGTTACAAGTAAATCTGAACTGGGTCCTCATAACGAAATTCCATCAGAGGACAATACAAGCTGGCTCGATCAATTGTCCCCAAACACCTTGGAATATGTACTAGGAACCTCATGTCACATCCCCCCAATGTGATTGAACAGACTGGGAGTGGTGTTATTGACAATTCCCTGTCACCCTCCTCCACCATTCCACTTAATAGTATAGATAGTAGTAGTAATACAACAGCAGCTCATTTTTCCGGGGACATTTTTAACAGCAACTTTACTATTAGTGAATTGAGTCCTGAACAAACAGGGTCAGGACATGAAAATAGTGCTACGTCCCTGGAATTGCCTGATTTTTATCTGTTAGAATCTGCTCTAAGCCATTTGCAAACATACAGGGTAGATTTTAGCCTTCCCGAGGAAAAAGCGAGCATTATTTTAAATGACCCTGTGAAAGTTCTCCATAGTTATATCGACAGAATTCGAGCACTTATTGCGATTCAGATCCAGAATTGGGGAGGTCGGGGGGGAATTAAAGCATCGGTGAATCAAACAGTTTATTTACAAAAGGGGACATCCGGGGACGTTTTTTATTTTCATTTTTCGACAGGCAACCAGACTTTCTACCCAGGTCTAAACAATTTTGAAGACAACTTTTTCAACTGGGTGAATAAACTAATTTCAACTTTGGATACATTTAATGAGAGGGGGAGTGGGTCCACCATTTTATACATTGAATGCATGGATCTGAATCTCAGTAGATTTAAAAAAACTTTATTTTAAGGGGTGGGAGGGGTAAAGGAATAAAATGCCACCCAGATTTGTCGGCTACCAAAGGAGTTCAGGGTTTCAATTTTGACACTGGACTGCAATGTTTTAAATATGCTTTTTTAGCAGCAGCCCATAAGACATTAAAAAATGAATCAACAATGAAAAATCTTGACAAACTTGCTCGCAACGGTGGGAAAAATTTCCCTAAAGTAAATTTTGATTGTTTAGAGGGAAAGTATCCGGTGTCCTTTAAAGAAATAAGCATATTCGAGAAAGCAAATGAAAATCTTGGGGTGGGGGTGGTTGTTCTCCAGTATGACACTGAATTTGTAGATGGGGCGGAAAAAACAGAATAAAAAAGGGGTTTTGTACTCAGTGAGGACACCGATGGTGGAAAATGTTAAAAATTTTGTATGGGTTATTTACGAACCTCCCAAAGATGTAAATTCTTATGGTCATTTTTTCCCCGTCACAGCAATAAGTCGACTCCTATGTCAAGGCAAGAACAAAGGAGAACGTTTCTATTGCCCCATGTGCCTTTCCCCATTTAGATCTGAGTGAACGTTTTCAGACCACATGGGGCATTGCAAAATTCATGGAAATCAAAGAATTGAAATGCCGGCAGAAGGCAGACACTTTACAGTTTAAAAATTTTCAAAATTCTCTTCTGCAATCTGATAAAGTGTCTTTGGATTGTGAAACAAGACTGGTTGAGGTATCGGACCCATCAAGGCCAAATATAGTCAAGGAACACAAACTAGTTGCGTGTTCCTATGCGCACGCCCGTCGCGACACCAACAATAAAATGCAATTGGAAGAGTTTTTTTTACTATGGACGAGGAGGGCAGTATGGAAAAGCTATTGGTTTCTTTAATAAAAACGACAAACAAGGCAATTTCACGATTACGTCATACCAATTATCCAATGACATTGTCGGATAAAGAGCAACTGGCGCTGGAAAAGGGGACAATTTGCTGGGTGTGTAGGGGTGCCCTTGCCCCAAAAGACGCGGTGCAGGACCACAATCACCTTATTGACCCCAATTCAACGGGAAAAAGTAACTTTCGGGGGTGGGCTCACAATTCGTGTAATTTAAAAATTAAACAACAACTTTTTCTACAGGTTTTTATACATAACTCTGACTATGATCTAAAGTGTGTGCTACCTGCATTGGCACATCTTCAAAGAAATGGAACAGTGGATGATGATGCATGGGTGATAGACAGCTTTACGTACAAAATCATACCTAAATCATCGGAAAAGTTGCTTGTTTTGGAATTTATGTGGAAATTTGTTGAAGCCGGCGTTGAGTACGCGAATAAAATTCGCTTTTTAGATTCCTACAGTTTTTTCCCCAAATCATTGAGCGAATTAATTCAAGTGCAGAAAAACGATGACGGCTGCAATGCTTTCCCCCTTCTCAAGCAACAATTTCCAAATGATTTATATGATTTGTTAACGGTCAAGGGCATCTATCCTTATGATTATTATTATTCCATGTCGAGATTCGCCGAGGAGACTATTCCTTGTATTGAATCGTTTTACGACAGTCTTCACGATCGTAGTTACACCCCCGAGGAATACAGTTTTGCTAAAAAAGTTTGGGCAGAGGGAGGGTGTAAAAATGGGTTTGACTACTGCAAGCTGTATTTGTCGAGTGACGTGTTAACCCTGTTAGACATTATGTGTAAAAATACGGATAAAATCTATGAGGAGTAATCTTGATTTGGGTTATTATTTTTCTTCGCCTCATCTAGTGATGGGCCTCATCCTGAAAATTAGTGGGGAAAAAATTGGGCTAATCACTGACATTGATCAGCATCTGTTCATCGAGAGGTCAATGAGGGGGGGTTTTGTTTTTCACGGAGACCGTATCTTGAAAACCGATCCAACAGGAGAGAAGACGGGGACAAAATCGAATGCAGTTTTCCTCGATATGAATTCTCTCTACCCCTCGGCCATGTGCCATTATGCACTACCTTGCGGCGACTATAAATGGCTCAATGACCCTCAAGCTCCCCATTTCCCCAACATTGACAGTGTTGAGGAGAATGGGCCGGTTGGATGGTTTTTTGAAATTGATGGAGAGATACCAGTCGAGCTTCACGATTCAGTAAAGGATTTTGTTTTCCCATGTATCAATAGACCTGTGACTAAGGACTCTTTGAGCCCTTGCAATAGGCGTTTAGTCGAGGTGGACGGATTGCATTGGGCGCCTTCAAAACAAAAACTTATTGCTGACCTTCTGCCGAAAAAAAACATAGTTGTACATCATGTAGCATTAAAATGGATGTGTAACAATGGTTTCAACGTCACAAAGGTTCACCGAGCACTCGAGTTTAGTCAAAAACCCTATCTAAAAACGTTTGTTGACACTTTTGTCGGCAAACGTTCTGCAGCACAGACGAAAGCCGAAAAAGAAATTTATAAACTCATTTTAAATTTGGCTTTTTGCAAAATGTGTGAGAGTGTTCGCAATAGGAATCGTTGTGACGTTGTGACCGATCCAGAACAATGTGCTCGAATTATTGCCGATCCCAATTACACTTCCTTTACAATCATTGGCCCGGACATGGTATTTTTGAATAGGAAAAAAAGACGCATTGTCTTGAATAAAAATATTGCTGCAGGCAGTGCTATCTTGGAGATCTCAAAAAAGCTCATGTTGGAATTCTACTACAATGTGGCTAGGGTACAGTGGCCGGAAAAGGGGCAAGTAGAGGTCTGCTACGGTGACACGGATTCTCTACTGCTCAAAGTAAAAACACCAAATCTAATTGATGATTTGGCGCACGGTGAAATTATCAGTTCACGGATGGACTACACCAATTGGAGTGGTGGTCTTTACCCTGAGCTAGTAAAACGTCGGGCGCCCAATCAGCTTTTATTTTTTAAATCTGAAACGGGTAGCGACTTGATTTCCCGTGGTTTGTTTGTAGGTCCGAAGGTGTACTTTATACAGACATACGACGAGGAAATCAAGAAACGTTGCAAAGGAGTACCCACGCGCTATGTGGACAAGAATTTCGACATGAACATTTATAGGAATTGTATTGTTCAAAATGCAATTCCACGAGCCAAATTGTTGGCAATTCGTTCATTGAACTACAGGAACTATACTGTAAATGTAGAAAAAATAGCCATGAGTACCATTTCCGACAAGGTCTATGTTTGTCAAGATGGTGTGACCACCCTCCCCCTTGGACACTATTTAACTTCAGACCGGATCAAATGTATTGCCCATAGGGAAAGTCTCGGTTTAAATAAAGTCCTGTAAATAATTTCCTAAAAAAACCTTTTTTTTTGGGGGGGGGGCCTCGCAGCCTTTGGGGGGGGGCCTCGCGGCCTGGGGGGGGGGGCCACCGCCAGCGCGGGGGGCGAACCGTCACCAAAGTTATCTTTTTTTTTGGACTTAGAGCAGATTTTTTTTTTCAAGTGCCATCTCTCTCTAATTTAATGTTTTTTTTCTCTATAAATAAACAAAAAAAAATGTTTTTTCTCTCTGTGTGTGTACCTATGTAAATTTTGTATTTTTTTATTATAAATAAATTTTAAAAAGTGTATCTTTTTCAAGTGCTCTCTCTCTCTAATTTAATGTTTTTTTTCTCTATAAATAAACAAAAAAAAGTGTTTTTTCTCTCTGTGTGTGTGTACCTATGTAAATGTTGTTGTATTTTTTATTATGAATAAATTTAAAAAAGTGTATTTTTTTTCAATGTATTGTTACTTTTTTATGTGCATATAATAAAAGAAAAAATATGATTCTTTATTCGTCTTTGTCTTCTTCTTGAAGAACAGAGTAGTAGTAGGGAAAAATTATTTAGTCATTAGACAACTAGGGTCTACAGTTAGTTGTCCAGGTGAACTGTTGAAAGGAACATGTATCAATTTAAAACACCATTCAGATCGTTTCTGTGTGGGCCCTCAATGTCGGGCAAAACAACACTCTTAACTAAAATAATTAAAAATTGTGATAAAATGTTTGCGGAAAAGCCGAAAAAAATCTACTATTGCTATAGTATTTGGCAGGAGTCATACAATAAAATAAAAGCAATTGCTGCCACCGCCATGGGATCGATGCAGATACAGTTCATACAGGGACTTGATGTTTTCAACATTATTGAACCCAAACTCTTGGCTGATCATTGACGATCTGGCTGAATCTGTTGAACAATGGTCTCAGCAAATGCTGCAATTGTTCACTGTTCGCTCTCATCATGAACAGATTTCCGTTACTCTGGTTCTACACAGTCTCTTTCATCAGAGCAAATGTATGCGAACACTTGCTTTGAACTGTACCTACTATATCATCTACAGAGTTGTTCGTGATTCTAGCTCGCTAATAACCCTCAATAAACAAATCTATCCAGGCGCCCCTAAATTTCTGCTCTCAGCTTACAATCAGGCAACTAATAAACTCCACGGCTATATCCTATTGGATCTTAATCAAAATACATCCGAGGATCTGCGTGTAGTCACAGATATTTTCGACAATGAAATTACAGTATATCTCCCGGTGAACACTAAAAAGACCTATTAGTCGCTATCATGACACTGAAGAAACTACATGAAAATAGACATTTGTTTTCAGTTCTAAGCACTTCAAAACCTCCGCTTAGAAAAGCAATACTCAAACATGGTATTGACAATGATTTCATTAATCTAATATCTGAACTTTGTTTAAATTTGACCGAGGGTAATGTTCAACTGCCAGAAGTAGTTAAGCAACAGGCAAAGCAACATCGTTCCATTGTACGTACATTGGCCTCTAAAAAGAAAGGAAAGAATTTTAAAAGGAAACGACTTCTTCAGGCGGGCGGTAGCTTTTTCACACTTTTACTGCCAATAATTGCAGGACTTGTAAACAGTTTTCTCTAGATGGCAAAACCCTATAAATTGACTCCAATAGAACTCGCTCTCTCACCCGTCGAACACTTTGAGGACAATCTGAGTAAATTCCTCGACAATGAAACTATTGATGATGATAAAAAACTGATTTTACTTCAAGATGCACTTCGTCGAGTGGACAAACACTATCGATCAAAGCCCACTGCTGCTGATCCCAAAAAAGAATCATCTTCTCAAGAGTCTGCTGCTGCTGCTGGAACACAATTAAAGAAGGAGGAATGGGATTCAATTTTATTGAAAATTGGAAATCTAATGCCCCACTCATATCGTGAACAAAGTAAACGACTCCTAATCTATCTCTTGGAAAGTGATCAAATTCAAGTTGAGAGCAATGGGGAAAGGATTATAATTCAAGGCAAGAGCTATAATCTACTTGATTTAATGTATGACATGGTTACAAATCGTAAAGGACTATTATCATTTGACACTCGTCTATACAACTTTCTAAATACATTAAACTTCCCCAAAAGTCTTATTGGCAATAGACAAATTCTAAAAAAATTAAATGAACGGGCATCATCATCATTATCAACAGTAAAATATGAACTTGAAGAAGAAGAAGAAGAAGATTTTAAATCAATTTTGGAAAATACTAGCACACCACTGATAGCTAGACAAAAGCGAAGACGTATCAAGTCAACGTCCCCACCACCACCAGCAGCCAGTATACAAAAGGGTAGCGGACGTTACACAACGTGTTTACGTTCAAAATGGCTGAAGTTCTGAAAGGTGTTTATGAAAATATTGGCGAGGCGGGGAGTTTAAGTTCCCCCACAACTCTTTCCAAAGTCACGGGTGTTCGCACTAAAAGTGTACAAGACTATCTACAAAATGAACCAAGTTACACTCTGCATAGAAATCATAGACTTCGTGCCAATCAATATCGAAAATACTAAAGCCTTTTACCCATTGGATATAATGCAAGCAGATCTCCTGACTCTAGATGAGCTTCAAAGACGTCACAATACACCGTACAAATACATTCTACTTGCAATCAGTGTTTTTAGTCGCTATGCATATGCAATTCCATTGCGATCAAAGAGAGGTGTTGAAGTTGCTCAGACCATTGAAAGTATTCTCGAAAAGGATTCATATAAAAAAATTCAAACGGATCGCGGTAGTGAATTTCTTAATCCTCATGTTGCAAAAGTACTAGAGAAATATAGTACACTGCTCTATCATAGTCACAGTCCTATAAAGGCTGCATTGGCCGAATGATTGATAAGAACTATTCGACTTTTAATTTCAAGATATTGTACATTAAAAATACGCCGGCTTTTATTCATGATCTAGATAAAATCATGTTGATTTATAATCAACGACCTCATCAATCATTGTCCAACTCTACACCAACGGAAGTTCATCATTCGGATCATAATACAATTGACACCTTTCTTAAACAATATTCCAATGAATCAAAAGTCAAGAAGAAGAAAAATAAATTCAATGTTGGTGATACTGTTCGAATTAATAGAACAACTAATGTTTTTGAAAAGGGGAATTACTTGTGGTCCACTGAACTTTTTAAAGTGGCAAAAATCCTAGACACTAAACCCATAACTTATCGCCTGCGTGATACCAAAGATGAAGAGATTCTCGGCGGATTTTATGACTATGAATTGCAAAAAGTTAAAAATGCTAGTGAAATCTATCAAATTGAAAAGATATTAAAGACACGTACTCGCAGGGGTAAGAAACAGTTACTTGTTCGATGGCTAGGATACAACTCTGATTTTGATTCTTGGATTGGTGTTGAAGATATTGACAATGCCCAATGATTTCTATGTAACTTTCATGTCCAACGTTTCCGATCCTCTCTACAATGACTTGAATACGACAAGTGATTTTTGGACAAAACTCTCCCCCGCCGTCAAATTTGACGGTGCATATGAAGTGGCTCTTGTCGACTGTATTCTCAAAAATACCTATGACATCCTGAGAAAGGATCGTAAATATGAAATAAAAATTAGACTCTATGATTGGCCGCCACCACCAGGTGATCAAGAACAAATTCAAAAAATCAATTGGATGGATTATCCATATATTGAATTACCCTACGAGGAGCTCACCTGCATGAATGATTTATGTCGTACTATCAATAAAAGAATTTCTGCTCGTAAAAAAGGAGCTTTTCATTTCAACTATTCAAAGGAGGAGGGCAAGATCTACATTAGTTCACCTATTGCCAATGAAAAAATTATTCTCAATGATAACTTAAAGGACGTTCTTGGCTTTAAGCTCAATATAATCAATGGTGGAAGTGCTGGAAACACTAATTTCATTTTTGCTGACTACCCACCTGCCTTCTCCACGGACACTTGTATATTTCTCTATGCTTCATTTGTGGAAACATCTCGGGTTGGTAATTCAAATGTCCCCCTCCTACGAGTTCTTGAACGAAAAACTAATCAAGAACATGTTCATCACTTCAATATAAAGCATCTTCAGTATATTCCCGTAAACACTTCCTATTTGGAACTCTGTCAGTTAACACTAAGAACTGAATTAGGTGATTCTCTAGCAATTTCAAAAGGCTTAGCAGTGATTACATGTCATTTTCGACCCATTGTCAACGACAACGACGGTACAATAACCTAAAAAATGAACAATAGAAGAATTCCATTTGTCTGTCCCGATATCGATTGTTATCTTGGTGCTTTGAGTCCACGTCAAATAGGCAATGGATTGGACTACTACAAGGGCGTACTACAATGTCTGGCTATGGTCTTGGTAGCTGGTTTGCTAGGCTATTTCGTTCTGCACTACCCCTTGCCAGAAAATATCTTGTACCTGCTGCATCAAATTTTGCTGCCTCCACACTACAGGACTGGGGGTCGGGCAAGAATTTCAAGGAGAGTGTTAAGGAAAATTTTAGATCTTCAGCAAGAGCTGTTGGTGAACAATTAAAATCTCGACAAAATGGGGAGGGATTGAAAAGGATGCGTTCGCGTCATTCACTCATCAGTCTCCACCCAGGCAGGAAGCAAAGGACATCAACAAGGACTTTGAGAAATAAAACAACGAAGGCCAATAAGCAGCAGAAGAAGAAAAAGAAAAAGATTGTTAGATCAAAGAAGGATTTCTTCTCTTAAGATGACTTATCTCCCCCACAAGGAATCATATTCATCAATCAGTTCCTCATTGAATCTATTCAATGCTGAAAATGTTGATGTCAGTGTCAAGTATGGCTACTATGAACAATTTCACCCTCAACAACCCCTCTCGGAAAATATACACTTTCAAATATTTTCCAATGAAGACTATTTCATTGATTTGTCGTCAACATTTATTGATTTAAATGTTGTGGTGAAGAAAAAGTCAGATAATACAACTCCAAATGCCGGTGATGGTCTCTCCTATGAAAACTGTATTCTACACAACCTATTCAAGCAAATTAATGTATTTATTAATGGAACATTGGTGAGCACTAGCAATAATTTATCCAACTATGCAAGCTACATACAATTTATGATGATGACGCCAAAGGCTTACAAGGAGTTGAGAGGACAATCATTAGGCTATGAATATCGAACAGGTGTTGATACTGACGGTGAGTTGACTACTGCAGTGACCCAGGAGTATCATCTAGTTGGAAAATTAAATCATGAGATATTCAATATATCCCAATGGCTACCCCCCAATGTCAAGATTGACATAAAGTTACAGATGGCCCCATCGAATTTCATTTTGAGAAAAACACTTCCTGCAGCACCCGATGCAAATGTTGTTATCACATCGGCAATTCTCCACGTCCGAAAACAACAAGTTATGAGCTCTGTTGCATTGGCAGTGGAAAAGCTAAGAGCCAATGGTAACAACATTAAACTTCTTGTCCCCCATACAATCACCAATCAACGTCACATTGCCACCGGCTCTCGTAGCTATAGCGATTCATCATTTATCAATGGAGAAATCCCATCAAAATTGGCATTGGCCTTTGTGAAGAGTGGCAGTGCCGTTGGATCCTGGAATGAATCCCCCCATGATTTTAATTTTTTCGGTCTATCTAGCCTCATGTGCAAAGTGAATGGTATTCCACTGTACACTCTATCATTTGACAAAAAATCCTATAGAACTCTGTACGAGTTGACCATGCAATCCCTAGATCATGACTCTCAACTATTTGGAAATGGAATAACCGATTCAATGTTTTCAAAAAATCATGGGGTTATTGTTTTGGATTTGTCAGGCACGCAAGATATGACCATAGTACGAACAGTGAATGTACGTTTAGAGTGTACATTTGCCAATGCTCTGACTGAGAGTATCACGCTAATATCACTGAGTCAATTTGAAACCTATTGGGAAATCACGCCCGACGGCAGTGTTCTACTAGACCTAGCACCATGAACACAAACCAAATAATCAACGTATTTAGTATGGATCCATACATGTCCCAGTACAAGTCCTATTGCATACCCTCGGACTTCATTGAAAAAATTCTAAGTGTTAACAATACCCTAATCATTGTTAATAGCAGTCCATCGACTTTGAAGACCGGTCATTGGCTATGCATCTTTCAAACAGCAAAGAATATTGAATTTTTTGATCCTCTTGGCCTATCGTATAAATTCTATGCTCCATACATCAGCAACTTTATTGAAAGCAGAGGGGAAACCATTATTCAAAATCAACGAAGAGTACAGGATTTAACGACTAAGACATGTGGCTTTCATGCACTACTCTTTTTCATGTTCAGATGTCGTGGCTACACCTACAAGCAGTTTCTCAACATCTACGTTGACTTTCCTCAATTGAATGACTTTCTAGTGGAGAATATACTTACAAGTGTATTTAATATTGATTTTAGTGCCCTGAGAATAAAATGTTCTAAAGATGTATGTGAAATTGTTTATTAATAAAAAAAAATTATATACATGATAAAACGACTTTTCTACTCTTTAGATTTCATCCACTACTACTAGGTATTTGTCGACAACAACTAGTGCAGGTAGATTATCTGAATTCACAGTGTACTGATCCTGATGTAGTGCAATGTCAGGGTCACATTTTCTACAGTAGAGTGTGACTTCACTCTTGTCATATCTCTTTGTATAGTCAATGATACTATTCTCATTCATTCTATAGAATTCACATGTTTCAATTTGCCTATTTGAAGCAATTTCACAAACAGTGTCCTCAAGTGTCGAATCACATTCCGTCACAGCCAAATAAAAATCAGTGGGCTTATAATCATAACACCCAGTGTCTTCACAACGATGACGTAGAAACCATATTCTTTTGTTGTTCCAACAGTTGAATCGTTGACCCGGTTCCTCCTCCCAGAACAATCTAAAACCACGACGATACCAATCTCGTACCAGTAAACTAAAATCACGGTTAGGATTCTTTCCAATCATACCGGGATATGTACTCTCCCACTGATTACATTTATCATAATGACAATTGGAGCATAGGTGACCTCTAGGATGAGAGTCACACACCTCTTCAAGACAGGAATTACAACCTTTAATTTGCACAGCATATCCTCTATGCAATTTACACGGGTTGCATAATCTACACTTTTCATCATACTCCTCAATCATTGTGCAATTCTCACATGATGACCAGCTGCCCAGTGAGTACATACATAACGGACATGTATGGAACATTTTGTCATGTGTTGACACTCTCACTACCACAATGAAACTGAGCTAGCAACAAAAAAAATTGTCTGAGACAGAGAGAGAGGACTAAATCATCCTTGAGCACCATCTTTCTTATGAAAAAAAGTCCTAAATTTCTAAAAACTAATGTTTAAAAGCATATCCACAATATCATTTTGTCGTGGCGTGATCAATATATCAATAAATTGTGTAAATGCATTTGGACCACGATGTAGAAGCTTCATACAATAGTCTAATGATGGAGAATCAGTTTTCATTATATCGACAAGCATTCCTCGAGAAAATATCTTCCTTTGAATAGACAACTCTAGAAAATCATCGTCTAGAATTAAACGTTTTTCCATAAGAACTAGATTCCTCATGATTCGATCTTTCTCGAATCTATCCATTTTTTTTTTTTTTTAGTCCTAACTCTCTCACGATCAACTTCAGACTAAACAGAATTTCTTTTTTCTACTCTAGAAAATATACGCTTGTCTACTATAGAAAAGAAAAAATACCATTGATTTAGAAACAGTTTTATTGATCATAATTACAATAATAATATTCACTGATGCATTTTGTTCTCATCAATATATTTCGATAGGACATCTAATGCTGACCGAAGTTTATTTATATGGAGAATATTTACTTTTCCAGCAAAACAAAGCTGCTCCTCCTGCTTAAATTTGCTTAATGATATCACGTATCTAGCATACATAGTGTCCCATTCAAGACATAGTCTACAGCCAGCAGTTATTTCCACAGCTACATTAGGTACTCGTATATCGTTGCTGCTGCTGCTGCTGTCGGTTCCATCATTAATCTCTAATAATGTAAATGACGACTCATTTTTTTTTTCTCCACTAATATCCTTGCAAATAAAAACTATTCTCTTTGAATTCAATTCTCTTACTAATATGAATTGTAAAGAAAACTATTCCTTTTATTCAAATCCTAATCACCAATCAAGTTATACTCGTTCCTCTTGGCAAAGGTGTAATGACCTGTAGAATAGGACTACCAGAAAAACCTGTTTGGTACGGGGGCCTTGTAGAAATAGTACCTTGGACTATACTAATGAGCCCTCTCGCGATATTCTAGGACCACTCGATTGATGTGATCATCCCTAGGGGGAAAAAATCACAAACAAATAAACACTCATCCCTGAACTCAGTTAGTGTCACGCGGGCCCCTATTTTGGACTCCTATTTTTAAAGGAAAGAAAGATTTGTTACGCAAATCATCGAAGGATCTAGAGTGATTGCTGGGGTATTTTGAATCGGAGTATGCTGTCAAAATTGGGCAGAAGCTATATGAAACAAAGCACCCTGTCCGCGAAGGCTGAAGAGATCTGGAGTGTTTGAACATTATTCATGGATTTAATTTGGTAACAAGCTGAGAAACAAATGTGGTTGTATTGGTTCATAACGTCCTATTGTGTAGTAATCGAAATTTTACTATTTTGGTTGTATTGAAATGTAACGCGAAAAGATTCTTATAATATAACGGTGGACTAAGGAACATGTATATTAAAGATTGTCTACAGGATGAATGAAAATTGATATGAATAACAGTTGGATTCTAGACGTTTACCCCCCTGGAAAATACGCCCCTCCTGGAAAATAACGTTTTCCCAATTTGAGAATTTTATTTGAGCTGTGTTTTTTTAGTTTCGTTGAGAAGATCTAAGGAAAGTGAAAGTGTAATTTACACATTATAAGTATCTTAAAAACTTAGAAACAAAAATCGCAAATCCATTTTTTTGAAAGGACTTCCATATGAACTTCTGCGATTTTTGGCAGTAGTGGGTGCCAAATTTAAAAAAAGAAGAAGAAGAAAATCCTCAAAATGAAGCTAAAAACAAATGGCACCAAAAGTTTAAGAAGGTTTAGTTTTCCTTTGAAAGCATAGTTGGCTTTGGGAACCAACACATTAATATTGTTAAATTTTTACGGACGAAAGTGTTATCAAATTCTACGAGTTACTTTTTCTTATCTTCCAAGTGTAAAACTAGACAAACAAAAATAGTTTTGTATAGGAATTCTAGCAAATCCCCCCAATGTAAAATTTCACCTGGAAAGTTTAGCCCCTGGAAACTTCCCTCTCCACGGTAAATTCTCCCTGTGGGAAATTCTCACAGGAGAAAATTTACCCGTCCCCATTGAAAAGTGTCTGTACACTTCTCAATAGCAAATGCTATGCGTAAACGATGGACAAACTTCATGACTTACAGACCTCTCTCCAAGGTTGTGAGGGGTCATGTTATCCCCGTTAATAACAGTCATTCTGCCCATTCACTTAAATTTATATAACAAAATTTTTGTTAAACATTTATTTTTTCAATAAGAGATAAGTATAGTTTCTTGGGAGAATGTTATGAATGAAAAAGAAAACGCATCGGCGGCGTTTGACATTTTTAAAAAAATATTGTCACCTATTTATGATAAGTGTTGCCCTGTGAAGGTTAGAAGAAAAACGTCCCAAGGAAACCGTGGGTGACGAATAAAATTTTGGAAAAAATTAGTGAACGGAACAGACTTTATCGGTTGTACCTTGATTCTCCAACGCAACAAAACCTTGAATAATTTAGGAAAATTCAGAACAATGTAAATTCCCTCAGAAGGTCATCAATGAAACATTTTTATTCAGAGAAGCTTCGTGATAAAAACGGTGATGTTAAGGGAACTTGGCAAGTGATAAATGAGGCACTATGTGGTAATAACACTATAGACCCAGTGGATGAACTTGTAGTCGGTGAACAACAAATTAAAGGTAAGAAAGGTGTTAGTGATGATTTTTGTAAATAATTTTCAAATGTTGTTATTCAATTTTCAAATTGATGTTAAAAATGATGTTGCTGGCCATGGGTATAAAAATGAGCTGTTTATTGATGACCGTGGGGAAGGTCGTTCCATGAAATTCGTAAAGTGCACTCAGTCTGATCTCAAAGACGCACTGAAAACAATAAAATCAAATTCAGCAGGAATTGACGGTCTTAGCCTTAAGGCATTTAAGGCTGTCGCCGCTTACCTTTTGCCTTGTCTTCTATACTTGGTGATCCTATCTATGTAAAAAGGTCAGTTCCCAGATGCTTTAAAACAAGCAAAAATTATACCTTTACATAAAGGTGGTGACAAAAGAGAAATGTCAAACTGGAGACCTATATCGATTCTGCCACTGTTCTCAAAAATATTTGAAAAGGTTGTTCATAAGAAACTATATTCCTACCGTAATTCTCTTGGCTTTTTATGTGACACGCATTTTGGACTTAAAATCTCATTCTACTAGTCATGCAGTGCACCACCTTCTTGAGGTTTTAAACGATGTATTTGAGAGCGTCTCTACTCCTTTATTTATTTTTATTGATTTTAAGAAAGCTTTTGATACTGTTGATTTTGAGCTGTTGTTAGAAAGAATGTCACATTTAGGGATAAAAGGAAATTCGATTGATTGGTTTTGTTCGTATTTGTATGGTAGATCAATGCGTGTAGTAGTGGGGGATATTGTCAGTTCGCCTCGTCCTATACTATGTGGAGTACCGCAAGGTTCTGTGTTAGGTCCGCTTTTATATTTAATTTGAATGAATGAATGAATGGTTTTTATTGCCCATCATAAATAACACAAGGTTACACAACGGAGTAATGAAAAAAAGAAAAAAAAAGAGAAAAAGAAAACGCAATAAGAGAAACAACAAGACTTCAATAACAATCTATATACAGCATACTAAACTCGTAATCAAACTAGCCTACGATAGCTCGGTACATATCATGATCAGGATTGAGCGAACGCCGAAATCGGACGATTCGCTCAGTAGCTGCAGTAGTCGGGTCCGCAACGCTGTAATTTTTCGAAACTCTTGAATTTCTCTCCCATGGCGTAACACTTAACAGATATTTTGCATACTTATAGTAAACCCGACGAGCTGAGCGCTTATCTGATTCGGTGAAAAGAGACCAAAACGGCGAGAGTGACAGAACATGCGGGATAACGAACACGGAATAAAGCCTTCCGAGTATATGGCGGTTATACATACGTTTGCAGGGTAGGAGTAGTCCGTATGCTTTGCGTGCCTTTTCTGAAAAATGCTCAACCAGTGCTTCACGAGTAGACCGCAGATCTGAAGCGATCGGCAGTCCAAGGTAAGTGAGAGATGGCTTTGAGCTCACCGCAGTATCACCTAGGAGCACGCTAATCGGGGTCGAATCTTTCGCGTTGCGACGAAAAACAACTACTTCACTTTTGGCAGCGTTAAAAGCTAGCCCAATCTTAGCATATTCATCACTCAATATATTGTAGTTATCCTCAACCCTTGAAACAGACCTACTTGCGTTAAGTATATCATCAGCGTAATTGATGAGAGACACGTCTATACCTAGATATATGCAGCACGTTTTGGCAGATTCTTGAGGGACGATAATGCTGTTGTTGTATAGGGGAGGGGAAGTAATGGAGCCTTGCCGGATACCTTTACGGACAGGTATAACTACGGTGGATACCACCATACCGCGATGAGTGGGGACTTTAATCTTCACTCTCAGTCTCCTATACATGCTCCTCCATACAACGACAACTGAACGGTCAACTCCGCGTTTACAAGCAGAACTAAGTATATGTGCGTGGATACCGGAGTCGAATGCTCTACGTACATCGTGGCTTGCTAGAACAAGTGTATCATTATTATCGTGAGCACTGAGCAAAAGATTAGCTATCAACGAATGAACATGCTCGCGACTAGTACCACTCTTAAACCCGAATTGCGAATCGGGTGTATAACAAGCTTCACTTAGGTCATCAAAAACAAGCATTTCCATGAGTTTGCAGAATACCGGCGCAACAGTTATGGGGCGGTATGATGAACAGTTCCTGGGATCATTCCCTTTTTTGGGAACTGGTGTAACGACGCCAACACAGAAAACATCGGGGATAAGACCGCAGTTAAAGATCATCTGGTACATAAGAGCAAGGTGATTTAACACACTCTCACCCCCAATAGCCAGCTGCATTCCACAAATACCATCATCACCTCGAGAATACTTCTTTTTCAGTTTAGATAGCATATGACGGATACTAGAAACCGTAACAACGAACCCGACACTTCGTTCATTTGACGCTAGGAGGGAGTCGAGCTCTTTTTCGAACTCTTCCTCGAGAGCCTTGTTCGGCGGTGAGAATTCGTCAGTGAAATATTTATTCCAATCACTTTCACTTGGCAAAATTTCTTCTTTGCGAGATTTCGGACCCCTTTTCTTTTTAATATACTTCCAGACTGCATTTGGGTCACCTTCAAGCACTTTGCAATTCTGGTCCATTAAGTCGGTTCGGTGTTTAGCAAGGGTCTTGGCGAACTTTCGCTTAGTATATAGCCTGATATCATTCAAGACACCTTGACGAGGGCGCCCGCACTCGTTCCATAGTGTATACCAGAATTTAGATCGACTACAAGACTCGGACAACTGCACATTCTGAGACCACTGTGGATTTTCACTTCCGATTCGAACTTTTCGTGTCGGAACTGCAGCCTTTTCGGCACAGCGTAGGGCATGTGTAATTTCTGCACAGTAATTGTTCAGGAGTATCTGCTTCTCATTATCGGGAACAGGTGAACCTTGTTGAAGCAGTTGAAATGGGACCTTTATCTTTTCAAGTATATTATCATACACGGACTTGAAAAGCGCAGAGTCGGCTTTTCCCCACTCAGATTTTACCACCCATTTACGGTGACATTCATCGGGCTGAGTAGGTTTATTAGTGACACAGAACACATTTGAGATAGGTAGGTGGTCGGAAGCACAGATGCTTAATTTTACCCTACATTTTCCGTTTGTCTTCACATCTGCAGAGCACAGCATTGAGTCAAGGGAGGATACAGAGCCGGAGTTATGTACATACGTGTAGTCCAGGTCATTTTCAAGTACACGGAGACTTTCACAGGCAGCAACCAGAACCTGAGTTCTTGGGCTGTTGTCGCACAGGTTACAGTTCATGTCTCCGGTTACAATGCATGACAGTTTTTGCGTAACACATCCGTCAACTGCTCCACAAATCTGTCCACAAGCAACATTGAATCTTGCATCAGATTCATCGTCACGATAATCCGAGGGCATATAGACACAGAATAGGGCTGTATCAGCAATGCGGACACCGACGAAGAAATCAGACTGCTTGTACAAGGAAGGATTAAGACTTCGGCGTACCAGTATTGAAATACCACCAGAGGGTCTACCTCTGCCAGAACGCTTTGCAGGAACACTGAATACGCTGAAACTGTCATTGACCTCAAGAAGCTGAAGTCCTTCTGTTGTAAGAAAGTGCTCCTGTAGACAGACTACGTCATATTCTTGTACTAATTGCTCAACCAGAGGTAGTTTAGCCAGAACTCCACCATTCATGTTCCATGATACAACTTTAAGTTCAAGATTATTCATTGTTTTAATGCTTTCTGTGCTTCAGGGCATTTAAAACTGTAACAGGGATGGTTTGCCGAACCACATAGAGCACATTTGAGGGGGTTCTGGCAGGGATTGTCCTTTGAGCTGGAGTGTTTACCAGCGCAACGGGAGCACTTTGGCGGATTTGGACATGCCTTTGCTACGTGGCCGAAGCATTGACACTTGTAGCACTGGATTGGCATAAATTTGTATTCGTGAATCGGCAGCCGCTCATACCCAATCACGGGGGGAGACTTGATTGCACTCTGTAGGTCTTCCCGCGAATCAAATTTCAGTTTGAATGACCTGGTTTTGCCTATTCCAGAAGCTTCGACACATTTCGACACTAAACTGCGTAAGTCCTCTTCTGAAATACTAGCAGGGACGTGGCGAATTATCCCGAAGAAAGAGGGGCTTTTTACTCTCGCGACAACGGAATTATCGGTACTGGTAATAGCCTGTGCAATGGAATCGGCGGTCGCTTTGTCTTTCACGAGAACGCTCCAAGCACTCTTACGAGGCCTCAGTTCGACGATGTCACTGCTTGTCTGTCCGCAAAGTCCATTTAAATAGTCTTTCCGTGATTCGGGATCAGTCAGTCCTTGGGGCGGATTCTTGAGAACTACGGCGTAAGTCTGTTTATGCTTTCCGTTATTCTCGCGTGAGTGATAGGGATTGCGCAGCTGGTACTCAGACTCGACGAAACTGTCGAACTTTCGGCATAGCTCTCCCACTTTTCTCGTCAAAGTTGCACTTATTTCGCCTGGAATAATCGGTACGTCATCAGGTTGGTATAATACGAACCGCGGGAGCGAAATGTTTTTTTCGTCACACAGCTTAAAAACTTTCATTATGTCAATGACATTATCCGAACTTTTGTCTCTTGCAGTCACTCTCGTCGCATATTCGGCTTCATCCCAAATCACCTTTTTCGCTTCCAATATATCCGCATCGGAGAAATGTGAAACCGCACTTTTGACAATACTGTCTATCGGGTTTCCAGCCTTCATCGCCCGCTCAACAAAGTTCAGTACAGCATTTAACACAAGCTTCACGCTCGCCATTTTGCTACGGAATGATTATTACGCAATCCGAGAGCAATTAAGGCTTTAAAGATTTAGCGGTAGATAAGACCCGTTGGAAGTGCAACACACGAATCACCTTATCCCAGCAGTTTAAGGATAAAAAATCCCGCTAGTACTGTACGGCCTCTTGAATGTTCGTTGTTGCTCACTTCTGCACAGGCTATCTCCGAAAAATGCAGCCCGAATTATATCGCCGAAAATGGCAAAATATACTGTCTAAATTTGGCAGCTAGGCAATATTTGGCAACTATGTAACTTCACTTATTCAGAAGAAACAGTGATGGCAACAAAGATGGCGCTATACGAAAATAGCAGAATAGATGGCACGCCAGTCTATATAAGAAAAAAAAGAAGATGGTGCTGGTGAGAACACCCAGAGAGAAATACCTATACTAGGAATTATAGAAGGTCCCTCAAATACTACTCAACTAAAAAACTAGAATTAGAGTGTAGAAATCAATATGGAAATAACCTCAAGGTAATGCAGAATCTTTATCCCATTAAGGGCAAAGATGCAAACTCAGCTACAATAACTCTGTATATAACATAGATGGCATATTCCTGATGCCGCCATAACATCCTTTGCGGATGACACAGCTATAACGATTGCTGGAAAGGCTTTGAGTGAGCTTGTTTCAAAAGCAAATAAAGTGCTACTTGACCTGCATATTTTTACTAGTTTTAGTTGCTTAGCAGTACATGTGAGTAAAACTAATTACATGATTTTTAGTCGTACTGGAGTTATTGATAATGTTTTCGGGTTGATTAATTTTAATGGTACAGAGATTAAGCAGATATTTGATACAAGGTATCTTGGTTTTCAGATTGATAGTAATTTAAATTGAAAAAAAATATAGTGAAATTGTATCGGTGAAAGTTGTGCGGGGCTTAGGGCTGATTCGTAGATATAAACATGTTTTTCCTGTTTCAGTTTAGAAAATTTTATATAATTCACTTATTCATCCTTACATTGTATACGGTTGTTCTGTATGGGCTAGTAATTTTGTTGTAAATTTTAGACGGATACAAATTGTGCAGAATAAACCACTGCGCCTGCTCGGTGATTTTGAAAATTGTGAAAGTACAATGGATTGTTATCACCATCTTAATATTTTAAATGTTGGGCAGTTGAGGGAATATCAGACAGGTTTTTTTGTGTATCAGAGTTTAAATAAATTAGCACCTAATTATTTTTGTGATGTTTTATCATCGAATTCTGCGTACCACTATTATGATACAAGGACTTCTGAGGACCTAGTACATGAGAGACGACACACTGCTAGGTCTAGTTTTGTATTTAGGCATGTGGGTGTTTTGGCATGGAACAGTCTTCCGGAAAGCACTAGGATGGCTGAGAGTGTGTCCTCTTTTAAAAACAGGTTAAAGAATTTCTTAATGAATATGGATGGTTGAGGGGGGGGGGCTGTATTCTGTCTTCTGTCTTGTGTAAGGATTGGTTTGCGGTTCCCATGAGGTTTATTTCTTATTTATTTATATGATTGCTTTTTTTTTCCATTATATATGTGCGTAAGTTTTTTTCAATATATATATGAGTGAGTAAAATAGTGAGTCCTGCCACAAACAAATCTGTATAGATTTTCACGTGGTAGGTCTGTTTTATATGTTTTTTTTGTGAATATTGATATTTAATAAAAATGAATTTTTCTTCTAAAAAAAAAAGAAGAACAACTATTGCTGTTCAAAAAATTTGAATATTCAAATTCTGTGCAAAATTTCAGTTATAGTCCAACATATTAATTCTTAAGTAGAAAAACTGAAATCGACTTTAAAAAGTACTCCTAATATTTACGAATACTATAGCTACGTCATACGAAATCCAACTATAACTAAAAAAAGACATTTTCCAAAAAGGAAGTTTGCAAAGAAAAACAAAGTCATATTAAAGGCTAACACTAGCAGAAGTAAAGAATATAAGCCAGAACATAATTTGTACTTTACTGAAAAAAAATTCCAATGAATTTACTGAAAATAATATGCATTAGTAGTTTAATATACATAATGCTGATATTTATTCCTTAAGATCTTAATTAATTTTTGATTTCTTAAAGCTATAAAAGTGAAAACATTTAAAAAAAAAATTCTCAGTAAAGTACAAATTTTATTCTGCCTGTTAGAAAGCATATGGTTTAGAACCCTACTCAGATTAATTTCTGCTCGTTTTGAGTTTGACTTATTCTAATTTCTGTTTATTATGGGTTTCATTTATTTATTGATACTGATTTGTGGTAGTTGTATGCTTGGTAGATTATTTGATTCTATTTTTGTTCATTTTGGTTTAATGGAGTTCTTTACTTTTTTTGATAAACTTATTTTGTGCGAAAAGTTTTTTGATTAATATAATAAAACATTGGAGTCGTATGACCTTTTCTATAGGCAACGCTATAGCGTTGTCTCTGATAAGATGCTATGTGACGCAGCATGGGTGTATTTCTTACACTTGAGGCAAATCAAAATTAACAAAGGTTTTGGGTGAAAATTTTACTTTTGAGGGAAGCGCCATCTGTAAATGATTATATTCGCTGAAATAATAGGATCACATCATAACAGTAAAAATGCACTTAGTTTCGACGGTAAACAGTTTCAAATAAAAAGATGTAATATTAAACTGGAGTGCGTAATAAATAATAAAACTCGAGAAAAGCTTGAGTGGATGATTAGCTACTGAAATATATGTGCGACGCATAATTTATTTCCAGGAAGCTCAAGCCTTTTCCTTAGAAAGATGCATTACATTTGTTTTGCCAAATAGTTCTGATTCCTAAGAATTCTTTTTTTTTTTATCCCCAAGAGTAAAAACTAAGGAAAAGAGTGTGGTCTTTGCTTTCCCTGTGTAAAACTTTTTAAAATCTGATCAAGAATTCTCTCTTGATACCTTTTGATTTGGGATTTGACTTTTGTTAAAGTAAGAAGATAAGAAATAGGGTGAATTGCGATGGATGCGATAGAACCGTAGGGTATTAAAATGAATCAAAATATTTCTTTTGTCGGTTCTTTTCCATGTGCAGGGGGATCAGTATATTGTTGGTTAAAATATATATATATATATATATATATATATATATATATATATATATATATATATATATATATATATAAAACTCACTTAGTACAAGATTATTACTAGCCTCGATAGATTAATTTTACTGATCGGTCCTTTAATTTCCAAAATTTAAGTTGTTTCAAAAAGTCATATGATATGAATAAGTTTGCAACGCTCAGAAAATTGTAATAAAAAATAGAATATATGACAATTTTTTAATACCAAAGAAAGGAGAAAAAGTGAATTTACGGCAGAAGGGAAATGATAAGACAAAATAATGTGTATTTTGAAGAACGAAAGAAAAGTTGAGAAGAATAGTATAACAGTTTAACAAGGGAAATAAATTTATCAAATTCTTAATTGAAAACAAGCCATTACTTTTTAGCCCCTTCATCCTCTCCCCCCCCCCACCCTCCGAAAAAACAACAACAAACAATAGACTTGCCATTATGAGTGCTCTATCAAAGGTGTGCTAACAAACTCTAAGAAGAATCATATGTTTAATCACCTTGTGACTGCGTAGTGGATGTGACTCCGGATTTACGATTATAAGGTCTCTGGTTCAATCCCGCGGGTTGCAAGGAATTCTGTATTGCTGTGTTTAATTTATAATTTTTTTATTTCGTTTGAATCATTTTCTAATATTGGTTTCTGTCAGGCTCAAGAGTATTTTTGTTATGCAAATAAATAAAGAATATTTTTCTCCGCCGCAGTTTTAGCTTTGATTATCTTTTCTTTACATTCGGTTGAAGATGTAAGACTTACCTTTGCTAAAAATGTACAGGGGTATTTTTTGCAGAAACGGCAAATTAGGTATTCTGATATAATAATATTTATTATTATTAATTAATTTTTATGCCACAGTTTTAGTTTTGATTATCTTTTCTTTACATTCGGTTGAAGATGTAAGACTTACCTTTGCTAAAAATGTACAGGGGTATTTTTCGCAGAAACGGCAAATTAGGTATTCTGATATAATAGTAATTTTAATTAATATTTATTTTACATTAGCTGTTGTTGAGGATGGTCAGTGGATTTTGTAGAAGTGGGGAAATTCAAGTAATAAAGAGATTGTGCCACAGCAAAGTGACGTTTCCTACCAATTTGTGCCATAGAACATCCACTTTCGTCCAAATGGGGTCAAAATGTCAGGAAATACAAATTCTAAGAAAGCCAACCGATCCGTCACGACTTAAAACCCTCAACTGTGAGGGTTGATACATATATATATATATATATATATATATATATATATATATATATATATATATATATATATATATATATATATATATATATATATATATATATATATATATATATATATATATATATATATATATATATATATATATATATATGCATATATATATATATATATATATATATATATATATATATATATATATATTATAGTATATTCAAGGCTGTTGTGTCTGAGTTTGTATCTTGGCTGGTAACTTGGAAATAGTTTCTGAATTATTTTGAGGTCTTTTCTTATTGTTGTTTACACTCTAAAATTAGTTTTTTTGTTAATTAGTATTTGTATGACATTCTCCAATTGTTAGAATAAGCCCTCTTCACTGGGTATTCTCACCAGCGCCATCTTTTTCTCGGGTAGATTGGCACGCCATCTACAGTTTCAATTTTATATTGTGCCATTTTTGATTCTTTATCGTTAAGAAGTGTACTGGGAACTAGCAGAAGAGGGGAAGGAACCTCCCGCAAGCGACGTATTGTACCCGCCGGTATTAAGTTACCCGTAAATTGCGGGGAACAGTTGAGGGGGTCCTTACACTTCCCTTGTTCCTAGGTTCCTTCGTTGCCGAGCTGTATTTCATTTCGTACGAAGATGCCGCCCGATCGACTAGTCCTGAATGCGGTTTTAAATTTTGCTGTACGGGCAAGGAGTACAGGAAATACGTCTGCTGACATTATCCAAACTGGTTGCGGATTTTTTCCTGAAGAGAAAATTAATGAAGCAAAGAAGTTTATTTGGTCCGAGGGACAGATGTCTACCCGCCAAACGGATAGACAGAAGAAAGCGGATACGTTTGCGGACATTCTGAAAGTGTTGGATTACTGTGATAAGAATAATGTCCAGCTACCGAAGTTCGTCATATATGAGCCGGATGAAGTACCCTCTATTCCTGGCGAAGTTACAGCGACTCTTTCGCGCAAAGTAAATGACTTGTGCCTAGAGTTCCGGAACTTCGTCTCAGCCCAAAGCTACGCTGTTCCGAGTATGTCTGCAACTACTGAAGTTTCTATCAACAGTGTCTCTATCAATAATGGTCATGCTCATGTCAGTACTAAGCCATCCTATGCCGTTGTACTGAAAGACCTACCAGAGACTCTAGACAACCCAATTGCTCGTAAGGGTTTCGTGGATAGTTTATGTCCAAATTCTGACGACATTAGCGAACTTCGCAAGACTAAACAGGACTGGAAGCTCTACGTCAAGTCGAAGGCGACTGCAGAGAAGATTATGGAAAATATGAGGTCTAGGACACCCACGGTTACAGCGTCACTGAAGGAGCGCTTGTTCATCGGAGTTCTAAAACGAGTCCCAAATAGTATGTCCCACACGGATGTCGAAACTATTGTCCCAAATGCCGTAAAAGCAGTGGAAATAGGAAAATACGAACATTCGAAAGTATTCAAGGTGTACTTTGAATCCAGAAAGAATCTAGACCGTTTTCTCGCGGACTCCGTCCGCGTTGGCTACGAGAAGCTGCCTGCCGAGGAATTTAATTTCCTACCGAAACGTTGCTACTCCTGTCATGGACTCGGTCATGTGGCGGCAGATTGCGCCGCATCTCCCATCTGTGGCCGCTGTGGTGGCACTGACCACGTATCTAGTAAGGACAATAAGTGCAACAACGATATGTTCTGTATCACATGCAAAAAAAGAGGTCATACATGTTACAGTGTTCGGTGCCCTTCAAATAGACCTACCCCAGCGAAGAAATGAATCGAGGACCCTTAGCCTCTTATGCGATTGCCTCGTGGAATATAAATGGAAATCTGTTAAGTCGGTCTGTGTTTTTGAAGGACTTTTTATCGAAGTGTGACATAGTGTGTATTCAAGAACATTTTGCAAACATTTTGAGCCTGAGCCTTTTGGAACTATCAACTAATCACAAAGTGTTCTCGGTTGCTGCGCGCCGCTCTCAGTCTCATGGCCGGCCTTGTGGTGGTCTAGCGACTTACGTGAAGTCATGTTTTACTTCTTCTGTCTTTGATTCAGCAAGTGACTTTTTAGCGGTTAGAATCCAGAATGTGGTTGTGCTGAATGTATACTTACCCACGAACTATCGCGATGACCGTTCTGAGAGACTTTTTGCCATTAGTGTCGCTCGTTTGTCTAAGTGCTTGGGAAAAATAAAAGAGCAGGGCTTATGCTGCATCGTGACTGGTGACTTCAATTGTGACCTAACTGACTCACTTAATTCTTCTGGTGATTCTGTTCGTCCAAGTATTATCTTCGGTCTGTTTGATGATGATTACTTGGTTGCGCCGAAGAATAAAAGTTTTACTTACGTCCATAATTCGGGTAGCACATCTAATTTAGACCATGTTTGTCACACGCGATCTGTAACTATTGTGGAAGTTGGTGTTAGTGATTCTAGTTTTACGTCAGATCATTTTCCTCTGTTTTTTAGTGCTCGGTTTGATGATGTCGGTCCTTCTTTTATCCCGTTTGCTAAAAAGCGATCTGTGTTTTATATTAGTGATTGGGATAGGGCGTCATCTGATCTCTTCCAGAATGCGTGTAATGATATTCTGGCGAAAATTCGCGTACCGTTTGATTTATTAATGCGGAGTTCAAAACAGAATATGCGGGATTCTCGAATTCGGCTGAATCTATATTGTAGTGAACTTACTCATGCCCTATCCCTTGCAGAAAAATCGGCGGTACCCATTAGGCGAGTAAAATCTGGAACCGAAGAGCCCGGTTGGTCAACTAATAGTAACTTGCGCAATGCTTGCTTTTCTGCTAAATTTTGGCTCTCGGTCTGGATTGAAGCAGATAAGCCGCGGGATGGGTGGCTGAGAAAACTGTACATCTATACGAAACGTCAGTTTGCAAAGCAGCTCTCTTTGCATCGGAATTCGATTATTTCGTCTTGTTCGGATGAAGTTCGGTCGCGGCCTAATAAGCTGTGGTCTAGTCTTGTGAAAGAAGCGCCAAGTCAAACCCCGTCTCTTATACCACTTTCTTCATGGATTGAGCATTATAAAAAAGAATTTTCTGCTCCGGATCCCCATCTTCAAAATAGTTATAAAGCGAGACTCCAAGATTCTTTGAGCATGCATCTAGTCCGGGACCGATTATTACAAAGAGTCTGATTATTTCTGCAATTGGGAAACTGAAGAAAAAAAAGTCGTCTAGAGGATATGACGGGATTTCTGCACAACATTTGTCGTTGTGTGGGGGTATGTTTATTGAGCATTTGGTCCTCCTTTACCAAATGATATTTAATTTGGGAATTGTGCCCGATTCTTTTTCAATTGGATGTCTGACTCCTATCCCAAAGAAAAATAAACCTCCTTCCGATTGTTCGTCTTTTCGCCCGATAACGGTTTCAACTGTTTTTTGTAAAATATTTGAAAATCTGATTATTGAGGAGCTTCGTACTAAATGTACAGTTCAGGCCCATCAGTTCGGTTTTCAGTCCCGCCTCGGGTGCGGCCATGCTCTTTCTGCTTTAGTATCCGCTTTAGTTGACGCAGAAGACCGCGGTGAAAGCATCGCTTTAGCCACTCATGATGTAAGGCGCGCGTTTGATTCGCTTCTCCACGAGGAGATTATACTGGATATGGGTTTGGCCGGTGTTGATCCCTGCTCTCTAGCCCCACTGGCTGACATGTATGAAAATCTAAAAGCGGAACTTAAACTTCCTTTACCAGCGAGTGAGTGCACTAGCCTGTTGAATGATGTTGCTGTTTCTCCGCGTGGTAATCCCCTTCTCCCGGTAAAGAAGGGGGTAAGACAAGGTGCCATTTCGTCACCGACAGCATTTAATAACAGTATCGTAAAGCCGCAATCGAAGTCACTTATGACTTACATTCTGCGCGGTGTTGATTTATCTTTGATTGGATATGCGGACGATGTACTGAACCTGAGCCGCTTTCTGCAAGGACTAGAAGATAATTTTACTCGACTACAACAAGAGTATGCTCAGATTGGACTTCAGTTTAATGCCGACAAGTCTGAAGTACTGCTGTTTAATTCGAAATCTGATGCTGGTCGAAGCATCACACTTGGTGTTTCTACTGTTGGGCTCGCCGGTGGCATTGTATATCTGGGCCTTCCTATTGGACGGTCAATACTAGAGACGCGGCGGTTACTGCTTTCTCATTTTCAGAAGCGGGTTTCATTTACGTATAGCCGTATTGTGGCAAATAAGCGGAAGTTTGACCGTCGTCTGCTGGCCCGGGTGTACAATGCTATGGTTTTGCCCCATTATTTGTACCTTAGCCCATTCTGGCGTATATTTACGGCTACAGATAGACTGAAATTGCGTTCAGTGTACTACAAGTATGCAAAGTTTTTGTTGCGTTTACCACCATGGACAAGCAATCGATATGTTTCGCATCGGTACGGCATCATGAATCCTGAAGAAGCTATCCTAGCGCAGATTACTCGATATAATTTGACACTTAAGTCCCATCCCTGGGCTATGATTCTCCAGCAGTAGTGGCATAAGCTGTTGGTTGTTGTGTTTGGTTTTTTTTGTTTGTTTCAGAAGAATTAGTGTTTTTGCGTTTTTTTTTCTTGTCTTTTGTTGTGCTCCATCTGTTTTTAATTGATGGGTAATAAATGCATTCATTCATTCATTCATTCATTCATATATATATATATATATATATATATATATATATATATATATATATATAGATATATATATATATATATATATAATATATATATATATATATATATATAATATATATATATATATATATATATATATATATATATATATATATAGATATATATATATATATATATATATATATATATATATATATATATATATATATATATATATACATATATACATATATATATATATATATATATATATAATATATATATATATATATATATATATATATATATATATATATATATATATATATATATATATATATATATATATATATATATATAATATATATATATATATATATATATATATATATATATATACATATATATATATATATATATATATATATATATATATATATATATATATATATTATATATATATATATATATATATATATATATATATATATAATATATATATATATATATATATATATATATATATAATATATATATATATATAATATATATATATATATATATATATATATATATATGCACTCGACACGTGACAGGTTTATATATATATATAGATTCTCACTGTCGCTTGTCTTCTAAGCGCGGACAATTTGAACATTTTCTTGATTAATCAAAAAAACTTTTTGCACAAAATAAATTTTTCAAAAAAAGTAAAGAACTCCATTAAACCAAAAATGAACAAAAACAGAATCAAATAATCTACCAAGCATACAACTACCAGAAATTAGTATTAATAAAGAAATAAAATCCAAAACAAACGGAAATTAAAATAAGTCAAACTCAAATGAGCAGAAACTATTCTGAGCAGGGTTCTAAGCCCTATGCTTTCTAAAAGCTAGAATATAATTTGTACTTTACTGAAAAAAATTCAAATGAATTTACTGAAAAAAATGTGCATTGTCAGTTTAATATACATATGCTGATATTTATTCCTTAAAATCTAAATTAATTTTTGTTTTCTTAAAGTTATAAGTGAAAACATTTAAAAGAATATTTTCAGTATTTACTTCAAGCATGGGGTTTAGAACCCTACTCAGATTAGTCTCCGCTCGTTTTGAGTTTGACTTATTTTAATTTGTGTTTGTTTTGGGTTTCATTTATTTATTGATACTGCTTTGTGGTAGTTGTATGCTTGGTAGATCATTTGATTCTATTTTTGTTCATTTTTGGTTAAATGGAGGGAGACATTTGCCCTCTTTCGCTTTCGACTAATAAAAAAGGCTCTAGTCCTCTCAATTTTTAACGAAATATGAGCCCTTTTGAAGCTTCTACGACAAAAATTTCTATAAAAGCGTTAAATGCCCCAAAGGCATAATTTACGACCCTTGTCCTGAGGGCTATGGCGGGAGGGTTGTCATCCTCAAAGACATAATTTCCAGACCTTTCAACACCTTTAACAAAATGACCATATAAAAATGTCGATCGGAAATGTTTGGGAAAATGATGGGCCTTGGGCCCATCATCTTATTACTTTCGACTATTAAAAAGGGGAATAGCCCTTTCAATTTCCAATCAAATCAGCCCTTTTTGAAGTTTCTATGACAAAACTTTCTTTAAGAACCATATTTACCCTCAGGGCATGACTTACAACCCTTGTCCTAATGGTTGGGGTTGTTATCCTCAAAGACCTAATTTACAGAACGTTCAAATAAGTTGAAAAAAATGAATATCTCAAAATTTTGATTGGACGTGTTTGGGGAAATGGTGGGCGTGAGAGGAGGGGGGGGGGTCAGTTGGTCTTCAAAAGCAAGGCAAAGCAAGGCCATCGCCCGCTTTTTTGTAAGACAAGGATTTTGAATTTCTTAAAAAAACCTTTATTTGGGATCTAAATTGGGGCCATCCTCAAAGACATAATTTCCAGAACTTTCAACTACGTTAAAAAAATGGCTATCTCAGAATTTTTATTGTGTGTGTTTGGGGAAATGGTCGGCGTGAGAGGGGTTTAGTTGACCTCCAATTACTTTCGACTGTTAAAAAGGTCACTAGCCATTTCAATTTCAATCGAATAAGCTCTTTTTCAAGTTTCCACGACAACACTTTCGATAAAAACCTTATATTCCCCCAGGGCATAACTTCCAACCCTTGCCCTGAGGGCTGTGGGGGGGGGGGGTGTCACCCTTAAAGACCTAATTTCCAAAAATTTCAACTACGTTGAACAAAATGGCTATCTCAAGATTTTGATGGGATGTTTTTGGCGAAAAGGTGGGCGTGAGAGGGGGGTTATTTGCCGTCCAATCACTTTTGACTATTAAAAAGAGCACTAGCCCTTTGAATTTCCAATCGAATGAGCCCTTTTTGACGTTTCTACGACAAAGCTTTCAATAAAAACCTTATGTGTCAAGGGCATAACTTATAACCCTTGCCCTGAAGACTCTGGGGGGGGGAGGTAGTTTCCTGCTTAAAGATATAATTTCCAAAACTTTCAACTACACTGAGCAAAATGGCTATCTCAAAATTTTGATTATATGTGTTTGGGGAAATGCTGGGCGTGGAAGTGGTGTTCACTTTCGACAACTCCTTCGATGCGAAGCGCCCTGTTCTAAAGGAAAATAAATAATACATTGCGCCAACATCGTTCTTTACTTAGGCAGCGCGATTGCGCTGCCCATGAAAAAGTGAACTAGAACTTTCAGTTTTCAATCTAACGAGTCCTCTCTGAAATTTATACGAGCATCCCTTTCATAAAAACCATATGTGCCCCTTAGACATAACTTACAACGCCCCCCCCCCATTGGCCCTAGGGGGTTGTGTGGACACCGGAGTTTTGTTATCTGACCTTTGAACTATTTTAAAAAAATGGCCATCTCAAAATTTGTATCGGATGGGTTCGGGGGAAAAAGAGCATGAGGGGGGGGACTAGTGCATTTCATTATCCACATGATCTTCCACGGGAGGAATTTTTATGTCAGGGGAATTCTCCTAAAAAAAAACTATCAGATATAAAGGAATACAAAAACAAGTTTTCCACTGAAAGTATGGAGTCGTCTTGAAAGTAATGAACAGGCATTATTCCCTATGTAAGAGGGGCTGCCCTATCTACCCCTCGCTAATTACGCTACAAAAAACGCTGGAAATGAAATCGTTCAAGCAATAAAGGATGTCGTAATTTAACACATTTTCAAGTTCAGGTTCTTTTATTCAGTAAATATAAAAAAACTCTACAATCCAGAAAAATCCTAAAGGGCCCGGAGGCCCATTAGCTGGGGAAAAAATTAACACTACATAGGCCTATGTGTCATTTGCAGTTTACTGAACCAGGCCTAGGCAAAAATAAATAAGAAGCACTACTCACTCGAAGACAACCGTTCTCCGCATCACCTAACAACAATAAAAATCACACTTTTTCAGCGACATCCAGGGCTCGGGAGTCCAAAAATCCCAGTTCCTCCACAAACACATTAACAATATATTTTGTCAAAATTTTCTATATTTTTTTCTATTAGGCTCTTTACCTACCGGGCTCTTCATAATTTCATTAAAATCTTCTCTTTTAAGTTCAAGCTTGTCTAAATTGTCATTTTTATTATCAGTGTTGACCGTTGATAGATACTCCGACAGAGATCGGGCGATAATGGAGTGAATAATGATGACGCAGATAAGCTCATTAAAGCACAATAAATAGGTAACGACACGAACTTGAAAACTGTATATTGCAGTTGAAACATTTGCCGAAGTATTAACCTCGCCACTGTGCAAATGGGTGTTTTCAATAGATATCACGCACCAAGTGCATAATAAAATAGGTTTTTCTGGAGCTCCTCATAAACACGCAAGTGACATAGACTGATCTTTCTTCTGGCAAAAAATACAAATTCCACATTTTTGCATTTAGCAGCTTGAAACCTCTACAATGAGGTTTTCTGATACGCTGAATCTGATGGTGTGATTCATTAAGATTATATCATTTTTAGAGGGTGTTTCCGCCTTTTTTTGAAAATAAGGCAATTTTTTCAGGCTTTTAACTTTTGATAGGTAAGACTAAACTTGATGGCACTTATATATTTAAAATCAGCATAAAAATCCGATTCTTTTGATGTATCAATTGGTATCAAAGTTTCTTATTTAGAGTTTCGGTTACTATTGAGCCGGGTCGCTCCTTACTTACAGTTGTTCTTTAGATATTGCTTTGTCACATTTTTGAAAGTCCAGATGCTCATAATTTGTTTTGATTTAGTTCAACATCCACCTAAATATTCCTTAAAAACTTCACCTTAATTTCCATAGCTTGCAAAGTAAAACAGTTGTAGCAGCATCAGGAGGAGTATGCGCATAGCACCTTTGATTTCTTTAACATCCCTTCGACAGACACTGAAAGTTTCAGTTCAATGCATCAACTGTTTTGAAGCATTTCTGACGCGTCCGCTTGATAACTTGTGTGGGCATAGTGTGTTTCGAATTTGTTCCGTACAGTCTCTATATATCCAAATTGTCCACCTTGCTATCCTTAGTATTAATAGTAGTAATAGTAGCAGTAGTAGTAGAATTAATTGCAGTAGCCTAGGCTTTAATGACAGTAGTAGTAATAGAAGTAGTAATAATAGTAACAGCAATAGCAGTATGAGAAGAAGCAGTAGTATTAATATGCAAATATTTTCTTGTGGTTAGTTCAACATCCCTCACAACAAGCCCGGTTAGTTTCAACTTCACACACCAAACTGTTCCTAATATATTGCTGTTACACCCTTTTGACAACCTGCATACGGTATAGACGGTGTATTGTGATTCAGTTCACCTTCCCCCCTCAAAATGCCTTGAAAATTTCACCTGATGCTCTTAGGCATAGGTGTAATAGTAGTCACAGTAGTAATACGGTGATATTACTAGCTATAGTATTGAATAGCGGTAGTACTACTAGCAGCAGGAGTATTAGCATATTGCCTTTTGGTCAGTAGAGTATCTCTCTCATCAAGACCTAGAAGTTCCACTTTAATACAATGAGCCGTTGCTATGACGCTGCTGATATATCCTTTTGATACCTGCATGTTCATATACTACTTGAAATGTTGATCTCAATGCTCTTAGCCCTGCAAGTAGTTGCAATAGAGTTAGTAGTAGAATTAGTAGTAGCAATTGTATTAGTAGTAAATGTAGCAGCGACAGTAGTATTAGCAACAGTTATGCAAGCTCGAAGATATGTCTTAAGCATCTCTGCCGTGATCCCATCGACTCCAGATTCAAGTCCAATTTTCAAGTTTTCACAGCTCTCGTCACTTCTTTGGTGTGTGGGGAGGGTTGGGGGGGGGCAGCACTTACGTCAATTAGTTAGAGAGTTTAGATCGACTATGGGCCAGTAGCGAGGAAATGATTAAGCGTTAATGAACATTTATGACCAATATGTCTTTTGGGAAATTGTATGCCAGTTAACGCAAGATTTAAAAGGTATGCTAAAGAAAGATGTCCAATGAAGTCAGATATATTTCCCGCTTTGCAATGTTAAAGAGGATTATTTATGTATTGCTTGAGCCGGTGCCAGGGGCTCTGTGCGATAAGGGAAGGGCTATTTGGAAAAAATGAGCTGATACTTCCAGGTGTCTTAAATAGTACGTCGCCTCAGTTTATTTGTAAAATAGGAAGGTATCTGGAATTTTTGTTAAATAAAACGAGTGAAGCTTAATTTATTCTTCAATTTATATCAAGTTTAAGAAATTGCATTACATTTTTCTTTTGCTACTAAAGTGTTGAGTTAAAATTAAATAAAAAAAAGTGTAAGTTTCTAAGTGTATGTTGTTAAAGCAACTTATTCTAAAGTATATATTTCATTTAAGTATTTGCTGATGTTGGCTGATACAAGTTCATTATATTTGCTCTTTTTATGATGATCGCCGATGTAAGTTTACTATATTTTTGCTCTTTTTGTGTTCATGGCCGTATTTTTTTTGTCTTCAATGCACTTGTCTATCTATCTATCTACTGCCTATAAATTTAGTTTTATTCCAACATTAACTTTTCCTAAGAGTTTCTGCTTAATACCCTATTCCGTTCCTGATATATTTTACCTGTGCTATATAGACAACCTGGGTGCACTTAAACTCTTTTGATTTAGTTTCATAGTAGTAACAGCACCAAAAATTTATAAGATTTGGAAAAAAAAAATAAAACTTAAGTATGTCCAGACATTCAGGGGCTGGGATGCAGTGAACCTGGAACTAAATTTGAAAATCCAGTAGATAGAAGTTTTGCTAACCTCATAAAGTGATAATGTTTAGCACCAGGACACCGAGCTTTGCTTGGTTCCAGTTACTGATATACAGCAAACTTGTAAATATGGTATTCTTGCTATCGCTTGTTTTCTAACTTCAACTTTTGTTGTGCAACATTTTCATTTGTGATTCGTTGTGATACTCGTTATCGCA
>CM051257.1:19004003-19304003 GCA_027921565.1 Artemia sinica
ACTGAAATGCAAAGATAAAGCAATTGAACAGGTCAATGAATTTAAGTACCTCTTAGGGAGTTAGATTGAATGCAATGGTAAAATAACCAGCGAAATCAAGCGGGGGATTGGGCAAGCTACATCGGCTTTTAGTAAGTTGAAACCGATATGGTGCAGTAGGAAATACTCTATGCGCTTGAAGCTCCTTATTATGAATAGCAATGTAACTTGCATTCTTCTCTATGGAAGTGAATGCTGGAAAGTAAATGTCCAAATAGAGAAACGCGTCGTAGCCTTTGAAAACATTTGCTTCAGAATAATATTGAGCACTATTGTGGCAGGAAAAGGTAACGAACACAGGAGTTTTCCATAAAACCGATCAACCGTTAGTTACTGACCTTCGGAAATGTAGGAGATTGACGTGCCTTGGCCACGTTCTTCGTATGCCAGAGGATCGACTCCCATATACATTTTATAAGTGGTGCCCTGAAGGGAGGCGCAAAGGAGGTCGTCCAAGACGCACCTTGCGACTTGCGAAAGCAGCATCAACAGGATCTGAGTAGAGAGGTCTCTTCAACCACAGTAGAAGGACGCTATGGCTGCAGCTCAGCTCTATGATGTCTAACGAAGTTTCGTCGATGTCCCATGCGCCATTCCTGGCTCTGGAGAATCTAAGATCTAACGTAAACAATCTCTCATTACTGGCCACCGACACTGCAATCGCTAATAATATTTGATATGCAACTGTTACGTTTGCGAAGACCCCTGTCCTCTCCGCATTGTGCAATTAATTCTGACACACCCATAGGTTTATTTAAGGAGATGTGTCGGTGTTGAGTTATTTTCTTCAGGTCTTGGAGTTCATGGAACAACTGAAAGGAATCTAAATCTTCACTATACATTACTTTTATTGCTGCTTATTTTTATTTCCAAGGAATGGAAATAAAAACTTCAAAAACTAGTAAACGATTATAGCCGTTAGATTATTTATTTTAAATTTTGCACCCCTAAAATTTCTCTGTCAGGGGCAGGTAGCCATTCCCTCCCTAAAACCACCACTAAGTCCACATAGGACTTTGATATTGGGGAGGCTGGGTTAACTGCAGTAAATTTCTTTTTATCCCATTAATAACCGAAACTGCTTGCTTCGTAGAATTTTTACTACTTGAGAGGGGATTTAAATTAGAGCTAAATTTTTTGGGTACGGCTTTGCATTTTCCAACAGTTTGCGGTAACGAACTGTAAGTAAGGAGCAACTCCGCCCAATAGTAACTAGAACTAATAAAAAACAAAACAGAATTTTGATAACGATAGATACATCAAAAATGGACTTTTTACGTTGATTCTGAGCATATAAGATTCAAGAAGTTTAATGTTACCTATCAAAAGCTACGACCCTGAGAAAATTTGCCTGATTTTCGAAAAGGGGAAACGTTCCCGAAAATTCAAGGACTTTTTTTAAAATCGCACTAACTGATTCAACGTATCAGGGAACCCTACTGTAGGGTTTTCAAGCTCCCATGTTAAAAAATTTGGATTTTTTTTGTTTTTTTTTTTTTTGGTCAAGGATACGTGTTTATTTATTTATTTTTTTTTCATGGGTAATCGTATTTCAATTCAATTTTGTTCATTACAAAATGATATAAGACATAACATTAATGGAAGTGGCTGCCCAAAGAAAGACATAAAAGCACTTAACACTGGCCGACCACCACATATATAACAAAAACTTAACAAACAAAACTCTTAACAAACGAACAAAACAAAAAAATGGAAATAAATAATAATAAATAAACAACCAAATTATGACAAATGTCGGACTTTTTGTGAGGGCTCATTTGAACGGATATTAAAAGTTCTAGCGCTATTTTTAAGTGACCAAAAAAATTGGAGGGCAGCTAGTCCCCCTCTCATGCCCTTTTTCTAAAAGTCATCTGATCAAAATTTTGAAATGCATATTTTGTCCAGTATGGCTCGAAGGTCCAGTTGCTATGTCTTTGGGGATGGCTTGACTCCCCCATAGCCCCCGGAGGAAGGGCAGCAAGCTATGAAAGTTGGCCATTGTTTACATATATTATTTGTTGTTGGAAAGCATACAAACATTTTTCAGGGGAGGGAGATTTTATGGGTATCGATTTTCTACAGGGAGAATTTCCCATTGGGATGGCAGTTTCTGAGGGTGAGCTTTCCAGGGGAATTTACATGAGATGAATTTGCCAGAATTCATATACGAAACTCATTTTATTTTTCTTACTTTCTCGTTGGTGACCCCATTTTAAGAGTGGAGATGCCCTGGGGTATTGTCCGGGGGAAATTTTCGGTGGAGTTGGATTTCTCCGTGGGATCTTTACGCTGGGGTTTTTTCCCACTGGAGAAATTCTCCATTGGGGAATTATCGCCAAGAGAAGTTTTTTTTTCAGGTGGAATCGTCCGCAAGAAATTTTCTAGGGAAAATTTACAGCGAGGATGGAATTGTCCTGGGGTAATTTCCAAGGATTAGGGATTTCATGCGGGAGGAAATTTTTTAGGGGGTATTATTCATAAAGAGGGAGGTGGATATCCTGGGATCATTTTAAAAACGATCAGAAACTAAATTTTAAACTTTTACTGAAAGTGAGGAGCAACATTAAAACTTAAAACGAACAGAAATTATCAAACAGTTCGTGGTAACGAACTGTAAGTAAGGAGCGACCCGGCTCAATTTTAACCGATACACTAGAAAACGGTATTTTGATACAAATAGGTACATTAAAAGAATCAGATTTTAATGCTGATTTCAAATATATAAGTTCCATCAAGTTTAATTCTACCCATCAAAAGTTACCCGCCTTAGAAAATTTGGCTGATATTCGAAAAAAGGGGGAAAGACCCCCTAAAAGTTATATAACCTTAATGAAAATCACACCATCATATTCCGCGTATCAGAGAACCCTACTGTAGAGGTTTCAAGCTCCTATCTACAAAAATGTGGAATTTTGCATTTTTGCCAGAAGAAAGATCAATGGTGCGTGTTTATTTGTTTTTTTTCCCAGGGGTGATCGTATCGACCCAGTGGTCCTAGAATATCGTGGGAGGGCTCATTAGAATGGAAATTAAAATTTCTAGTGCCCTTTTTAAGTGACCAAAAAATGGAGGGCAACTAGGCCCCCTCCCACGCTCATTTTTTCCCAAAGTCACCTGATCAAAATTTTGAGATAGCCATTTTGTTCAGCATGTTCGAAAATATTATAAGTATGTTTCTTAGGATGACTTAATCCCCCGAAGTTCCCGGAAGGAGGCCTGAAAGTTATGAACTTTACCCAATGTTAATATATAGTATTGGTTATTGGGAAGTATACAGACGTTTTCAGGGGAGATTTCTCCTGGTGGTGGGGGGGGGGAGGTTCGGAGGTTATTTGGGAGGACCATTCCATGAAGGAAGTTTTCATGGGGGAAGGGACGTTGCTATGAAGGGGACGCCGGACTTCCCAGCATTATTTAAAGAAAGATCAGAAATTAAATATAAAAAAACAAGTTTTTCAACTGCAACAGCAGCAACATCAAAACTTTAAACAAACAGAAAATATTACATATACGATTGGGTTCACCCCCTAGTCAATACCTCGCTCTTTAAGCCAAAGATTTGTTAGTACTTTCATAAGAGCTATTTATTCTAATTAACGGCCTTTGTGATTAAGCGGTCATTTTTAAAGAATTGGAACAAAATTCGAACTTTCGCTTAAAGAGCAAGGTATTGACTGGAGGGCGAAACCCCTAATATACGTATTAAAAATATATGAATATAGAAGTTCGTTACGAAAGTTAATTCGTAAGTTACGTATATTTATTACTAATAAAAACGTTTGTAAATAAAATTAAACAAGTTTCGAGAAAGCCATTTAACCAAACAAAAGTAAATTAATATGAAAATTGGGTTTTAATTATTCATGTACGGTGAGCCAAGATCAAAACCTGCATTTATTCAAAAACGTTCAAAAATTAAATAAAAAAAAACATTTTTTTAAACTGAAAGTAAGGAGCGACATTAAAACTTAAAACGAAGAGAAATTATTCCGTATATGAAAGGGACTGTCCCCTCCTCAACGCCTCGCTCTTTACGCTAAAGTTTGACTTTCTCACAACTCTATTTTTTTTACAATGAAAAACTTTAGCTTAAAGAGCGAGGCGTTGAGGAGGGACAGCCCTTTCATATACGGAATAACTTCTGTTCGTTTTAAGTTTTAATGTCGCTCCTTACTTTCAGTTAAAAAAAACTTGTTTTTTTTATATTTAATTCCGTATAAGAGGGAGGCTTTACGAGCGATTGCTGAAACACAAGAGCCGTTTAATTAGAATAGAACCTTTTTTAAAAGAACTAAAAAAAACTTTAGCGTGAAGAAAGAGGTATAGAGTTGGAGACATCACAGCACACGGAATAATTTCTGTTCGTTTTAAGTTTTAATGTTGCTCTTACTTTCAGTATTTTTTTTTTTTTAATGTAACACACGGAAGGGACAAATTTAATAAAGAGGAAATTTAAGGCCACCGATTCCTTCACGATTAGAAAAACTGGAAAGGGATCCAGACCAGCAAATTCTCTACCTCTTGAATGGAAAAAAAAATTAAAACAGAATACCTTGGCAAGGCCTGATACAAGAACAAATTTGATGGAACGAAACAAATAGAGGATAAATAATCAAATTCTGATAATATTCGGTATCGTTACTTCTAAATCTCTGCTGTATATTTAATATTAAAATGGTTCAGTCATACTTAGTTGTTTTTTTTTTTTTTTTTTTTTTTTTTTTTTTTTTTTTTTTTTTTTTTTTTTTTTTTTTTTTTTTTTTTTTTTTTAGTGGTATGAAGAATCGATGTTTCATTCTACTCCAATCAAACATGTCCTATTAATATTTAAACCCAATCTTTTTCCTGTTGAAGTGTTCGATGATAGTTAAGTTCTTTTTTGAGGTCTTAGTGGTCATTGACTTAGAAACAAAAGGACAAAGCCCCAATAGTATCAACTCATAGATATCAGGGGGGGATTTTTCAAAATTTTTTGGGTTGGGGCCAATTTCTTCTTTTTTTTTTCAATTGTACTCAGGGGAAATACCAAAAAGTCGTTTTTGAATAAAAAAAAAATACTAGAAAAGGTATTTTTCAAAATCTGGATGGGGTAGCCTATGACTATGGCACTATTAATGAATATGTAAAAGCCGTTCGCGTGATATGTACTATAATTCTTCCGCAATAAGATTCTCGTAAGCTGTATTTTTAATTTATTGTAAAAGGTATGGTTTCAAATAAATATGGCAACCAGAAAACTCAAATTATTTTAGGAATGAGATTCATGCCAATTTTAATGTCTCGACTGTATCAACCATCCAATTTCTCTTTTCTAAGAAAACAACCAAGGAAATCAACCATCCAATTTCTCTTTTCTAAAAAAACATCCAAGGAAACATCAAATGAAATCAAGAAGCACTAGCGCACGGAAGGGGTGTTTGGACCCTTGCTCTCTCCCATAATTTTGGGATTTTATTATTTTTCTTACATCTTTCTTGTAGTTTCTGTATGTTTGGTTTACTTGGGGAGTATTTCAGAGTTCTACTCAAAACAGGTCCATGCAGAGTCCTGTGAAGATGGGGTTGGGTAGAATTCCATTTTAGGAGTGAAGGGGCTCTTTAACTGCCAATTTAGATGTTCAGTGCTTATTGTAGGGTTTGGAAGAAAAGACTATGGATTGAATTTCAAGGAGTTTAGTTCCCTAGTAAGTAGGATAAACTGCCTAAATTTGTTTGTTACAGTTTATCAGGATTGATAGTATAGTAGCGCATAAGTTGGAAACATAAGTGACGATGATGATGATAGGTCTTGTCAGTTCGCACTCGTCATGACAAGAAGGGCGACATGTACCCCCGCAAGCTCAAAGATTTGTGGTTATTCACGGTATTCTGCGCCAGAATTCCGCGCGTGCGCAATCAAGCGGTAACTACCGACAGGTGCTTCAGGTAAGTGAAGTGTGGGAGAATATGAAACAGTGTTTCGTTAGGTACCGAAGACCAAAGTTACCGGAAGAAGTTTGAAATTTACAAAAAACGAGCGTCACAGTCCTAGTTTTAAAGTGAAAAAACTTAAATGTAATCATGTTGAGATATTTTATTACATTCCTTCAAATTGTTTTTGTTAGTTCGAAAGCAGTATTAAATAACGGAGGATATGACGGGATTATCATAGGGATTAGTGAATACGTTAGTGAGCCCAGTGACTGTGCTGCTTTTCTGACAAGGCTTGAGGTAAGCCCTTTTTGGTTTACTATAGTAAGTTTTAAATAAAACCAAGCATCGTATGTGACCATAGTTTTAAGGGTACTTGTTTATCCCGATCACACTTAAGTTCTTGATCTGAGTAAAAATTGGTTTCTCTGTCTGCGTTTGGAGAAAATTAGCTTAGTCTCAGTAAGATAAACTGCTATACAGGTATATATATATATATATATTATATTATATATATAATATATATATATATATTATATATATATATATATATATATATATATATATTATATATATATATATATAGTATATATATATATATATATATATATATACATATATATATATATATATATATACATACATATATATATATATATATATATATATATATATATATATATATATATATATATATATATATATATTTATATATATATATATATATATATATATTAATATATATATATATATATATATATATCTATATATATATATATTATATATATACAGGTATATATTTATACAGGTACTGTTATTCATGTATATTTTAATTAAACATTTAATATGTAGAGTTGGTTAGGTTAGGTATTTAATATGATGCGTTCTAGGCGGCCTACTTTCCATAATTCTTTGTTGTAGTTTCCATAATTTGTTACTAAAGTATATTTTCATCATATTTTGGTATATTTCATTATGATTAACCTAACTTCACTTGTTGAGTGTGGTTGGGATGTACTGGAAAGTACCGTTCTAAGTCAGAAAAGGTGGATCAAATAATAAGTAAAATTCTTGGGTTACCCCTTTGCAACTTGGGAGAGTCCTTTTCATAGAATTTTGGGGAATAAATAGATATACATTTTACGCAGAGAAACATTAGTATGATGTCTTTTTAATTTAGATTTTTTTGCTTGGGGGGTGGGTTTTGATTTAGCGCAAAAGATAGCACATTATGTTGAAAGAGCACACATGTTATGCATCAAGGAATACGTTTGTGTTTCGAGCAATTTTTACGTTTCTAGAATAAATATGTTAGCGGTGTATTTTATCTTCACATCCAGTAGCCCTGATTACTGAAAAAATTAATAAAAAGAAACAAAAAAAAATAATAGTAGTTTAAACAAAAAAAATAAAGAGAAACAACAAAGGGTACTTATTTAGTAGCCGGGCAATACGTAAGAAGTGAAGTTTGGTTAATGCTAATGAAATAAAACAAAGTATGATAAATTATAATAGTTCAGAAACAAATTTGGGCTATATATATTCGCACATTAGGGGTGGCGTTGGGAGTAAAGCATAGAATATATTAAATACTATGTCTAACGTAACCTAGGTAACTTTATTCTCCCCCTATACCTCAAAAACTAAAGTTTAAATATAGTTCCCGGATTGAAAAAGCCTTTGTTCAATCACTATACATTGGAGACTAACCAGTTATGAACTAAAAAAAACAATTTCTTTTTTTAACTGAAAGTAAGGAGCGACATTAAAACTTAAAACGAACAGAAATTAATCCGTATATGAAAAGGGGCTGTGCCCTCCTCAACGCCTCGCTCTTTACGCTAAAGTTTGACTTTCTCACAACTCTATTTTTTTTAAACAATAAGAAACTTTAGCGTAAAGAGCGAGGCGTTGAGGAGGGACAGCCCCTTTCATATACATATCAAAGTTCTGTTTTTTGGAGTTTTAGTTCCTATTGAGCCGGGTCGCTCCTTACTTACAGTTCGTTACCACGAACTGTTTTGATTTATCCTATCTTCGCAATACAATTCTTGAGTGGCTGTCGCTTGTTGGCCGGCTACTGAAGAAGTATAGTACCCAACAGACTATACAAAAAAAGCCGAAAGGAAAACTTAAAACATGAATTTAATCCATTGTGGCAGAGCACCAAAGCGAAACATAAAGTAACAAGTATGATGTCTGCTATGTGTATGCTATTGTACGTACTCATTATCTTCTGATGTGGGGGTCTAGCAACATGAAGCAGATTTTTAATTTAAAATGTAACGTATGCCGTACGTTACAATCAAATACAGGATAAGAAACTTTTATGTTTTAAACATCGATTGCAATACTAATGTTGCCACGAACTCATTTTATCGTTATAGTTTAATATTTTTTCAAAGCATTTTTTAAAGCATAGCATATATTAAATACGTAACCTAACCGTTTTTAAGTTTTAAAACATCGATTGCAATACTAATTTGCCACGAACTCATTTTATCTTTATAGCTTAATATTTTTTCAAAGCATTTTTTAAAGCATAGGATATATTAAATACGTAACCTAACCTAGGTACCTTTTCCCCCTAAATCCCAAGAAACAATAGTTTAAATATTGTAAACGCAATGAGAAACCATGCTTTGCGATCCATTTATGTACTGCAAATACCTGTTTGACTGGTTTCCTTTACCATTTCCCTATACAGTACATAGCGTCGTTTATCAGATAATACATAAGTACCGAATCACTCCACCAACCCATACCCCAAGCCAAAAGGATGGCGACACCAGGATTCAAACCCACCCCCCCCTATCCTGACGGGCATAGGGATCTTTTTTTTATTATATCACTCGGAAGCAGGATCTAACAGGATTTTTCGCACAGATTATTGTTTGATATGTTGTAGACTAGTACCTACAACTACGCTTAAATAATTCCTGTAGAATAGGTTTTGTGTGTCTTCCCCAACCTTTCAACCGGACAACATTTCAAAGCTTTCGGCATTCTATTTGTAGTCCAAAGCCTTCGATTTCTATTTTCAAACATTTCATAATGCAAAAATACCCCTTTCCTTGGATACTCTACTTTTTACAACCTCATTGCACACCCCATCTAATAATGCTACTATCTACAATGCTACTATTTAAATTTGCTACTACTACCATCGAGTAATGCTACACCCCAGTATAATAATGCTACTTAAACAAATGAAGTTATCCATTCCGTCAATTTTCGTGTTCATTCTCATTACTCAATATTCATTCTCATTTACTCCAACAACATATTCATTCTCATTTACTCCTAGTTTAAACAACATAGTATTTTGAACATCCATGTTTTAACCCTATATTCTAGCACTTTGAACTCTCAAAACCTTCAAAACCCCATCAATGTTGCTAACATTTTTACCTAGGGCACTCAAGTCGTCCTTACAGTTAAGTAAGATTTTTTTCTTGTCAATTGATTTGTTCTTCCATATCACAAAACGATTTATCATTGTCTGTTGTTAGATACAATATTAAAAACAATTAAAATTATTGGCTTCCCCCGTTCCTTATATTTGGAGTTAGTAGAGAATACACCGGAAAAGGTGGAAGTATTTCCTGTCATGAGACAGTGATAAACATCCTACATCAGGCAAAAATTAGAAAGCACATTTTCTAATTGATAAAAACAATATTTCAAAATATATGCATCTCCTTTGAGGCATGGTAGACATGTACAGAGGATCTTTTGTGGGAGAGGGGACACAATTCTGAAAGAAACGTCCAGGATAGGCAATTTACTAGATTACTATAAGAAACTGCAGAAAGTCTTATAAATCTCAACATTTCAGGGGGAGACACGCTCAAACTCCCAGAATATTTATGCCAAAAATGATATATAAAAAGTGGTAATAATAAAGAAAAGAGAATTAATTTAATTAATGTCAATTAATGAAATAACAAATAATGTTGATTTCTAATAAGCCGTTAAAAACAAAAAACTGAGCTGGAGTCTTAAAGTATGTAGTAGGCTAAATCTAAATTTGGCCATTGAACAAAATATTTAATAATGTAATATTGAAACTAGTTAGATCGAAGCAGTAATGATGGTTCGAAAGCGTCTAAATTAAACCATGTAAGGTTCCCATTCAGTACTGAAGAATAGACGAGTTTTTGTAAAAAATTGTCACCACTGACAAACCGTAGGAGCTTTTATTCCTTCCTCACAATGTCACATGCCCTAGGCAGTGACGGATCCATAAGGGGGGCGCGCGCCCCCTAACGTAGTCTAAAATAGTGTAATTTACTTAATTAACGCTAGTTTGTGTTAATCAAACTGCTCCTAACGCAAGTTTATCGGAGTAACCTATTTTCCGCCCACCCCCCTAAAAAAATCCTGGATCCGCCCTTGGTCTTAGGTTAGGTATAGTACTGAGATGGCTTCTTATGGGTATCTTATCACTCCCAAAGCTGTAGAGCCCCTTATGTTCCCGTTAGAGAAAATAGTACCTGAACCTTAAAAAAGTCCCAAAAAAGTTTTCCACCGTAAGAAACTTTTCCACCATAAAGTTCTCCACCGTAAGACGAGGCACTGTAAGAAAACCCGAAAATATAGTAGCCTATGCTACGAACAAGCTTGCAATTTATTTTAAACCCGTGAAATTGTCCTTGCCATTTCTCTGGCTTTTACTTTATCATATTGTTGACTCAAGTATCTTATATCTTCTTGTTCTTTTTATTTAATGCTCATTTTTTTTACTTCCATACCAGGCATTTTTTTAATGTTTTCTGACATTCATTTAGGGAACAGAGCAGAGGTATTTAATACCAAGCCCGGTCGTTCTTTATTACTTTCAACAATCGTCTAGCTCTAGGATTTCATTTTAGAAAGCTCTTCTTACAAGATAAAACGCCTACATGACACATTTTATTGTCCATATTTTTGCTTTAACGACAAGAAATGGAGTATTTTGCTTGACTCACCAGCAAAATAGCGCCTCCTATTACACTAATAAGATTTGCAGAACTTTTTTTTGGCATGATTTATCAAACTAATGAAGAAGTGGGTGAAAAGGAATAACTAAAATAAATACAGGCAGTGTGTTGCATTGCCTTACCAAATATCCTTTTGTCTAATCAAAGAGGAGAACAAGGTGATTTATTAAGAAGAAAAGTCGTAAAAGTGGTGCTTTCGCTGGCCATTTGTTCTCAAGAAAAAGTAGAGATCCGTTTGATTGCTAGAGAATAAACACTTTAAATTCGTGTTCCTAAAATTCTGGGTACCCAAATCTGGATTGGGGGACTCACTTTGGGGAGTGATGTCGGAATCATCTAGGTAATCATCTAGAATCATCTTGCAATAGTAAGCAATACATGTCGTCGGAAGGGCTAATAAACTTTTTAGGCATGTTTAGTGAGCATCATAGAAAATAGACCGTATAGAAAATAGGCAGTCATTTCTATTGAGGTTTTCATAAATAATTAATTTATTTTTCGGGATAATACTGAAGGGTGTTGGATCAGTCGGATTTAAAATCAAGATATCAAAAGTCTAGCCGACTTAACATTGTTACCACTGCTGGACTGAAAGAAAGAAAGAATACTGAAATGCCATTGTCAAGAACGGTTAAAAGCTAGTAATCAATATCAGTTCCCTGATCATGAGAACCCAATTCATATATCCTGAAATTTATACCCGAATAGAAGTATTCCATATTAATATGGTAGACCCACTTTAGGTTAATTTGAAGGGGGGTGGGCTGTATTGAGACGCTATCAAAATATACTACTGCTGATAGGCTACTAAACAGTTTATTTTATCAACTGAATTTAAGGGTTTAGACCCTTTTTTTCTGGAAAATCCAGAAACGAACAGGATTATCACTTATGCTACTAATTTACAATTTGTGGTAGGCTAGGCTTTTATGGGATGTGGTATATCTTTTTCTCATGTCACTATTTCGTCCTTTTTGACCAAAAATTTTGGGAATAAAATATTTTGCTTTTCTTCACAGATCTAAATTTTTACTAAACAAATTTGATTTTTACCTGAAAAATATTAAATTTATTTTTAACCTATATTAGCCACATTTACCCATATATCAATCATACTAAAGATCTTGATTAGAATTCCATACTAAACAAGCGAATTATGACCCGACCCTTCTCAACCATCCTAGGCTTAGTTCAATTGGGTATAGGCTACTTCCAGATATTACGTTAATATCTGAAGTATTTTAACTTTAATATGGAGGGGGTTGGATATTGTGAGTGAAGTAATAAGTTGTATTGTTCGGCCAATCTTTTGTAAACAGCCCAGATATTTCATAAACTGGTTCAACTACTAGTTTGAAAAATACCGCAGAGACTTTAAAACGATACTAATCTTCTGATAAGGCCTTAAAACTACTCACGAACCTTTTGGCGGCTAATATTCGCCCGAATTCTCTTCATCTCAATTTCCTTAGAAAGCACCGAGAGTATACTTGCAAGAAATCGTGTGACTCAGTAACCTTTTGCTCTTTCAGTTGGCTTAAAATTTTACACAGAAGAACCAATCAAATGTGATTCAACTTTTTCTTCCTTTTGCTGGCTTAGATTTTTCTACAGAAATCCAGGAGGGCCATTTAGTTTTTTTAAAAGGTGGATGTTACTTGACTTTTCTAATTACGTACACTTGAGGAGTAATGTGATTTCCTTTTATACAAATGAAATAAAAGCCTTTTTTCACCACTGAACTGGAGGAACGTAGTCTCCTTTTTTCTTTTGGAAGCACCTTATAAGTAAGAAATTTTACTACTAATTGTTAAGTTTTAATAATTATCAGCAATAAATTAGGCTCCCTTTTTTGGCACTGGTTTGGGTTGATCACTTTGTTGAAACCCCCGGAAAAGCTGTTTTTGTCACTTATTCATGCTTTAACGCCTCCAAACTCATACTCTGGGATCTACTTTTTTTAGCATCTTCAGAAATATCCTATTCTTTTCTACTAGAAATTCTTCTTTGTTTACCCTCTCAAGCTAACGAAAAAGAAGAAAACACTGGAAAAAAAACATATCCCATGGCAAGATTGGTCGATTTCTTGGGGAGAGGGGTAGTATTCTGAATACTCTTACTCAGAAAACCACCTTCATTGAAACGAACACGTTCACCATCAGCTAATTATGTTCAGCACAACGAAGTTAATGTGTGTGAACATAATAATTTATGCTCAAATGTATTACAATCAGGAACATACACAAGATTTTTTTTTTGAGGGGGGGGGGGTAGTAAAAAAATCTATTAGATAACTTTAATAATAATAACTTAATAAATTAAATAAGAGCAATGTCATGGTGCCGGGAAATTCAATGAAATTTAGGATTTCTCTACGGCCAGACCCTAGCCCCTCTCGCTTCCGTTCCCGATTTATATAACACACTTTTGTTTAAAATGTTAAAGAAACTAAGAGTTTTTTTTCGAAGATTTTCATAATTTCATGTACTTCACAGCCACTCCACAACCACAGTAATCTGAAGCGTCTAAAAATGCATTCTTGTGGCCGGGTTGGACTACTGCACAAATCTAACTTTAGTGAAGCTATACAGATTTATGCTGCATGAATCTTTTGGAAGAACTCACTGCCGCCTATACCATAAACCACCATGTAAGTGCATTAACATAGGTGTGGTACTGAATCTCCCAGAGCATCACAAGAAGTTGCCTTTTTTCAACCCTCTGGTGCAATCTTGGAGTTTCACTTATCCCACCAAGTAAGACAAACTGTTGCCACGTGTGACGCACTCCACGTGGTGTATATGATTTTTAGAAGTGGCCGAGTAGCCAAGGCATGCGATCTCTGGGGTGACTTTTTAGTTGACGAGCATAATCTTATTTATTGTGCTAAGATAGAATTCTTAAACTTTCCAGGATTTCTTATAGTCAGCGGTCTAAGGCGGAGCCACAATCCCTATCTATATAAAATACTCTCCATGATATACGCATTTGCATAACCATAGTCGTGAAATGTCATAAAATGCTGACTTGAGTAATAAGTTAAGTTGGAGTAAAGCGAATGATCCTTTGTTGAGTGGAGATCCGACTTAAAAGGCGCGAATCGACAATGCATTCATTGGAACCCAACCATAAGATTTTCAAAATATTTTCAGCTGAGTTAACTTACGAAATTAAGGGTACCATAAATATTCTTTTACAACCTATTAGCGTGTGAACCAAAAAAAAACCAAGGCTTTTAGGTCTTATGTCAAAATACCCGTGAAGTATAACTAGATACAAAGCCGCCGTTAGGAGTATTGTAAGTTTACACCAATTTGAAGCTTGTTAAGCCCCTGTTTGTCGGTCCCCTCACCGCTTGACCTAGAGGTGTTAAAAACATATAATTATGTATTAGAGAACATACCGCCGTGAAATTGATGTTACCTTTGATTGATGATCGGAATCTCGTGTGAGAAGACTTTGTTAATTTTTGAAAAAGTGCGAAATTAAAATACTTATTTTTATTACGTTTTCTTTGCTAATCAGGGTATGCAAATAATCGTTGGTCTACATTTGTCAGAGTGTCACTATTTCAACGTTAAAAAAAAATAATAATGATGAGGAAGTCCGTTGACAATAAGAACGTATCAGAATTGGTCTGTTTTCGCAGAAACTTCAAAACGATGTTATTGTCACAAAACAACATTTTATTTCAGTACAGGAAAGCTCTAGAAAACTACATCAAGTTTGAAACTTTCCATAGTGGGAGAAGGCCAAGGGTGTAAATAGCTTTGGGACAGGGGACAGCTGTCCCCCCGAGAAAACAGACCCCCCCCCAACTGAAATTTAATGTCTTCAATAATCTTCTCAAAACTAGGATAAACTCTATTATTCAAGCATCCACAGAAACGGGTCAGTTTTCTTTAGTATATTTTCGCCTCTACGGTACTATATTGTTCATTGTTCAGTTTTCACTGTCATTTTCGCTTGAATTGAGAAATTGGGTCCTGCTTTGCCCCCCCCCCCCCCACTTCCAGGATTCTGATGAAATTACGCCTCTGGAGAAGATTATTGTTATAGCAAAATCTCGAGCCTGATTATATTAAAAAAAAACAATTAATGAAAGTAAAAAGTTAGATTAAAAGTCAAAACAAATAAGTTAACGAAATATGGCATGCAAAAATTTAAGTAATTCTTTTTACAGGCTTACATCAATTGAGGAACGACTTGGCCTACATCTAAATTTTTGGCTTTTCTTTTCGTTTTTATAGTTTTTAACTAGCTAAGGCGAAAATAGACGATTTCATCCCGGTAGGTATCAATGTGAAATTTACTCCTAAAAACTCGAGATAATAATAGCGAAGTAAGAACAATCTAGTTCGGGAATATCTGAAATTATAATGAGGAATTATTTTTCGAAAAATATAGAAGAAAGCATTTTCATGATAGGACAAGTAAAAAATTATAAGGCACCTGTTTAAGGATTTAATGAGACTCATGCTTCTCTTGAGTATATCTTTTCCGTTTCAAGGTAGGGTTTTTAGAAAATAAGGCTATTCGTCATAATTTTGTCCAACGCTGTTTGGTACTGGTGTATTATATGGGCACTTCTGAAAAGTCAAGTTTGGTTAATGCTAATGAAATTAAATAAAATAGGATGAATATATAATAGTTTATAAACAAATTTGGGCTATATAGGGTAAAGCATGGCATATATTAAATACGTAACCTAACCTAACCGAGGTACCTTCCCCCATCTAAACCCCCCCCCCCCCAAAAAAAAAAAACACCTTAAATATCGTAAAAGCAATGTAAACCACGCTTTGCATTGCATTTCTATGTATAGCGGTTCTTGCAATTAAACCGTCTGGCGGGTTTTTCGTGACCTTGTACAATATATAAAAATGACCATGTAACGCACCAGTACCCGCTGTCCTTCCTGTGCCAAGTATCACCAATAACAGCCGTGATTTGACAGAATGTGATATGTTTTTTTTCTTTCTATAAAATCCAGTGAAAAAACACTGATCTCACTTTTCGTAGATTTTCCTTTAATATTTTAGAAAATATAAGAAGTTATTTGAGCATGTTGAAAAAAAAAACAACTTAATGCATGGAAGATGAAAGTAAATCTTTTTTCTTTGACTCAACAAGTTTTTCGGGGAACTTGTTGGTACTGGAATTCTTAGACTTGAGTTTGTTAAGGAGTTAAAAACTATCCCCAAAATACGCTATAGGAACTTGAATTTTGAATGAAAAGTGACCACTTTAATTTTTCACTCACATGGTAGATATTATTTATCCAGCATTAATCGACTTAAAGTAAAGTGAAAAAAAAAAACAGTCTAAAATTCAGAAAACTGGATTATCACTTTATTTTACACTGTTTCCTTCTTGATAGCGTTATTTTATTGGGCAATAAAGAATTATCAATTACTGAGCCTGGGACTTACTAGCGCTACGAATTTCCAAGCGGTGGCGTGGTTAGAATTTTCCCAATCCTTTTCGAAAATTGAGTTCGAATAAAGTTGTAAATATTCCTTAATGAAAGATATGGCACAAGATTTTGCTTCATTTAATCATGATCATTCTCAAAAATTGACATTTAAACTTAAAATTTAAATCTTTTAACTTTTGACAGAAATATATAAACAAAGATTGACTAAATGTAGAAATGAAAGCAATATTTAAAACATTATTATGCTTTGAATAAATAATTTCTGTGGACCACTTTTCTAAAAAACACTCATCTATAGTCTTTCTAAAGTAATTTGCTTTTCCGTCCCCTTCCCCTAGAACAGAGTTTTTCACCCTAAAATTCCTGAACATATTGAGTTTACTGATAAAACTTTCAGATAAAGAGTTAACAAATGATAAGCAAATTTTAGACTAGAATTCCCTTGGAATATTCATGAATTACAAAGGGGGATCTATTGTTTTCAGAATGTATATAGTTTTCTATGGCAGGGAAACTCTTGTTTCAACGGTTCCTATTTTGAAAATTACTTGATATTTCGTAAAATTCGTATGACTCATAAGGGTCTTTCTTTCCAACACACTTTCCAAAATTAAAGGAAACCATTGGAAGTAAAACTGGAATTTTAATTTACCGAATTTCAGTTTTGAAATGTTTATATCCAGTTTCATTTCTCATGTAAAGCAATCCACCAATCTATATTTTCAAAGAAATCTTCTTGACAGATTTATAAAAAGAATCCTCAAAACTAAAAAATCTTCTTAATTTTTTTTGGTGTAAAATTTGTACTTTAACCCTATTTGGGGGACGGGACAATTTAATTATCAAATACCCTCTTTCCCTACCCTCAAGGGTAAGGCATTCTTGTCTATGTTTAGTTTGAAGTGTGTGTTTTTTTTTTTTTCCCCTTTCCGAGTTTTTAGTCTTCAACATGATTGCCTGTATGTAGTCCGACTATTCTACTATGAGCGGCTCAGATGTTTATCTTTTTTCTTTTCTTTTTTGATAATCTCAACTAATCCTGCCTCAATTCGCCCAATAAAACAAACATTGTAAAAGATAGACAAAGGAGATACAGTGTCAGTATAAAGTCAGCACTAAAGTCCAGTGTAGTGAATCGAGTAAGGTTTTTAGTGTTTCCTATAAAGTTGTACCGTAACCCCCAATAAGGAAGGGGGAATTCTATTATCAGGTGCATCACCTACCCCCTTACCGTAAAGGGTAGAACATTCTTCCCAATTTTTAGTTGGAAGTTTGTTTTTCTGGTTTTCATCTCTGGATGTGGGGCTTCAGTCTTGCACTTGATTGCTTGTATGTAGTCTAACTATTCCATTATGAGCGGTTCAGATGCTAATTTTATTTTGATAAGCTCAACTAATGCAGCCTCAACTCACCCAATAAAACAAACATTGTAAAAAATAGGGAAAGAAGATACAGTTTCAATATAAAATCACCACTAGGTGTATGGTATACCAATACAAGTGTAGTGAGTCGGTTAGGGTATTCAGCGGTCAGGGTTTCATATAAGGTTTGTACCTTCCCTTTCTAAAAATAGTAAACTTACTGCGAGACTGATTTGCTTTTGTGACTATATAAACTCTATTGGGGAATGATCTTGTTCACCTATTATTTGCCCTGTGTTTCTGAAAGTATAAGTAGGCTAAGCCAGTGGCGGATCCAGGATTTTTTAGGGGGGCGCAAAATAGGTTGATCCGATAAATATGCGTTAGGAACAAGTTTAATTAACGCAAACTTGCGTTAGTTAAGTAAATTACACTACTTTAGACTATGTTAGGGGGCGTGCGCCCCCCTCGTCCCCTGGATCCGCCACTGGGCGAAGCCAATATTATCTGTAAGAAAACGAGAAACATTTAAGAAACAAAACTCTCCTACAATGAAAGAACGATCATTTTCTTTCTTTGACATATCAAAAGGATTTTTGCTTTCCTTCACTGTTTTGTTTTAAGTAAGGCTGTTTCTGGAGCTGCTCACATAGAAGGAAAGATATCAAAGGGGACCATTATCTTGAATTAACTTTCTTGATGAAGATATTTGAAAATGAAATTGCTTCGATGGCCAAAAGCTAAGAACAGGCGAGAGAAAGTCGAGAAATATCTATCACTTTCTTGTGTAATCCAAAAGCGGATAAGTATTTATTTCAAACTTGGTGGCTAATTTCCTATAAAGTTGGTGTTTAAGGGTTTTTGAAGTCGCAATTTGCTAATATAGGGCTCAAACTGTATTGTGGAGAGCTAAAAAAAAAACATAGTAAGTGGTGGCCTATTTTTTTTTTTTATACAGCTTCTGATTCCATGACTATTTGAATCCAAGGGTCTTTGTGCTTTTGTTTATCATAGGGTGAATGTCAAAATATGGAACTCCAAAATCAAAACACCTTAAGCACACAATTCATAGATGATGTCTGATTTTCAATGAAGTTTCATACTTGAATGTTTTTGAAGACACGACACAGTTTCAGTGTTGCCAACGCTCCAAAACAAACTTTAAATAAATTTTACTGTCTGAACAGCAGGTTGTAAACTGCCATAACGAGAACACATTTCCAGTAAACCAAAACTTCAACAGGTATTTGAGTCTGAAAAGAGCAAGTAAAACCAAAATGTACTTGAAAACTTGAATTGTACCAAAAAATTTCAAAAGTATCACATTGTACCAGGGTCTTTAATAGTACCATAACGGTACAACTGTACAACGTTGGCAACGCTGTACATTTTTCTATCTTCACCATGGCTTGACCAAACGATTTATGAACTGATTAATTATTTACAGATCCAACAAAAGTGTTGCAATATAGACGCAACAAAACACAGTAAGTAATATTAAATGATTTTTCCTTAAAATAAAGCGATAGAAAATGAAAAATTAAATAACCCAAAAATCGTTTACAACTTTTTTTTATATTTGAAAGAAATCAAAATGCTCTTCGAACTACTCTAACTTAACGGAAAAAAATGCTTTGATTATCAAACAGTTCGTGGTAACGAACTGTAAGCAAGGAGCGACCCGGCTCAATAGTAACCTAACCTCTAAAAAACGGAATTCTGGTACCAATAGATCAGAGGCAACGCTGTAGCGTTGCCTATAGTAAAGGCCATACGGCTTCAATGTTTTATTATTATTATTATTTTTTTTTTCCCAAAGGCACTTCATATGGAAGGGGTCGTCGTAGAAGCTTCAAAGGGGGCTCATTCAATTGGAAATCGAGAGTTCTAGTGCCCTTTTTAATAGTCGAAAATGATTGGAGGGCAACTAGCCCCCCCCCCACGCCCGTTATTCCCCCAAACACATCCAATCAAAATTTTGAGATAGCCATTTGTTCAGCGTAGATGATTTCCAAATAGAAAATATATTTTTGAGGAGGATACTCCCCCACAACCCTCAGAGCAAGGGTTTTAAGTTATGCCCTGGGGGCATATAAGGTTTTTATAGAAGGCGTTGTCGTAGAAACTTCAAAACAGGCTCATTCAATTGGAAATTAAATAGCTAGTGCCCTTTTTAATAGTCAAAAGTGATTGGAGTGTAACTAGCCCTCCTCCCCCCCCCCACGCCCATCATTTCCCCAAACACATCCTATCAAAATTTTCAGATAGCCATTTTGTTCAGCGTAGTTGATTTCCAGATAGAAAATATATTTTTGAGGAGGACACTCCCCCACAACCCTCAGGGCAAGGGTTTTAAGTTATGCCCTGGGGGCGTATAAGGTTTTTATTGAAGGCGTTGTCGTAGAAACTTCAAAAACAGGCTCATTCGATTGGAAATTAAAGGGCTAGTGCCCTTTTTAATCGTCGAAAGTGATTGGAGTGCAACTAGCCCCCTTCCCCCCCCCCCACGCCCATCATTTCCCCAAATACATCCAATCAAAATTTTCAGATAGCCATTTTGTTCAGCGTAGTTGATTTCCAGATCGAAAATATATTTTTGAGGAGGACACTCCCCCACAACCCTCAGGGCAAAGGTTTTAAGTTATGCCCTGGGGGCATATAAGGTTTTTATAGAAGCGTTGTCGTAGAAACTTCAGAACAGGCTCATTCGATTGGAAATTCGAAGGGATAGTGCCCTTTTTAATAGTCGAAAGTGATTGGAGGGCAACTAGCCCCCCACCCCTACGCCCATCATTCCCCCAAACACATCCAATAAAAATTTTTAGATAGCCATTTTTGTTCAGCGTAGTTGATTTCCAGATTGAAAATATATTTTTGAGGAGGACACTCCCCCACAACCCTCAGGGCAAGGGTTTCAAGTTATGCCCTAGGGGCATATAAGGTTTTATAGAAGGCGTTGTCGTAGAAACTTCAAAACAGGCTCATTCGATTGGAAATTAAAGGGCTAGTGCCCTTTTTAATTGTCGAAAGTGATTGGAGTGCAACTAGCCTCCCCCCCCACGCCCATTATTTCCCCAAACACATCCAATCAAAATTTTGAGATAGCCCTTTTGTTCAGCGTAGTTGATTTCCAGATAGAAAATATGTTTTTGAGGAGGACACTCCCCCAGAACCTTCAGGGCAAGGGTTTTAAGATATGCCCTGGGGGCATTTAAGGTTTTTATAGAAGGCGTTGTCATAAAAACTTCAAAAAAGGGGGCTACTGCGTCATTGGCGCTTTACTGAAAACAATTCTTTGAAATATTTTTAGGCTTCATATATTTTTCGAATATTTTTCGCAGTAGGTTTTAGGCTTCTGCAGTGAGACGGTACCCAAACTCTTGTTTGTAGTTATTTTTATTCGATTCAAACTTGATTTGCATGTTCAATTTAAGTTTCACTCGTTTTAAGATTTATTTATTCATTTACATTATTATATATTGTATGTTTGTTCGCATTGATTGTTTATTTAATTTCTGTTCGTTTTAAGTTTCATTTATACTTTAATAGCAAAATATTTGTTTTCGTTTTATATTTGTCTAGGACCCAGTGGTCCTAGAACATCGTGAGAGAGCTCATTCGAACGGAAATTAAAAGTTCTAATGCTCTTTTTAAATGATCAAAAATTTGGAGGGCAACAAGGCCCCCTCTCACGCCCCTTTTTCCTAAAAATCGTTTGATCAAAATTTTGAGATAGCCATTTAATTCAGCATAGTTAAAAGGCCGAATAACTATGCCTTTGGAGATATCATGGCCGTCCCACAGCCACTGGGGAAAGGTCTTCAAGTTGTAAAATTTGCCTATTGTTTACGTATAGTATATGTTATTGGGAAGTATGCATACATTTTTCGGGGAGGGGGTTTTTCTGCTGGTGGGATGTTCCACGAGGATACTTTTCCGTGGGGAGGGAAGTTTCCAGGGGGTGAATTTTTGAGGGGAAATTTTACATTGGGGGAATTTGTCAGAATTTCTATACGAAATTCTTCTTATGTCTTGCTTTCTCTTTGCCGACTCAATTTTACGCGCGGAAAAGCTAAGGGTAATTGTCCGGGGTAAATTTTCACCAGGATTGAATTGTCTAGAAAATAAATCCTTGGGGACGAGGGATTTTTCCGTGGAGGAGTAGCCAAGATTTCCTGGCATTATTTAAAAACGATCAAAAATTAAATTAAAAAAACAAGCTTTTTCAACTGAAAGTAAGGAGCAACATTAAAATTTAAATCGAACGGAAATTATTGCGTATATAAGAGGGATTACTCACAACACCTCACTCTTTACGCTAAAATTTGAATTCTGTCCCATTCCTTTAAGAACAACTCCTAAGACACTGTGTTCGTTTAATTAGAATAATAAGAAGCTTTTGTAAGTACTAAAAATATTAGCTTAAAGAGCGGGTGTTAAGAAACATCGATTGGTAATATTTGAAGTAATCATTTTGAAACAAACATAGAAAGTTAAACATAAAACGAGCAGAAACTCAAGTGGGGTTGTTGCCCCCTTAAACCCCCTTAAGGCTTAAATAGCAGTTGTTCTGTAACGAAAGCGAATTTAACAAAGATGGATAACAATAAAATTGATATTTCCAGAAAAAATTCTAGGTATAAAATATTTACCAGAGTAAATTTAGTCTAACTTCTTTAAAATACCCTTGTTTTGTCACTAATTTTTCTCGTAAACCCATTCCTTTCAATTGTAATTCAAGCATGATCATTTTATAAGGTAGCATCTGTTTGTTTTGAGTTTAAATTTACTCTTTAATTATGTGTGAAAAACTCTGTTTTTTGATTTAACAAACTTCCTATGGCATATTTGCCCATTCACATTGTAACAATACATGTTTTGTAGTGTTCTCAGTTACGGCCATTCCTTCCATAATTCTTGTTGTCACTAATTTGTAATTTAAATCTGTTCCTTTCAATTACAATTTGTTTGATTTTTTTATAAGATAACTTCTGCTCGTTTTGAGTTTTAAAATTCGCTCTTTACTCATCTTTGATTTTTTTTTTTTTATTTACTAAACTTTCTATGGCATGTTTACCCTCCCACACATTGTAAGGATATATGTTTCAGTGTTCCCAATTGCGGCTATTCCTTTCATAATACTTGTGAAAAAAAAAGGAAAAATTCAATCTGAAAAAGAAAAGCTAGAAGTAGTGTTGGGGAGCCACATAAATTTATCCTGGGGGAAACCCTGTAAGAATGTTTAGCCGGCGTGTGTGTGTCGGGGAGGGGGCGGTTGAAGCATTTATAACAGTAAACATTATAAGAACAATTCTTATGGTCTTCTGAGACGCTACCTGTTATTTATGCAGGGGGTTCCCCGTATGTTATTGTGGCCAAACCGAAAATGGTATATATGAAAGAGTTATAAGAGTAAACGTTATAAGTATAACTTATGTAGTTTTTTTTTGATGTTAGTTGTCATCCAGGGGTGAATCTCCAGCACTTTTATTGTGGGGGGGGGGCAGGAGCGGTCCATATCCGGATAGTCAAGGGGCATGGGGTATATAATAATTGTTTATCCACTTTATTGGGGGGGGGGGGGGGGTAACTGATCCCCCGCCCCCTCCCCCCCCCCCCCCCAAAAAAAAAAGACGCCCCAGTTGTCAGCTTTACATGGAACTCCCTGTATATTATTGTGGCCAAACCAAATTTTTCAAGCGGCAAATTTGTAAGATAATCACCGCTGTTACAAACTTCTCAGATACCTCTCATGATTGATTTTTTTGGTCAGTGGAGAGACAACCCTTGTTGCAGGCAAAAGTTATTCATTGATGACCTTATAAAATTTAACTTTTGGCTCAAGAATTAAAATGGTAATTCCAATAGAAACTTTACATTTAATTTTATACCTCAGTGGGGGCCTTTTTCACTCGCCAAATTTAGTTAAACGATATTTCAAGTTAATATTATATTTCCAAAAATTTGTGAATTTGGATGGATTAGAAAAATGTTTGATATTTAAGGGAATTTATTTTTTATTTTTGATAAAATGATAAATCTGTACATTTAATCAAGTTTTATTAAGCATTTGTAAAAATGATTTCAAACTTTTGTTATTGTCGAAATACCAAAGATCATACACATAGCCTACTTAAAAAACTGCTGCGCAGAAATTATAGGCACTTCTGCGCAACATGATAATAATATCAGTAACAATTTGTTTTTAAAACACATCCCACAGAAGTTGTGGCACACGAGCGAGAGAAAAAAAGTAAACAAAATTAAAACCAGAATCGAAAACTTTTGCTACTGACAAGGCCGTACCAAGGATTTTTTTTTTTGAGGGGGTTTTACTCAAAAAAAAATTCGGGGGGGAGGGGCTTACACAAAAAAAAACTCAAAAAACGCGTACAAAATTTGTTTATATTCATTTTTGTTACGTTTTTACGAGTCAGACAAACATTTCGGGGAGGGGGGGGGGTCGAACCCACCTAAACCCCCCCCCGTCTGAGTACGGCCTTGGCTGCTAAATTTTCCTGAAAAACCTGAATCCGTTGAAGACTGAAAAAGTTGAATGCTCCCAAATTCTTGAAAAAGCAACAAATTTGGAAAATAACTACGCAAAAACCGTGGACGATTCAACTTCCGATGGCATTTGAATTCAATATAAAAAGTTATAAATACGATGTCATTTTAGAAGTTCGCCAAAAAATAATTTTTTTTCTGTTAGCCGGTATTATTTTGTTCGTGTTTTGTCTATTTTACCAAACAATGTATTTATTAGATTTATTTTTTGTCATATTAAACTCCTCCTTGTTTGAATAATATGTGAACTGCAACAAATATTTTATTCCAGCAAAAGTCTGAATAATATTCTTCACAATAATTATATATCATATAAAATTATAGCATATTTCTGGAATAAAGTTCAGATCTATTGCATTTGATTCCATAACGTATTTCCTTATCTTCCAAAGCTTTGTCCTATCGAAGTAAACACAGAAATTTGTTTCTTGATACAGTTAGACATAAAAAAAAATTCACCTTTATGGTCTCATATTTGATTAAATTTTGCCTATGTCGGAATTCAGGAAAATTTTAAATAAAACTTTGTTTTCCCCAGACAATAACAGGCCCGAATACCCGCAGATAATCAGGAAGAGGGGAATTCTTCTTCGCTGGACAGGATATACAGAGTAGTTTATTTGGAGAAGAGGCTCAACATTTCATAGGGAGGGTGTAACTTTGGAAAAAGGATAAATTATGCAGGAAATATAAAAAGTCAAGAAAATTGCATGCTCAAAGATTTAGGGAAAATGACCCGGAGGTCCTTCACTGTGTGCCCACGCCTCTTTGTATCGGTTGGTATCAGACGTTGTAGAACTGAACATATGTTGGAATTGAGGACAGGAATTTATTGAGCCATATCTTGATTGTTTAGTAAAAATTCTGGCCCAAGATGAAGGCCGCAGAAAATTTCTTCCATGCCTTAATTTTTCTGTACGGTTTGAGTAAAATAGTAAAATTGATCTGTCATTGGAATCACTCCAAGTAATTAGTCTTGTATATGACAAAAAACAGTTTTTAGTGTTCAAATTATGTTTACCCCCCCCCTCCTCAATGAAAAATGTATCTCCCGAGAACTAAGTCCCTGCGTAAGTGCCAGTTTAGCAGCCCCACGAGGGACAATTTATTGCCTTCTCGCCCACTTCTATCTAGATCTTGTTTTGTTTTCTCTCCATTTTTTTTTTCGGATGGTTTCACAAAGGCTTATTTCGATGCTATAATTTCTTAAGAAACGAGTTAGGCAACATAATCTAATCGAGAAGATCTCTTGATCATTTATATTTCTGGTGGGAATTTTGATCTTTATGATTAATTGGTCGAGAGAATCGACTCTTTTGATATGTCAGCTGTTGAAAAATGGTTTTGACCCCATGAGAGAGACAAATTCCTTATTGACTTGATTCTGTGGGATTGCCGACTCGGTGGAAGAGGTGACAAGTTCTGTTGGCAGAAGATTTAAAAGTTTAGGAGGGTTGAATAATTAAAAGTAACGCGGTCACGAGGCCACTTGATAAGAGAGGATGAACGATCAACCATCCGTTGTCATTATAATCAGTTTCGCTACAAAAAATATTGGTTTTTCATAAGTCAGAACGATATATTGCAAACTTTTCCTTGGGATCTCTTAACCAGGATGGTTTTTGTAAGGGGGGGAAAGTAAATAGGTTTCTTAGAAATGTTAGCTAACGCTCAAGAGTGGCAATTAAGAAAGGAATCAGGGAGGCAATTGCCCCCAGATTTTAAAAACCTCTTTTATCTTCTATATTCACAAAGAAAAGACGTGATCCCCGTCCTGCACTGGTATCCGGGATCATTGCTTTTCCTGAGGCGAAAAAAATTTCAATGATTTAAAGAACATGAAAATTGGAACTTGGAATGTTACGACATTAAAAAATGACTATCGTATCGACATTTTGACTGACGAATTCAGACGATTCGAACTGGATCTATTAGGAGTTTCAGAAACTCATATCCCAGGGGTAGGAAGCATGAAATTAGGTGATATAGAATTTGTTTACTCAGGCAGGAAGGATGGGGTACATAGACAGGGAGTAGGGCTCATGATGAATAAGGAAGCTGCTAAGTCTTGTTTAGGCTGGGAAGGTATTAATAATAGAATACTAATTGCTCATTTTATGACTAGAAAGTTCAAGGTATCAGTTATAGTAGTATACGCCCCTGTAGAACCGACTGATGGAGATACTAGTGACTCAGATGAATTTTACTTACAGTTACAGGAGCAAATAGACAAGGTCCCAGGTAGAAATATGATGTTATTGCTGGGAGATTTTAACGCCCAGGTTGGTAGAAATAAGGATAGATGGTATCCCAGCTTAGGTAAATTTGGTGTAGGAAAAGAAAACAGTAATGGATACAGACTTTTGCAATTTTGTAGGTATAACAATCTAGTTATAACCAATACGGTGTTTGGTCATAAAATGGCTCATAAGCTAACATGGTATTCACGTGATGGTAAGACAGCAAACCTTATTGATTATGTTATAGTAAACCGAAGACTGGCAGGATCAATACAAGATACTAGGGTATATAGGAGTGCTGTTATTGATGTTAAAAGTAAAGATCACCATCTAGTAGTGTCAAGGGTTAATTTAAAGCTGAAAGTATCGGAAGGGTAATTACCTCCCGGGAAGTTATGATGTTAGTAGACTCCAGGATGAGAATTTGAGAGAAACTTTCCAGGAACAGTTAAATACTAAACTTGAGAGTTTAAAATTTGATAATGTGGAAGATGGTTGGAATGATTTTAGAAAAATAATTTGTGAAGTTGCTGAAGGTGTATTAGGGAAGAAAGCTAGAACTGCAGCTAAGAATATTAGTGAAAAAGCTTTATGTTTAATAGAAAGGAGAAAGGACTTGTACAAGAATTATCTGAGTGATAGATCGCATGAAAACAAAAGAAATGTAAAGAAAGTGGAGAAAGCATTGAAATATGAACTAAGGAGGTGTGAAGTGGAGGCCATGGATAAAATTGCCGAGGATTTAGAAGATGCAGCTAGACGGCATAATAGTAAAATATTGTACTGGCACGTTAACAAATTGAGAGGTAGTAGTCAATCCGGACTTGTCCCAGTTAAAGATAGGAATGGGGTGGCAATTAGCGATAAGGAAAAAGCTAAAGCGAGATGGGCCGAACATTTTGAGAACTTGCTTAACCGAGATAGAGTTGCAGGAAAAAATATAGAGGAAAATGAAAAAGTTTGTGATACCTTGGATGTGAAGGAAGATTTGTTTTGTGAGGAGGAATTAGCAACAGAACTAAAAGGATTAAAGAATAATAAGGCTCCAGGTGCTGATAGGGTAGTAAATGAGTTTCTTAAAATATGGTGGCTCTGAGGTTAGAAATAAGTTATTGAAGATTATGAATATGATTTTTGAAAAAGGGGAAGTACCTAACGATTTTAGGAAAACCTTAATTAAGCCACTTTATAAGAAAGGTGATAAAAGTGAGTGTGGTAATTATCGAGGCATTAGTCTGGTCTCTGTAGGTAGCAAATTGCTTAGTAATATGATACTTTTTAGACTGAGAGATGCCGTAGACAAAGTTTTAAGAGAAGAGCAGTGCGGTTTTAGAAAAGGTAGAGGATGTGTTGACCAAATTTTCACTCTTAGGTTAATAATTGAGAAGTGCCTAAGTTTTCAAACACCTTTGGTCCTCAGTTTTATAGATTATGAGCAAGCGTTCGATTCTGTTGATAGAGGAGCTTTAGTAAAGGTTTTATCCTTGTATGGTATACCAGACAAATACATTAAAGTGATTAGTGCTATGTACGAGAATAACACTGCTGCGGTTAAGGTAGGAAATGAGGTTAGCAGCTGGTTTTGTATTAAATCAGGAGTTAAGCAGGGTTGGTGTTCTATCCCCCTTTATATGGATTATTTTGATGGACTTTGTTTTAAGGAGCACAGGAAAGGCAATGGGAGACCACGGAATCAAATGGGGAGGAAAAAGTCTCCTAGACTTGGATTATGTTGATGATTTAAGCATCCTAGATGAAAGTGTGAGCAAAATGAATGAAGTTTTAGAGGTTTTGCGAGTTCAGGGTGCTAGTATTGGTTTGAAAATTAATGTTAGGAAGACTAAGTCACTAAGGCTAGGAATAAGTGAAGATGAAAAGGTGACGTTGGGTAATGAAAAGATTGATCAGGTGGGCAGCTTCACTTACCTTGGTAGTATTATTAGTAAAGATGGTGGGAGCAGTGAAGATGTTAAAAATAGAATAGCCAAGGCTCAGGGTGTTTTTTCACAGTTAAAAAAAAGTCTGGAAGAATAGGAAGATAAGTCTGCAAACCAAGATTAGAATCTTAGAAGCTACAGTGATGACAGTGGTCAAATATGGCTCTGAAGCATGGACGCTCCGAAAAGCGGATGAAGATTTGCTAGATGTTTTCCAGAGAAATTGCTTAAGGATTGTTCTGGGTACCCGGCTGACTGACCGTATTTCAAACAATAGGCTATACGAAAAATGTGGTTCAATACCGCTTTCTAGGTCTATAATGAAAGAAAGGTTGAGGTGGTTAGGGCATGTTGTGCGGATGAAGGATGACAGATTGCCGAAGATTGTTCTTTTCGGCCAACCATCTAGGGCTAAACGGAAAGCAGGTCGTCCCCGTCTGGGTGGGAGGACATCATAAAGAAAGATTTAAAGAAAATGAGAACTTCGTGGGCGGGTGTAAAAAGGGAGGCTTTGAATAAATTGGGGTGAAGGAGGAGCGTGCGTAGCTGTGTTGGCCTCAGGCGGCTTGGTGCTGCGATGAGTTGTTAGTAGTAGTAGTAGTAGTATTCACAAAGAAAAGACGAAATTGTCTCCCCCCTTATTTTAGAAAATGAGGATGCACGATCAAACATCCGTGGCCATAATTATTAATTTTGCTATAAAATGTACCGGTTTTACATAAGTGAGAATGATATTGGCCTATTGCAAATTCTTGCGCGGGGTATTTCCACCAAAATGCGTTTAGTAAGAGAGAAAAGTAAATCTGGCTTTTATAAATGGCAGGCTAGCGGCCAGGGGTGTTATTGTGGGGGGAGGGGAAATAGGGGAGGCAAACACCCCTAAATCGTGAAAAATACCTTTTTTGTCTTCTATCTTCAATAGGAAAAAAAATTCCCCCTCCCTATATTTTGGAATATGAGGATATGCAATGAACCACCTGTTGTCATCATTATCAGTTTTGCTATAAAAAATATCAGTTTTAAATATGTCAAAACAATATATTGCAAATTTTCCATAGTATTTCATCACCAGGATGTGATTAAGAAGTGAGAAAAGTAAATCTGGCTTTTAGAAATGGTAGCTAAAGGCCAGTGGCGTCAATTCTGGGAGAATCAAGAAGGAAATAGCCCCCTTAGATTTTAATAAATCTTTTTTTCTATCTTCACTGAAAAAAATAAAGAAAAATCCTTGTCCTCCTCATACATTATCATGAATCGTCGCCACGCTTGAGCCCTAAGTCAGGTATTTACTCAGGAAGAAGAGAACAGGGATGTTTTAAGGCCTTTGGCCCTTCCCCCCAAATTTTGAGATATTTCACTATCCATTTTTTTTTTTTTTTAAATATTTCGTCCTTCTTGGTTACATTTTCCGAAGTTGTGCACATCCTAAAAATGTGTCCCCGTTCCCGAAACAAAACCTGTTGCAGTGCCCGGCCAAAACTCTTGTGATTTCCACTACCATTCCGTCGGGTTTTGTAAATCACGAATAGTTTGTCCATTTTTGCGGTGGCTAGTCCACTTGCCCTTCATTCAAAAAATTATCCTCTCAGAATAAATGTCTGTTTTTATGCCCATATTAAAGCTTAAGTATTTTTGGAAACGAAGAGTTTTAAAATAGGATTTTGAAGAGGGATACCGATGTATTGCCCCTCCCCCCATAAAAAATTACCCTCCTCAAAAGTAAATAAGAAAAGTTTAAACTTCATAATTCACTTTGGGCACGGGTAGCTGGATTATTTGTATTATATACGCTATCACTAATTGGTCGGTATTACTAAGGCAGATTTTTCGCGTATTGTGTATTTCTATCTGTGACGAGGCAATTCGTTCGAGAGGTTACAGAATAAATTTTAGAGGAGATTCGACATTTAATTGAAGACATTTAACTTGACTGGAAACCTTTGGATTAGAAAATGCTTACCTAACAGACAGCCTTTTTTGTAAAGGAAATTTATAGCTGACCTAACTTCTATTGATTTTACTGCTAGAATTTCAGATTAAATTCATCGAAATAATGGTGTGGAAATTTCTTTACATTTTTGGAACTAACTAGAGAAAACTTTAACCATATCTACTGGAATGTTAAAGTAGTAAAAGACAGGTTTTAACTCAGTTTTACGCTTTTACGTTTTTCAGTTTACGCTTTTAACGACAAAAATGGAACATAAGTTTTAGAATAATTATGTAATACATTTTTGGACGCATGGAATTCCTTTTTGCTCTATTTTTATATTTTTGTTCTGAGATTTCTATTATATAGCATTAAAAGTGCCAATTAGACGAGGTTTGCCCCCCTCTGGAATTCAGCTTATGGGCGCCCATGCTCCCCACTCACATCTTTTTTATCCCCAAAGAAATTCAATCAAAATTTTGAGATAGCTACTTGATTTACTGGTTAACCTAACCTAACCTAACTCAGTTTTACGCTTTTACGTTTTTCAGTTTACGCTTTTAACGACGAAAATGGAACATAAGTTTTAGAATAATTATGTAATACATTTTTGGACGCATGGAATTCCTTTTTGCTCTGACTTATCTTGATTGTTATCTAGGACATTACTACTTCTTGATACCAAAGCATATTTCTTATCTCAGAAAGGAAGTCCACAACAAATGTATGTAGACATTAAAACTCTGTTTTTATTATCTCTGTTTATCTGTCATTTTTCAATTGAAATTAGCTGTATCTGATTTTTTCTTTTCGTAATAAAAAAAAATTAATGGCGATTATTAAGGTGATGTGGCAGTCTATTGCTTGATTTTCAAGCTCTCTTATCGGTGAATTTGTCAAAGTAAAAAGGTTCAATTAGCGACCTCTCCAGGGGGCTTAGTTATCCAGATCAATCAAAAATTTGGGGGTTGACAAGTAAGAAAACTTGATATTTGCTAATGAATGAGTGAAAGTACGTTTTTTTTACGAATGAATCACATCTTGACGGAACAAAAACAAAGTACAAGAGAAGAAATTGTTACTACCCAGAAAAATTTAAATTTATTAAGACTTAAAAATACATAATTATTAAAAATGAAATTTTATAATAATATGGGGTGGCTACAACATATTCAAGGACGACTCTATCTCATGATCGCTTTTCGTTTCGTTTCTAGTCATCAAAATTTTCGATGTTTCTGGATTGAAGTTTTTTTTTTTTTTTTTTTTTTTTTTTTTTTTTTTTAGAACATTTAAAGTTTTAAGAATTTGTTATAATTATTTTGTATTTGGTAATACAAAAGAATTAATATTTTTTTTTTATTAATTTTATCTATTATTATAATATTTATATTATTAAAAAGGATTGCCTAGTCCTTTACCCTTTCTAATCAGTAATATCAAACTGCATTGCATTAATTGCAAGCTAACATGGAATCACATTTAATTTTGGAGATTGAATATTTCGACAAATACGGAACTTCGTTGAAGTTATGATGCTAGGGCTGTTTAAAAAAAAAGTTTTAAAAGTCATATTTTAATGTAAGTTTCTCTTTTATATTCTCATTTGTGTTATGCTGAGAACAGTCCTTGAACATTGGGTCGAAATATTCATTTAAAGTTTGAAATTCTACTGTCTTACGAAAAAAAATTCCTTATTGTTTTACTTGTTATGTGTTGTTTATGGTGTAGGAAATGTGTGAGCATAAGGGCAGAAATGTTTAATAGTGGTAATGATGGACTTCTGGGAGGATTCTTCACTCAACGTCTCTTACATACACAGTGGCAATAGATAATTTTACTTTAAAAGTTTTAGAGGCCCGCGAATAGTAGCCTTGTCTTTATTATTTTTTTTTTTTTGATGGCTCCAAAAAAACTATCAATGCATGTATGTATACAAGAAATACGACTTTTTCACAAAGCCGTTAATCAAGACCCAAAGAATTTAAGTTCACAAAGCCAGTTCTTGACACGAAGAGTGACTGTTGAATGGCACAATTTGATAGTAACATTGAGATAGGAAAGACTAACTCATGGCCTTTGTTAAGCGGCCTTTCACTGCCGCGTAGGTCAAAAGCATTTTTTTGCATAAATTTGAGGATTCATCTACTTTTGATCGAATCTTAATGCTCTTATGTTACCAATTTGACTTTGCGGCGAAGTTGAGTGACTTGATTCGAAACAAACGTAAAATACAGAAATGATATTTCGGCTGTAGCTATTCAAAACGTGTTATGTGAAGTTTGGTGTCAAATTGATAAGCTATGCCCTTCTACTCTAAACTGAACATACGAGATTAGATTGCTTAACTAAGATTCGGACATTTTATTTTCAGCTTGAATTATTTATGGTACTTGTATAGAATCCGGAAAGTACTAGATAATTATATTACTACTACTACTACTAACTACTAACAACTCATCGCAGCACCAAGCCGCCTGAGGCCAACACAGCTACGCACGCTCCTCCTCCACCCCAATCTATTCAAAGCCTCCCTTTTTACACCCGCCCATGAAGTTCCCATTTCCTTTAAATCTTTCTTTATGACGTCCTCCCACCCCAGACGGGGACGACCTGCTTTCCGTTTAGCCCTAGATGGTTGGCCGAAAAGAACAATCTTTGGCAATCTGTCATCCTTCATCCGCACAACATGCCCTAACCACCTCAACCTTTCTTTCATTATAGACCTAGAAAGCGGTATTGAACCACATTTTTCGTATAGCCTATTGTTTGAAATACGGTCAGTCAGCCGGGTACCCAGAACAATCCTTAAGCAATTTCTCTGGAAAACATCTAGCAAATCTTCATCCGCTTTTCGGAGCGTCCATGCTTCAGAGCCATATTTGACCACTGTCATCACTGTAGCTTCTAAGATTCTAATCTTGGTTTGCAGACTTATCTTCCTATTCTTCCAGACTTTTATAACTGTGAAAAAACACCTTGAGCCTTGGCTATTCTATTTTTAACATCTTCACTGCTCCCACCATCTTTACTAATAATACTACCAAGGTAAGTGAAGCTGCCCACCTGATCAATCTTTTCATTACCCAACGTCACCTTTTCATCTTCACTTATTCCTAGCCTTAGTGACTTAGTCTTCCTAACATTAATTTTCAAACCAATACTAGCACCCTGAACTCGCAAAACCTCTAAAACTTCATTCATTTTGCTCACACTTTCATCTAGGATGCTTAAATCATCAGCATAATCCAAGTCTAGGAGACTTTTTCCTCCCCATTTGATTCCGTGGTCTCCCATTGCCTTTCCTGTGCTCCTTAAAACAAAGTACATCAAAATAATCCATATAAAGGGGGATAGAACACAACCCTGCTTAACTCCTGATTTAATACAAAACCAGCTGCTAACCTCATTTCCTACCTTAACCGCAGCAGTGTTATTCTCGTACATAGCACTAATCACTTTAATGTATTTGTCTGGTATACCATACAAGGATAAAACCTTACTAAAGCTCCTCTATCAACAGAATCGAACGCTTGCTCATAATCTATAAAACTGAGGACCAATGGTGTTTGAAAACTTAGGCACTTCTCAATTATTAACCTAAGAGTGAAAATTTGGTCAACACATCCTCTACCTTTTCTAAAACCGCACTGCTCTTCTCTTAAAACTTTGTCTACAGCATCTCTCAGTCTAAAAAGTATCATATTACTAAGCAATTTGCTACCTACAGAGACCAGACTAATGCCTCGATAATTACCACACTCACTTTTATCACCTTTCTTATAAAGTGGCTTAATTAAGGTTTTCCTAAAATCGTTAGGTACTTCCCCTTTTTCAAAAATCATATTCATAATCTTCAATAACTTATTTCTAACCTCAGAGCCACCATATTTAAGAAACTCATTTACTACCCTATCAACACCTGGAGCCTTATTATTCTTTAATCCTTTTAGTACTGTTGCTAATTCCTCCTCACAAAACAAATCTTCCTTCACATCCAAGGTATCACAAACTTTTTCATTTTCCTCTATATTTTTTCCTGCAACTCTATCTCGGTTAAGCAAGTTCTCAAAATGTTCGGCCCATCTCGCTTTAGCTTTTTCCTTATCGCTAATTGCCACCCCATTCCTATCTTTAACTGGGACAAGTCCGGATTGACTACTACCTCTCAATTTGTTAACGTGCCAGTACAATATTTTACTATTATGCCGTCTAGCTGCATCTTCTAAATCCTCGGCAATTTTATCCATGGCCTCTACTTCACACCTCCTTAGTTCATATTTCAATGCTTTCTCCACTTTCTTTACATTTCTTTTGTTTTCATGCGATCTATCACTCAGATAATTCTTGTACAAGTCCTTTCTCCTTTCTATTAAACATAAAGCGTTTTCACTAATATTCTTAGCTGCAGTTCTAGCTTTCTTCCCTAATACACCTTCAGCAACTTCACAAATTATTTTTCTAAAATTATTCCAACCATCTTCCACATTATCAAATTTTAAACTCTTAAGTTTAGTATTCAACTGTTCCTGGAAAGTTTCTCTCAAATTCTCATCCTGGAGTCTACTAACATCATAACTTCCCGGGAGGTAATTACCCTTCCGATATTTCAGCTTTAAATTAACCCTTGACACTACTAGATGGTGATCTTTACTTTTAACATCAATAACAGCACTCCTATATACCCTAGTATCTTGTATTGATCCTGCCAGTCTTCGGTTTACTATAACATAATCAATAAGGTTTGCTGTCTTACCATCACGTGAATACCATGTTAGCTTATGAGCCATTTTATGACCAAACACCGTATTGGCTATAACTAGATTGTTATACCTACAAAATTGCAAAAGTCTGTATCCATTACTGTTTTCTTTTCCTACACCAAATTTACCTAAGCTGGGATACCATCTATCCGTATTTCTACCAACCTGGGCGTTAAAATCTCCCAGTAATAACATCATATTTCTACCTGGGACCTTGTCTATTTGCTCCTGTAACTGTAAGTAAAATTCATCTGAGTCACTAGTATCTCCATCAGTCGGTTCTACAGGGGCGTATACTACTATAACTGATACCCTGAACTTTCTAGTCATAAAATGAGCAATTAGTATTCTATTATTAATACCTTCCTAGCCTAAACAAGACTTAGCAGCTTCCTTATTCATCATGAGCCCTACTCCCTGTCTATGTACCCCATCCTTCCTGCCTGAGTAAACAAATTCTATATCACCTAATTTCATGCTTCCTACCCCTGGGATATGAGTTTCTGAAACTCCTAATAAATCCAGTTCGAATCGTCTGAATTCGTCAGTCAAAATGTCGATACGATAGTCATTTTTTAATGTCGTAACATTCCAAGTTCCAATTTTCATGTTCTTTAAATCATTGAAATTTTTTTCGCCTCAGGAAAAGCAATGATCCCGGATACCAGTGCAGGACGGGGATCACATATCTTCTCAAGTCTACACCGAAACTTGAAACTTTTTTTTCTTTTTAGCCCACTATGATTTTAAGAAGAATTTTTACATGGCAACCTTTAAGTATTTTGTAATAATTTTCTTTTGTTTTGCAGCTGTTTGCATCAAACAATTTGCGGCAACGAACCGTAATTAAGGAGTGACTCGGCCAAATAGTAACCGAAACTTTAAAAAATGGAATTTGATAACAATAAATACATCAAAAGAATTGTTTTTTTTACTGATTTCAAATATATAAAATTCATTAAGTTTAATGTTACCCATCAAAAGCTACAAGCTCGAGATATTTTGACTGATTTTCGAAAAAGGAGAAACATCCATAAAAAGTCAAACGATCATAATAAAAAGTATATCATCAGATTCAGTGTTGGAAAGAGTCCTACTGTATAGATTTAAAGCCCCTCTCTATAAGATATGGAATTTTCTAATTTTTGGTAGAATAAAGATCATGGATGCGTGTTTTTTGTTGTTTTCCCTCAGGGATGATCGTATCGAATCAATGGTCCTACAAGTTCGGGAGAGGGCTCATTTTAACTTAAATCAAAATTTCTAGTGCCCTTTATAAGTGGCCACATATATTGGAGGGCTACTAGCTCCCCACCATGGGCGCTCACAAGGAGGGGGGCACCGCCCCCCCTGGCTGAATGATACTGCCTTATTTTTATATTTTTGTTCTGAGATTTCTATTATATAGCATTAAAAGTGCCAATTGGACGAGGTTTGCCCCCCTCTGGAATTCAGCTTATGGGCGCCCATGCTCTTTTTTTGTCCCCAAAGAAATTCAATCAAAATTTTGAGATAGCTATTTGATTTACTGGAGTTTAAGGGTTCAATAGCTATACTTTTGGGAATGACATAACTTCCCATAGTCCCTTGGGTAAGGGCTGTATGTTACGGAATTTACCCATTGTTCACAAATAGGCCTAGCATTTGTTGTTGGGAAATATGCGGAAATTGTTGGGGGATTTTCTTCAGGGGAGAGTCCACGTGGAGAATTATTCATGGAGAGAAACATTTCTAGGGGAGTAATCCAGGGAAATTTCAGCCGGGTTGGGAAGGGAATGAGATTTCCTGGCATAATTCAGAAATTAAATTAAAAAAAACAAGTTTTTTTTTCAACTGAAAGTAAGGAGCAACACTAAGACTTAAAACGAATGTTCCACATGTAAGGTGGACTACCCTTCCTCAACCCTCACTCTTTACGCTAAAGTCTTACTTTTAGTCACTATTCTTAAAAAAAAAAAAAAAATACTGCTGAAACACAAAGACCGTTGAATTTGAGTGAGATGAATTTCTAAAGAACTTCAAGACTTTAGCGTAAAGAGCAAAGGTTGAGGAAGGGGTAGCCCCTCGTATACGGAATTACTTTTGTTCGTTTCAAGTTTAAATGTTGCTCTTTAATTTCAGTTGAAAAAAAACTTTTTTTTTAACTTGATTAGTGCAAATTATAAGTCTATTCTTAGTGCATGCTACTAAAAATACTAAATAGTTTCTACAGTGCATTAGAATTAGAGACTAACATTAGCCATAAAAAAAAATAAGAGTCTAACAAATTTTAAGTTAATTGCTTCAAGGACAGACAAACAAAGAAACTATTTGTAAGAAATTTGTAATTTAAAAATTTCTTATTCTTTTTGATGGTTTAACAACCCGGCAGAATGAATTTTTCAATTCCTGTTAAGGCTCTTCGATGTCTTAAAAAATCACCTATTTCGTCCATCACAAGCTTTTTTAGTTTTGTGGCCAAATTATTCAGAATTGAGTAGGCAGTCTTACTAATACTTGTATAGCTTCGATAAGAGATTAAATAAAAAAACAAGTTTTTTCAACTGAAAGTAAGTAGCAATATTAAAACTTAAAACGAACAGAAATTATTGCACGTGAGGGGGGGGGTTCCCCTCCTCAACACCTCGCTCTTCACGCTAAAGTTTTTCGACACTTTAGAAAAAGTTGCTTATTGTTCTAATTGAACGACCACTCTTCTGTTTCAGAAGTGGCTTTTAAAGAATTGGGGCAAACTTTACTTTAGCGTAAAGAGTGCGGTGTTGATGAGGGGGCTACCCCCCTTATATACGTAATAGTTTCTATTCGTTTTAAGTTTTAATATTGCTCCTTATTTTCAGTTGAAAAAAATTGTTTTTTATTTAATTTTTGATCGTTTTTGAAATAACGCCAGAATATCTGGCTCCAAAAATCTCCCTCCCCACGGAAATATCCTCTGAACAATTCAATCCCGGCAAAAATTAACCCGGACAATTACCCTTAACATCTCCATGTGTAAAATTGAATCGGCAAAGAGAAATTGAATCGGGAAAGAGAAATTGAAATTGACAATTGAATCGGCAAAGACATATAAAGATATTTCGTATAGGAATTCTCGCAAATTCCCTAAGTGTAAAATTTTCCCTAAAAATTTCACCCCCTGTAAATTTCCCTCTCAATGGAAAATTCTCCCCGTGCAAAATCCCCCAGAAGAAAATTCTTCCTCCCCTCCCCAACTGAAAAATCTATTCGTATTTCCCAATAACAAATACTACACGTAAATAATGCGCAAATTTTATAACTTAAATACCTTTCCCCTGGGGATGTGAGGGGTCATGTTCTCCAAAGACATAGTTGTTGGGTATTTCAACTATGCTGAACAAAATAACTATCTCAAAACTTTTATCAGACAATTTTGAAGAAAAGAGTGGCTTGGGAGGGGGCCTAGTTGCCCTTCAATTTTTTGGTCACTTGAAAAGGGCACTAGAACTTTTCATTTCCGTTACAATGAACCCTCTCCCGACATTAGAGGCCCACTTCGTCGGTATGATCACCCCTGGGGGGAAAAACGAAAAAAAAACAACACATAAACACGCATCCGTGATCTTTCTTCTGGCAAGAATTACAAAATTCAATTTTTTGAGATAAGAGCTTGAAACCTCTGCAGTAGGGTTCTTTGATACGATAAATCAGATAGTTGGATTTTCATTAAAATTCTATGACTTCTAGGGGGTCTTTGCCCCTTTTTTCAAAAACCAGACAAATTTTCTCAGGCTCGTAGCTTTTGGTGTGTAAGACTAAACTTAATGCTTCTTATATATTTGGAATCAGCATAATAAGCCCATTCCTTTTATTTATCCCCTGGTATCAAAATTCTGTTTTTTAGAGTTTCGATTACTATTGAGCCGGGTCGCTCCTTACTTCCAGTTCGTTTCCACGAACTGTTTGATATGAATAAACGACAAAACACATAAGCAGACACCTACATTCCCATAAATTTTAGAAAACCCATTTAACTTCTTCTGTTTTGTGCTAGAGATAGACAGAGATACGGATTTAATTAAACTTAAATCATTAGAAAGCTTTTTTTGTGATTGAACGGAGCAGAATTTTCTTTTTAAAGTCCCTAAAAGTTCTAGTATACTTGTTTGGAAAACATTAAAAATCAGCTCAAAAGAAATGTTATTGAATTATTTGACAGCTTTGGAAGTTCCCTGTTGTGCTAACTGCCATGGTTGAAATCCTTGCGGACACAGGATGAACATTATTTATGCTGTAGGTACACCGATCTAAGATCCCCTCTCAATTTTTACCAAAATTGCTTTAGAAACTCCTGTGGGGCTGTGAAAATTTGCTAATGTACCCATTGTCTTTAAGACTGTCAGCTGACGCTGAGACCCTTAATTTTTGGTATCGAACGTCCTTAATTCCCTTCTTTCAATTCTGAGCATTATTCAATTTTCTATGACATTAGCTTTTCACTCATGTTCAGGATAAAATGGTTTGAATAATACGAAAACAAAATTAGATTGGTCATAAATGCAAAATGCCATAATTGTGTCATAAAATCTTTTGTGGCACAATTTGGCCAAAAAAGTGGTATAATCTATCTCAAAGCGTTGACAACATCAATAAGCATTAAAATATCATTGAAGAACATTGAGCAATGAGAATACAAAGATTTCTAGTTTCTTAAAAAAAAAAATCAAAATGACAAAAACGTGTCAGTCTACTATACAACAATAAACTAGTTCGTTGATTTGTCTAGGACCAGAGATTACATACTGCTGATTACTGTTGTATGCGACACATCGTTTTTTTTGAGTCGAGTAAATTTAACGCACTCTAGAAATACAAAAAAAACTTAAAATATTTCTTAATAGATAAAACGACAGGGTCATGAGACCTGTCGACCGCCTGTTGAGATTTATGATTTGTTCTTTGACAGATCATACTTCAAAAGACCTGTCACTGTTGAGGTCGAGTATGTCCAAGTTATACAATAGAACATAATCGAGAGACTTATTGTGTGTTTAGTCCCGATTTATGTAAAGCTTTGTACATAACGCGTTTGGTGTGTGATTAGATTGGAATTTGCTAAGTCGCCTTATAACCCCAGAACTAAGCAGTCGGGGATTTAAAGACAAATATGTGCAAGGATTTGATTATGCTGTTTCATTGTACCAATTCAAGTTGCTATTTGTCAGGGGATTTGTAAGGGTTGCCGTTAATCTTTATCTGAATAACTGGTGTTGAAAACATGTTGAAATACTTCTCTAGCTAAGATAAGAAGCAGTGTTATTTTTTCTTCGCCACTAAACCGATATTGCAACTCGGCAAATAAGAAAGTGCATTTTTTAAAATTACTTGTTGCGATTTCTGAGAGGGCTCCAATCCGGGGAAAGGAGTGCAATTGCCTTAGAACTTGCCTTCAAAATATCCATAGAACTTGACAACAACTTTTTCGTATTTTCACCTAAAAAAAAACAGAAATCCCCCCCCTAGATTATAAAAAAGTTGTATCTTCATTAAAAAAAGAACACACCCTCCCTATATTTCCGTGAATTCTCGCTACTGCTTAAACGTTTAATACCCAACCTTTAACTAAAACTGTGTGTATAACAACTTTTAAATTAATTAATGAAAAATAAGTTTGTTTAAATATGCTTCATGAACTGAAGGAAAGAAAAGAAAACCTAAGGAACGAAAATCTAAAATGAGCATAAGAAAGTGCGAAAGGCTTTACTTCTTGAAAGTTTAGTAGACTATTCAAAACTATGTGGATGACAACTTTTAAGTTAATTAATTAACAAAAACTTTTTCAAATACATTTTGCAAAGCAAAGTAAAGAGTGATATTGAATCCTAAACGTGCATAAATATTTCGAAGCGGTCAAATTTTTAAAATGTTAATGCCCAGGCTTTGACTAAAACAGAGAGAACCCTACTGTAGAAGTTTCAAGCTTCTATTTACAAAAACGTGGAACTTTGTATTTTTGCCAGAAGAAAGATCACGGATGCGTGTTTTTTTTCCAGGGGTGATCGAACTGATTATCCTCGAAGATGGGGAGATGACTTACCTTAAGTTGCCATAGATAGTGGGTAGTCCAAACTAATAGATGCTGATCCACTTTAGGGCCGACTATTTTTCATTATTTTACTTAATTTAAAGTAGTTTCTTTACAGTTCGGTTGTCTGTTTTGGGTCAATACTTTCTGGATTAACCCTGTCTAAATATGGACGGCTTTAAGCAAATATTTTGTAAATTCGTATTTTTTTTGCTATAACTGTTCATGATTGTGATTAAGCAATGACTTTCAAAAACTCTTACTAATATGCTCAATCTGAGTTTGAACAACTTTCAAAACAGAACGATTAGACATTTCCTGCACATAATGATCTCTGTTGTTCAATGGTCGCAATTAAAGCATAAAACTAATTACATAAATTCATTTTTTTTGCCACGTGTCTGTCTGACATACATAATATTTATTTCATAATAATTACAGTTCTTTCATTAGACGATGCTTGAGGTTGGCTAATTTTCCTATTACCTCGTCCGTCAGTTCTTGCACCGGTCTAGGGATTAGGTAGAAGTTTTTTTTTGAATGCACCTGGGTCAAGGAAGTATGGAGGCCTCGGTTTCAACCCTTGAAAGGAGCTTGAGGATTATAAAAGAGTTTGAAACTAGTAATATTCAAAAAGTACTTTACAGATTTTATCTTTGAAATAATCATGCTTTCACAGGTGACCTAGAAAGCAGTGTTGCAAGGTTTTTGATATGCTAAACTGCCACCATAAAAATGAAAATGCACTGAAAGCCCCATTTTCTGAGCGAAAAGGTGCTAAAGCCGTAATTTAGGAAAATTGTCTTGAAAAATTAGCTTATCTGAACAATTCAATGGGCCCTCGTCTGAAACAAGTGCCATAATGACACAAACGCATTGCATCTGACAACACTGCTAAGGACTGGGAATGTCAAGTCAGGGAGAAGTTCAGTGAAGCAAATTTTGGATGTAATTTGTCGTATACACCAGGCAAATACTGCAGCAAACCCTTGGCAAATATCTGTGAGATGTTTTTATGTGAATGCTTTTGCGTGTTTACCTTAGCTAATTACAATAGATCACAGTAGAAGGATTCATATTCAACACCAAAACCCAAAGACTCTTTGATATATTAGTGCTTACAGATAATTACCTGTAGCTGTTACTAGAAGATTATCTGTAATTTAGGTTCCATTAACTAGTAAGAGACTTAAACAGTTGGCTCAAAAACGGACTGAAGTGTCAGGACAAGTAATTATTCGTCCGAGGAGGACTATAGCTGATTTTGTTTTTTAAAAAGACTTTTTAAAGTTTTGTTCTCTGAACTAGAAAGGGGACATAACTTGACGGAAGGCACGACCTGCAGGAATGAAAGGATAACGTATGAAGGGACTTCCGACACGATAAGTTTTGATTGCCTACGGGAGGAGACCTCCCACCCCCGTACTGAGTTCTTGAAGAACAGCTTGATAAGCATTTGCCAAGAATGTTTTCATTAATCAAGAACGAAAGTTAGAGGTTCGAAGGCGATCAGATACCGCCCTAGTTCTAACCATAAACGATGCCAACCAGCGATCCGCGGACGTTACTTGAATGACTCCGCGGGCAGCTTCCGGGAAACCAAAGTGTTTGGGTTCCGGGGGAAGTATGGTTGCAAAGCTGAAACTTAAAGGAATTGACGGAAGGGCACCACCAGGAGTGGAGCCTGCGGCTTAATTTGACTCAACACGGGAAACCTCACCAGGCCCGGACACTGGAAGGATTGACAGATTGAGTGCTCTTTCTTGATTCAGTGGGTGGTGGTGCATGGCCGTTCTTAGTTGGTGGAGCGATTTGTCTGGTTAATTCCGATAACGAACGAGACTCTAGCCTGCTAAATAGACGATGGATCCTAGTGGTGGATCGCTCTTCTTAGAGGGACAAGTGGCGTCTAGCCATATGAGAGTGAGCAATAACAGGTCTGTGATGCCCTTAGATGTCCTGGGCCGCACGCGCGCTACACTGGAAGAATCAGCGCGTCCTCCCTGTCCGAGAGGACCGGGTAACCGCTGAACCTCTTCCGTGGTTGGGATTGGGGACTGCAAGGATCCCCATGAACCAGGAATCCCTAGTAGGCGCAAGTCATTAGCTTGCGTCGATTACGTCCCTGCCCTTTGTACACACCGCCCGTCGCTACTACCGATTGAATGATTTAGTGAGAACTTCGGACGACTCGCCAGGGCAGCCTCCGGGCCGCTCGTGGTGTGGTTGAAAGTTGTTCAAACTTGATCCTTTAGAGGAAGTAAAAGTCGTAACAAGGTTTCCGTAGGTGAACCTGCGGAAGGATCATTAGCGTTTGATAAGCGAGAAGGAGACTCTTGGCCCCTGTGGTCATTAGTTTGTCTAATCGTTGTTATTGATACACGTTCCCGTGTTTGATGTTTGAGGTGCACAAGTACGTTTTCCTCGTGTGAGGAGTACCCCTTGTGCAGCAACATTCATGGGGGCCGACACTGAGCCTATATTTGGAATGGTCTACTAATTGACGTTATTCCTGAAATCACTTGTGTCGTTCTTTTAGTAGGAAATTCAAGAGACAATTCTTAAAAAAAAAAAAAAAAAAAAAAAAAAAAAAAAAAAAAAAAAAAAAAAAAAAAAAAAAAAAAAAAAAAAAAAAAAAAAGGTAAAAGACTGACTTATGGCGCATTAACCCTCAGTTTTAATTGGCCTGGCATACTGAAATATTTAACACAAAATAGACAGGACATTAGGTCATTTAAAGATTTAGCCTTGTCTTCATTCCCCTTTTCTTTCATAATATTCCTGAGAAAAAATGAAGTTATTGAACAGATATTTTCTTGTAATAAATATGTAAGGTCAAACTTCAATTATAATTCGTAGTTAAATATAAAAGTTTAAAAACCCTTGTTTTTTAAGTTTTTTGCAAAAAAATTAAGCCAGAGCTCTCACAAGGGATTGACGTCAAATCGTTTTGTACGAGCCTCCAATTTATATTGCACCTAGTCTTATTCTTGTTTGGCTTCACACTAGTCTCCTTTTCGTATTTTCCGCAAATCGGCAACGAAAAAAAAAAATATTATTCAATAGAAACTGGGATTAATTGTACAGTTCCGCAGATGTTAAAAAAAAACGGTACTCCTTCGATATACCCACTCTTTTATATATTGCTAGTTTGGTTAATGCTAATGAAATAAAATAAAATAGGATGACTATATTTGTTTAGGAACAAATTTGGGCTATATATTTGCACATTAGGGGGGGGGGGTATGGGGACAAAGCATAGCAAGGCCGTATACAGGGGGGTTACCCGGTTTGAATCCCCCCCCCCCGAAATTTTTGACCGAGTCGAAAATTAGTAAAACCTTAGTAAAAATCAGTAAAATTAGTCGAAAACCCAGTCGAAAATTAGTGACCCCCCCCCCCCCGAAGAAAAATCCTGGATCCGCTCTTGAAGCATAGCGTATATTAAATACGTAACCTAACCTAACCTAGGTTCCTCTCCCCCCCCCCAGACCCCTCAAAACAACACTTTAAATATCGTATACGCAATTAAAACCACGCTACACATTGTATTTCTCTACAGCCGTGTGTTGAATCATCCCGTCAAAACGGGTTTTTCATCGCGTGTTTAGTTTGAGATATATAAAAGAGTGGGTATATCGAAGGAGTACCAAAAAAACCTATTGGGCTCCGAAAAACGTACATTTGTAGATTAGCAGAAAATACAAAACAAAATTTTTCTGAGACGATCCATTTTGTCAGACGAAGGGAGAGAATGAAGCTGGGTACTATAGTGGACCATGTTAGATCAAGACCGTTGAGATGGCGGGAATACCTTTTGCACCGATACTCTTTTGAAGGAGCAAAGCCATCCTGAATATGCATACTGAAAAAGGGCATAAGAACAGAGTCTTGGCGCTGAAAGTGTGGGAACAGCTGTCTAGCACAGTAGATCCACCGAGTGAGAACAGTTGCCAAAGAGTTAGCTTTTCCGTAACATTGCTGAAAATAGAGCAATGGAGATAGTATGGAGCATGGATAGTTTGGAGCATGGAGAGTTATGAATAGCAATGGAAATAGAGCAATGGAATAGTGCTTCAAGCAGCCTGCCTAAAAACTCTTGATTCGGGATAATTTGCAAGATGAAGGATATATTGCAGTCCAATCGAGGTAGAAAATACTTGGAAAATTCAAGCTAATATTGGATTTTAATAAACTTGATTGTTTTCTAAAGAAATGTAACCCCTTTTCAAGGCCGTACCCATGATTTTTTTCGGGGGGGTTCTACTCAAAGATATTTTTTCGGGGGGGGGGATACAAAAAACACCTAAAAAAACATACAAAATTTTTTATATCTATTTTTGTTACGTTTTTACGAGTCAAATAAACATCTCGGGAGGGGTTCAAACCCCCTAACCCCCCTTCTGGGTACGGCCTTGCCCTTTTTTTAAATAGCAGTCAAGTTATTGAATTTCAAGTAGAATAATATTATCGTCAAATTTAAGAGCACAATGAATTATGATTCTTAGACTAAAATAAATTTCAAAGGCGTTCGAGAGTTTGTGAAAAGGTCTATTGTATGCTTGCTAATTTAAAGAAAAATACAAACTAGATTGCCCCGTGATCCCATTTTTATTCGCCGAACGGTGCTCCTGAGACAAATTGGCATTGGTAGAACATACTTTTTCCTGCAACACTAACGCCAGCTGAAGATTTACTTAAGAGCTCCAAATTAGCTACAGAGATAATAAAGATGCCTTCATTTTCTAATTGTTTGCAAGGGCTTGGCGTAAGAATATTTTTTTTTTAACTTTTTTTTTACTCACTTTGTGATCTAGCTAAGAAACGCTCAAAAAAATTTGATCTAAAAATATAATTTTTAAAAATCGGACCCATTTCCCTAAAATTACCCCGCCCCCTAGGGCTTAAAAATATGTGCCAGCTTTTGGTATTAATTACGAATTCTTTTTTTATTTTTCGACTTAGAATCGAAAAAGCCCAAACCGTCTAACTTCTTCACCTTATATGCAATTGATTTGTATGAAAATAAAAGTTGGAGTATTTTCAAAGAATGTCAGACAGTAAAAAGACCAAAATAGGCTACACTGTAAAGTTAAAAGCCTCATCTATCCCAAAAACTGCACAAGCGATTGCTTTGTAATACCCTGTCTACGCGGTCTTATACAGAACTTGAGATCACGTTACATAAGTTTGAATTATAATGCGCAGCAAATTATTTTAATATCTTTGCCAACAGGTAGTAAAATTTGACGAGAAAGGTACTAATCATCCTTGCGTAATAACACAATTTTAGTGTGATTACTAGCTTTTTTGTGATCTTTAAGAAATTAGTGTTTTGTAATTTTAATTTTGTAAAAGTACAAAACAGTTCTGACGGAACAGTTTTATCACATTTTACACATAACTTATATACATATAACTTACAAATAATCTTAATTTTTTTAAATTAAATTATCAATTTGTTGTTACATTATTGTTTTACTTGAGTTCTGTACCAAATTAAAAAAAAATAATTTGTTAGAATTAACAAGTATACAGCTTATAAGTGTGCAAAAATTTTCACTGTACGAAATTTAGACCTGGACATTTTTTCGAAAAATTACTTTTGATTTTTCAAAATTTGGAAAATCAGTTACCTCATGCAGCCTTGTCTTGGCTGTCTGTCTCGATGATTTGAAATATCTAAGTGGGATTTTGTAGAAAAAAAGCGCAAAACTGAATAGATCAATTAGATATTCTTCCAAAAATTTTCTGATATCTTAGAAATTTCAACAAAAAGTGCAACAAAAAGTATTTTGAATACACGCTTTCGCTCAAATCCCAAACGCTGTCTTTGGATTTCTTGATAGTTTAATACCAATCTTATAAAAGGAGAAGAAAGAAAAGGTAAGGCAGGGATATTTAAATGGGATTCTACAACTAGGGTGAAATTGATAATTGCTAGAAGATACTTTTCCAAAATGTTTCTGACATATAAAATTCGGCGAAAATGCTCTATTAATAATACAAAATATGAAAACAGGAAAGTAAGCAGGATTTTTTTTTACGGGAGATGGATGGATCCAGGAATAGAAAAGCAAATTTTATTCTATAATTTGAATAAAAAGTTCTCCATAAATTTTGGAAAATTTAGGATTTTGCTAGAGACCGAGTCCAAAAGATCTTTCTTGTTTACATTTTTACGTGAAACTTCGTGCCCCAATCGATCAATTAATCATCACTTACTCATACTAAACACTTTTAAAAGCATCAAACGGATTATTGATCCATGAAGCTTTGCTTGTTGTCCGCCATACAGTAACATAAAAAGAACCGAAAATACCATGAATAATACACAAAATACAATACTTTTAAGCATTCATTCCAGGAATATACCCAAGAATTACACTAGAAAACAGTAAAAAACACTTAAAAAACAACTAATAATAATAATAATAATTAGAATCAAAACAAAGAAAGTAGAAAAAATAGAAAAGGCTAAATTGGCATTAGACCAAGAAAGAGAAAAAATAGGCAAAAAGGTTAATAATTGCGAAATTTTCTGTAAGTGGTTTTAGAAGAAGAGGAGGGAAACATCAATTGGGATGGAATTCCAAATTGAAATAAACCGAAAAACGGGGGAATTTTCGACGGCCATCGATGAACGTTTAGGTATGACAAAACGTCAGCGAAGAACAACATAGCAATGGGGATTTCCTGCGAGACGAGGACAGGGTAAACAGAGAATGACAGTGACGGTTCTGGCCTCTCTTTTGCCCTGGTCAAAATCTTGATTAGTGCCCCCCTGTCTCTCACAAAATTTTTAGGCCAAATTTTTACAAGATTTTCAGTTATTAACAAAATTATTTTCAATTTAACTATTTTTATTATTGTTGTTAATTATTTTCACTCTTCATATTTTTTCATTAATTAGTTGATAATTTATTAGTTATTTTCATTTATTAACTGCGTCCTTTATTTTATTTTGATAAAAATAAAATTAAAAAAGTTGCAAAATGATTATAACCGTTAGATTATTTATTTAAAAATTCGCGCCCCAAAAAATTTCTGAGCCCGGGACAAGTACCCGCTCTGTCCTGCCCCTAAACTGCCTCTGGAGACTGAGTACATGGTGACAGAGCTCCCTGGTATGCTGATTAAGCTCGAGTGATGATAGGCCTGCATTTGTGTAGAGGTCGGTCAAAGAAGGGTAAAGCCTAGGAAGACCAAAATGTTGCTTTTACTGCTCTGTTTTGAGAAGACTGAAGAGAGCACAAAAGAGGTTTGTTGGTGTTTCCCCATACCGAGCAACAATATGACAGATGTGGACACAAAAGCATAATACAGGGAAAGCATTATATCAGGTGAAAGATAAGAATTCGTGTGATTCAACATAGTTGACTGCCTAAGGACATGGGAGCGAATGCATATTATATGGATTTTAAATAAGAATAAGCAATAAAGATTTACATCCAGGAACTTGACATCTGTGAACCGATACCACGCAATATACAGCAACAAAAGCCCTATTTTGAAGATATTTTACAAAAAAGAGGATAAAGTTGACAATTACTATTAGATGTTTCTACAAATATTCATCTGATTTTTGGAAAATGGCGAAAATACTCTGAAAGTGTTGTAAAATAAGAAAGTGTTGGCCTCACAAAATATATAGTGCTAAGAATATTAACCTGAACACAAGTTTTCTCACACACTTCCTCATACTTTTTGAGCATTTGTTGTTTTGGAAATGTCAATATTAAAAGAGAAGAAGAAGAAAGGAAAATTTGGCCACAGAATAATTTGGCCACAGTTTTATAGGCGGAATAAAGCTGACCACAGAACATGTCGATCGATTCAATCGTCCGATAACAACTTTCTTAAGCGACCGCAATTTTCTAAAATGCTTTCGGCTAATCCATGTGTAAGTGTTATTAAAAATGCCCTGAATTACATTTCAGGAAAAACATAGGAGGCTGTGATTACGTCACCTTTTTCGCCGTAAAATATTTTATTGTTCTAAGTTCATTCAGCAATTATAAACTTATAACTTATGTCGTCTGCCAAAAAACAACAAGGTTAGAATAAAGAAAATTCACGATCTCGCATTTAGTTGAAACAAAGGTTTTTCAAAATTTCGCGAATGACGCTTTTATTTAGGGATATAAGATCTAAATTATACGAAGTCTTCGGGTTTCAGACGTAAAAACAGACAAAAATCATAAACTCTATTTCCAGAAAGTTTTAAACCAATTACAATTTTATATAATAAATTACGGCTACAAGACACTTAGGGGTAAATTTAAAACACTAGAAAATACTGGAACCTCAAACTGACAACTGAAAATTTTCAACGTTAAACCCTACAAATCTTCCTATAACTGATGCTCTGTAAAAACACAGCGGAATTTTTCCGAATTCTTTTTCAGAAATGCTACAGTAGCAAGTTACAAACACCTAAAAAAAAACTAAAGTAAGCATTTATTACATAGGGCATGACTTACATCGAAAATTTGAAATTAACAGATAAATGTTGTGCAACTTAACTTTTCATAATATTGAAGTTGACTTGTGATTGAAAGACAAAAAATTTGTGACACCGTAGCAAGGGGTCATTGAAACTGCATTACTCTATTCAGCTTCAGTATGCGTAGCCTAGGACTGCCACTGATAATTTAACCACATCACAAGATAATAAATGATAATAATATTTGTACATAGAGTTTCTTGAGGGTAATGTTTAGTGTATATATTTTTCCCAAGATACCCGTTGGGAATAAATTTCTAGACCTTAGGGAAATACCCAGGAGGGCAATAACTGGTATAGCCGCTCTAAGGAGCCTATTTCTGTTAATTCATTGTGGTCCTTGAAAACTCGCAGCAGCAAAACCGTATTAGCGATCTTTGAATAAGCAATTTTCAAATGTCTCTGTATAACCTGTGTGTTCTTGAGATGGCTATGTTAATGACCATGGGAATCGAAATACAAAAGATTTTTCATAAGAAAAAAACTTAGGGAGGGGAACATAATAAAAAAAAAAAGTTTTGTTAGTGCCCAGAAGTTCAGGAAAATGTCGAAATCTGGAGGGAGGCTATTCTCGATCTAGTGATTTAGGTTCAGAAGTTGGGATCTCGGGAAATATTTGTATATCGAATATTATCGTCAAAAAGTATTTTAGCTATATACTTTTTTCGTGTTTTTTTTTCATAATTTCTCTGAATTTTCTTTTTGAGAAAATGCCAGAGTTTTAAGTTACAAAAAATTAAAAAAAAAAACAGCAACAATAAGCCTATAATACACTGGGTATGGCTTACATACAAAGTTCTGTACTAACTTTCTGATAAAGAAAGCAAAGATTTCTTCAAAAAAAAATTCCTCGAAAGAAATCGAGGACCTTGAAAAATTCAACTCCCTAGTAACCATCGTATAATTATGTTTTGCATAAGAAAAGAAGTATATTTTGTATTTTAAATATTTTCTAAAATACTTGTCAAGTTTGACAGGTCAAAAACCACTGAAAAGGTTTAAATTTACCGTAAATTTCCAATGCAAAGGCTCATGAAAACAGGCATTTCTGATGAAGCAATTTGAGTATGGAATTATTCGGAAGGAGATCAGAGTGTTGAATAAATTGAGATGAATGAATTTTGGCATTTAATTTTGAGGTATGCCAGGCAAATTTTCAAATAGGTAATTTTAGCAAAGTGTTTTAAAATTTACATTAGAAAAGCAGTGGCCTTTGAGGAGCGGGTGATGTCTCATTGTTTAAGTAAATATTAACGCCTATACAATCCGCAACCTGAGGGCAAAATTATCCTATGCCCTAAGACTCCAGAATTTGGAGATGTTCGGTCATTTTGCACACATTTTTTCGTTTTTTAGAATGGCCTATATGCGGACTCCGCACGACCCTTCGTATGACCCATTAGCAAGAGAAAATACAGATTTATCTGAATCACCATGTCAGCACTTTTTCATATAGCGAAATTGCTGTATGAGGGAAAGTACTGCACAAACGACGTGATCCTATCCCGCTTAATCGTTTTCGCTTACAGCAGAAAACAGCTTAATCGTTACGCTACACCTTACGTTACATTACAGGTTAAATGTTTGCAGAGAAAACAAAAAATCAATGTAATTTTTTTCAAAGGACTATGGACGTTTCGAAAAAGAGCATCCGAAATATTTAAGTATCTTTTCTTGAAATAAATTTTCGAACAGTCGGGCAATTTCACTCTCAGGTCGTGAATTGTTATTCAACTCTGTAAAGAAGTATAAGACCCTTGCCAATTTTGGTCCATTGTGACCCGAGCGTAAGTCACGCAGAAATTCATTATACTCATTGCAGCAAATGAATATGATTTGTAACAAAGGTGTATATTTTTGAAAAAACTGACAGGTATACCAAAAGGGCATTTTGCATTCCTAACCTTTCATTCAAAGGGTGGTACATCTACTAAGAATACGCCTGTTCGGTATGATTTACTATAGCATTTTGTCTGTTTAATTACATGGTATATATTTTAAGGTTTTAACAAGAGATGTGCTTAGCAGACAGTATGTTTTTGTTTCGGTTTTAGCGTGCTAGCATGGTTTTAGTATATTAGAAATTGCATGCAGCAAGGATGTCAATTTTCTTTAGATAACAACCTATATTAGTAAAAAATTCCATGTTTTACTAAGTAACATGTCCAGGCCTGAATTAATATACAGGAGGATAGTTCCGAATCGACTAACTTGGGAGCAATAACGATCGATCAAAAAAATTTGTGTCTCACCTCAAAAATGGTTAAATATTGTTTTAAGAATTACAAAAAATTGTAAATTAAAAGGTATTATTCATAGTACCGTGACTAAGGTGGCTAAGTTACCAATGTATATTTGTATGTATTATGTTTTTTCTCTGTCAAGGTGGCAAGTGCACCACACAAATCTAATACCCACCTACACACCCCTCCATAGTGGCTTAGTTTTAACTTCGCTCTAAACTTATAAAAGAGCGATATTTGCTTCTCGTGGTAATTTAATTAGCCCATTTAATTAGCGATTTGTGTTGTTTTTTCAATTCATTTACTGTGTTGAAAGAATAGTTTTATTTTATGCCGCTTTATTGCAATACTAATCCTCCCCTCCTCCTTTCTGAATAATAAATAATTTATTCTCCTGTCTTTTATACTTTAATATATAAGACTTGACAAATATATTACAGAAAACAGACAAATATAATATAAAAGACAGCAAAATGGTTCGTGCAAAGGGCCCGAAGACACTTGAATTTTACAGTTGCAGCAATAGCTGTAACCTAGTACAGAGCGAATCATGGCTCGTAGTAACCAGAAGCTTGAAAACTTACGTGGATTTATGACTTCCCTCGCCGGTCGGAGCATAAGGCAGCAGCGATGCCTCTCCATTATCACCTCTCCAGCGTTTTCGGCCAAAGATCATCAAGGGATGTCCTTGACAGCGCTGGGTCTTTTTCTAGGCATCCTCTAAGTGTAGCCTTCTGTCGTCCGTGTCGTCAAACTCCTGGAGGAGTCCATCATGAAGTATTATGAGGCAGACGATTGCTGCCCATTCTAACCATGTGTCCCCAATATCGCCACCGACTGCTTATGACTGAATAAATAACGAGTGACTGTTTAGTCTTCTCTCTAATGAATGAGTTGGGTAATTTTGTTCGTCCACTTGATTCCGAAAATTGGTCGAAGACAATTATTTTCAAAACTTTGGATGCTGTTCTCTAACTGTTTTATCAGCATCCAGCTTTCAGCACCGCGTTAAAAAAATGAATCTTAAGAAACATTTGCATTAATGCTAATTCAGAAAGGGTAGCTATTATTTTGGTTCATATTAGAAGCAAAAGTTTATTGCGTAAAGAAATTTATGTGAATTTTGAAAAAGAGCTTGAAACGCAGACATAAGTCTCCTTTTTTGCTTTAGTGTTTCTTCAGCGCTAATTCAGCACTTTTTATAATTTCCTCATGACATGACCATTACAATATGTTATTTGGAACAAAAATGAGATTTTAGTGTCATTTTTGGAGTGTGATGGCTTGAAACCATACACAGTCTACCACTGAAACTTCCATGGTTGAAAGCCTTTGAACTACTACTACTACTAACAACTCATCGCAGCACCAAGCCGCCTGAGGCCAACACAGCTACGCACGCTCCTCCTCCACCCCAATCTATTCAAAGCCTCCCTTTTTACACCCGCCCACGAAGTTCCCATTTCCTTTAAATCTTTCTTTATGACGTCCTCCCACCCCAGACGGGACGACCTGCTTTCCGTTTAGCCCTAGATGGTTGGCCGAAAAGAACAATCTTCGGCAATCTGTCATCCTTCATCCGCACAGCGTGCCCTAGCCACGCTGTAACCTTTCTTTCAACCTTTCTTTCATTATAGCCCTAGAGAGCGGTATTGAACCACATTTTTCGTATAGCCTATTGTTTGAAATACGGTCAGTCAGCCGGGTACCCAGAACAATCCTTAAGCAATTTCTCTGGAAAACATCTAGCAAATCTTCATCCGCTTTTCGGAGCGTCCATGCTTCAGAGCCATATTTGACCACTGTCATCACTGTAGCTTCTAATATTCTAATCTTGGTTTGCAGACTTATCTTCCTATTCTTCCAGACTTTTTTTTAACTGTGAAAAAACACCATGAGCCTTGGCTATTCTATATTTAACATCTTCACTGCACCCACCATCTTTACTAATAATACTACCAAGGTAAGTGAAGCTGCCCACCTGATCAATCTTTTCATTACCCAACGTCACCTTTTCATCTTCACTTATTCCTAGCCTTAGTGACTTCGTCTTCCTAACATTAATTTTCAAACCAATTCTAGCACCCTGAACTCGCAAAACCTGTAAAACTTCATTCATTTTGCTCACACTTTCATCTAGGATGCTTAAATCATCAGCATAATCCAAGTCCAGGAGACTTTTCCCTCCCCATGTGATTCCATGGCCTTCCATTGCCTTTCCTGTGCTCCTTAAAGCAAAGTCCATCAAAATAATCCATACAAACCTTACAAACCTTAAAAGCTTGATTCCACCAAAAGCTTAAACCCTGTAAAATTATTGAAACATCGGAAGTAACCTTAAGTTTAGGTCATTACAGAACAAGTTGGGAACTGCGAGCAAAGCGAGAAGCTAATTTTGAGTCTCTAACCAGCGCTATTTCAAGCTTATTCATAGGCTAATTTGAATAAGGGTGAGTCAAACAGAGATACAATTGAATGAGGATTGAGTTGCAGGGGGGTTGAGATAAATGGAGCTGAGTAAAACGGAGATTGAGCTAAATGAGAATTGAATTCTTCAAGGTTGAGTTGAATGAGGGTTGAGTTGCATGGAGTTTCTTTAAATAGGATTGAGCTCAATGGGGGTTAATTTCCTTGGAGGCTGAGTTGAACGGGATTGGGTTAAGTGGGGGTTGATTTGAATCGGGGTTAAGTTGAATAAGGTTGAGTTCAATTTGCATACGTGTAGCTATAGTTTTATGTCTCTTGCACCTGAACCTGTCTATATCAAAGTGAGAAATCATCTGGAGTGAAATGAAAAGTGAGCTTTCTGAAAAAGGGCCAGAAGAGAAAAAATTTAAAGGAAATGAGAAATCCTTTGGAAGGCTTAAAAAATGTAGTTATACATTAAGTGGATTGGAAGAGGAGTGCGCAAATCTGTATTAGCCTCCTGCTTAATGCAGTCAAAATATCCATGTCTCGGTCCCTGCCTTGAAACTTTTTCCCTACATAATTCGGCTTACATCTAAAACTTTATGACTTAGTATTGATAGTAACATATATTCGGCCCCTTAGCATCTTGTATCCATCCCTCAGACATATTTTGATCCAATAACATTTGAATCGACATTAAACTATCTTTACTATGCACCATTTCAGGATCAGTTTTGGAAAAGACCCAAAGGGCATGCCTCTTCTGAGGTTCACAAATTCATAAAGTAAATGATTAATGAGGCATATTCTCTTGAAAATATGGCAAAATATGGTTTCCTCCTATTTTAGTACCCATGAAGAACTTTGCCCATGTCCCAAAATGAAAGAACTGAAATACCATTTACGTTATTACACTTCTATAAGCTACTCCAATTAAAACCACTTAGAAATCGTTCCCTGATTTATATTTGCTATAACACACATATCTTCAAATGTATAATCTTTTCTCAAAATTTTCTTTTTGAAATTTATACAAAGAAGGCACGGGGGAGGGCACTCTTAGCTTCTCTAGAGGACAGAAAAAATCTCCGGCTTGAAAATCATTTTTCATATTTTTAGAGGTCATTAATGATTGAACAGTGCTTCATATAGTTCTGTCATCTGTTGAATCGTTGTTACAACTGGGATGTCTACTTTATCAATGACACCCCCATATTTTTTCTCCTTTCCGAATACAAATTTGGGCCGCACTTCACATAGATCAGACTCTCCCTTGTTTTCTTTCATCGCCACCTCCATTCGACGCGTCTTTTTAATATTAAGTAAACTAGACTTAATCAAATATTTTTTAGCTTGTGTAAAGACTAATGCCAACTCTTTCCCTTCGCCAAGTGAGGATGGAAAGGCAGACGCTTTGTTTTAATAGGAAACAAGGGCAAACAGGGTAAAATAGATTGCTGAAAAGGCAAACACAGGAATCTTCAAACAACAGGCTTGAACTATGATGATTGATTTTTAAATTGTTTCTTTGGCATTCCACTCAAAACTCCTTCCTAGTCTGCCACCCGTCGATTGTTTGGTCAATATTTGCAGAATTTATCAACAGTAACGGTGGGAGTTCTTCCAATGTCAATACGCAGTTATGTGTCCCCCTATCATGGGAAGTATGACAAGAATTGGTCATTAATTTTATCATGACATTTTGTAAAAATTTATGCAGGAAAAATTTTAATTTATTACTAAGTCTTTGATAGTTCAATAGCCTCTTTTTCTTCATCACAGGAAAATGAAATTGTTGATCAAACTTATGAGAAAAAAACAACAACGAAAGAATTTGTTGGAATAAGTCAGCTCCTCTTTGAGAGGCTAGAAGTAAGGATTTTGATCTTATGTAATGCAGGTGTTTTTCGCTATTAATTGAAAAAACTTTCCGAAAAAATAAGTTTTTCAAAGAAAAGTAAAGGCCATTTTAAACTTAAGCTCAGCAGATACAAATACCTTTTAAAATTAAACTCAAAACGACCAGAAATTACTATTAAAGAATAAATGAAACCAAAAACGAACAGAAATTAAATAAACAATCATAGCAAAAACATACAATAAGTAATGATATAAATGAATAAATAGATCTTAAACCGAGTAATGCTTAGATTGAATATGAAAATCAAGCTTAAGACGAAAAAAATCTTTTCCTATTGAAGTACAAATGAAACTTAAAACGAACAGAAATTAAATAAACAATCAATGCAAACAAACATACAATAGATATTAATGTAAATTAATAAATAAATCTTAAAACGAGTGAAACTTAAATTGAATATGCAAATTAAGCTTGAAACAAACAAAAATCACCAGTAAAAGTCTAAAACCTACTGCGTCATTGGCGCTTTAATGAAAACCAATTTTGTGACAAATATTTTCTTTTGTACTTATCTCTGAAAAAAAATAAAAATACGATTACAGCGAAATAAATTCTTGAACTGATGGATCTTTCAATAATTAATATCATTATACATCAAATATTCAATTTGATGTTGTTAATACTTTCCAAGACTGTTCAAGACGCATATAGTTTTCAGTAAAGCACCAATAGGAAAATATTTTTTTCATCTTAAGCTTGATTTTCATATTCAATCTAAGCATTACTCGCTTTAAGATCTATTTATTAATTTGTATCATTACTTGTTGTATGTTTTTGCTATGATTGTTTATTTAATTTCTGTTCGTTTTGGGTTTCATTTATTCTTTAATAATAATTTCTGGTCGTTTTGAGTTTGAGTTTTAAAAGGTATTTGTATCTGCTGAGCTTAAGTTTAAAATGACCTTTACTTTTCTTTGAAAAACTTATTGTTTCGGAAAGTTTTTTTTAATTAATTTTTGTTCATTTTTGATTGAGAAAAATTTCAAGGTTTAAAAAATTCCTTATTTCTAAATCAAACTTAAAAAAAATCAAATATTCATCAAAGTATCAAAACTAGTATCAAAGTAACAATATCAAAGTGAAAAAATGGGTTTGTGTCAACCTCGGAGTTTTTATTATCTGATGTTTGAACTATTTTTAACAAAATTGCTATCTCAAAATTTTATCGGATGGGTTTGAGGAAAAAGGGCGTGGGGGGACTAGGTTAAGCTTCGGTCTCTTTTGACTCTTTAAAAGTGAACTAGAACTTTCTATTTTCAATCAAATGAGCCCTCTCTGAAGTTTTTACGAGTATCCCTTCTATAAAAAACCATATAAATCCCCAGGGTATAACTTACAACGCCTGTCCCTCGGCCCTGGGAGGTTGTGTCGACCCTGGAGTTTCAATATCTGATGGTTGAACTATTTTTAACAAAATGGTCACCTGAAATTTTTGTCGGATGGGTTTATCCATCCGATACGCCCATAGGCGTGGAGGGCGGGAGGGGCTAGTTGCCTTCCGATCTTTTTCACTCTGAGAAAATGAACTAAAACTTTTAATTTCCATTCAAATCAACCCTCTCTGAAGTTTATACGAGTATACCTTCCATAAGAACCATATATGCCCCCAGAGAAATACTTCCAACGCCTGCCCCAGCCCTGGGGGGGGGGTCTGTCGACACAGGAGTTTTTCTTATCTGACCTTTGAATTATTTTTAACGAAATGACCATACGTAAAGCTGTTTTGTTATATGATCTTTGAACTATTTTTAAAAAATGGCTACCTCAAATTTTTTATCAGATGTATTTGGGGGAAAAGGGCTTGGGGGGCCAGTTGCCCTCTGATCACTTTTGTCTCTTAAAAAGGGCTGGATTTCAATATCCAATCAAATGAGCCCTCTCTGAAGTTTTACGAGCATCCCTTTCATACGAACAATATATGCGCCAGGGCATAACTTACAACGTTTACCCCCGGGCCCTGGGGGGTTGTGACGACACCTGAGTTTATGTTATCTGACTTTTGAGAAATTTTTAACTTAATGCCTTTCTCAAAATTGTTATTGGATGCATTTGGGGAAAAGGGGCGTGGGGGCTAGCTGCCCTCAATAACTTTTGAATCGAAAAAACTTAACTAGAACTTTCAATTTCCAATCAAATGAGCCATCTCTGAATTTTTTACGAGCATCCCTTCAATAAGAACCATATATTACCCAAGGGCATAACTTACAACACCTGCCCTCGGGCCCTGGGGGGCTGTTTTGACCCCCGAGTTTTCGTTATATGGTCTTTGAACTATTTTAAAAAAAAAGCTATCTCAAAGTTCTTATCGGATGGGTCTGAGGAAAAAAGGGCGTGGAGGGGGAGGGGGGCTAGATGCCCTCCAATCTATTTTGACTCTTAAAAAGTGAAGTAGAACTTTCAATTTCCAATCAAATGATACCTCTTTGAAGTTAATACGAGCATCCCTTCCATAAGACCCATATATGCCCCCAGGACATAACTTATAACGCCTGCTCCCGGGTCCTGGTGGGTTGTGTCAACACCGGAATTTTTGTTTTATAATATTTGAACTATTTTTAACAAATGGCTATCTTAAAATTTTTATTGGATGCATTTGGGAAAATAGGGTTTAGGGGGGGGGGAGCTGGTTCCCCTCCAATATCTTTTAACGCTTAAAAAGTGAACTAAAACTTTCAATTTCCAATCAAATGAGCCCTCTCTGAAGTTTATACGACAATGTTGTCTATACAAAACCTTATATGCCCCCAGGGCATAACTTACAGCCCTTGCCCTGAGGGTTGTGGGGGAGTTGTCATCCTCAAAGACCTAATTTCCAGAACTTAAAAGTACGTTTAATAAAGTGGCTGTCTCAAAATTTTGATTAGATGTGTTTGGGGAAAAGGTGGGCGTGAGAGGGGGTTAGTTGCCCTCAAATCACTTTCGACTATTAAAAAAGGCACTAGCCCTTTGAATTTTCAATCGAATGAGCCTTTTTTGAAGTTTCTACGACACAGCCTTCTATAAAAACCTTATATACCCCCAGGGTATAATTTAAAACCCTTGCCTTGAGGGTTTGGGGGGAGTGTCCGCCTCAAAAACATTTTCTATCTGAAAATCAACTACGCTGAACAAAATGGCTATCTCAAAATTTTCATTGGATGTGTTTGGGGGAATGATGGGCGTGGGGGGGGGATAGTTGCCCTTCAATCACTTTTGACTATTAAAACTAGCCCTTTGAATTTCCAATCGAATGAGCCTTTTTTGAAGTTTCTACGACAACGCCTTCTATAAAAACCGTATATGCCCCCCAGGGCATTACTTAAAACCCTTGCCCTGAGGGTTGTGGGGGAGTGTCCTCCTCAAAAACATATTTTCTATCTGGAAATCAACTACGCTGAACAAAATGGCTATCTCAAAATTTTGATTGGATGTGTTTGGGGGAATGATGGGCGTGAGGGGGGGCTAGTTGCCCTCCAATCACTTTCGACTATTAAAAAGGGCACTAGCCCTTTGAATTTCCAATCGAATGAGCCTTTTTTGAAGTTCTACGACAACGCCGTCTATAAAAACCTTATATGCTCCCAGGGCATAACTTAAAACCCTTGCCCTGAGGGTTTTGGGGGAGTGTCCTCCTCAAAAACATATTTTCTATCTGGAAATCAACTACGCTGAGCAAAATGGCTATCTCAAAATTTTGATTGGATGTGTTTGGGGGAATGATGGGCGTGGGGGGGGGGGACTAGTTGCCCTTTAATCACTTTCGACTATTAAAAAGGGCACTATCCCTTTGAATTTCCTATCGAATGAGCCTTTTTTGAAGTTACTACGACAACGCCTTCTAAAAAAACCTTATATGCCCCCAGGGCATAACTTAAAACCCTTGCCCTGAGGGTTATGGGGGAGTGTCCTCCTCAAAAACATATTTTTTATCTGGAAATCAACTACGCTGAACAAAATGGCTATCTCAAAATTTTGATTGGATGTGTTTGGGGAAATGATGGGCGTGGGGGGGGGGCTAGTTGCCCTCCAATCACTTTTGACTATTAAAAAGGGCACTAGCCCTTTGAATTTCCAATCGAATGAGTGTTTTGAAGTTTCTACGACAACGCCTTCTATAAAAACCTTATATGCCCCCAGGGCATAACTCAAAGCTCTTGCCCTGAGGCTTGTGGGGGAGTGTCCTCCTCAAAAATATATTTTCTATCTGGAAATCAACTACGTTGAACAAAATGGCTATTTCAAAATTTTGATTGTATGTGTTTGGGGGAATGATGGGCGTGGGGGGGGGGGGGGGCTAGTTGCCCTCCAATCATTTTAGAATATTAAAAAGGGCACTATAACTCTCGATTTCCAATCAAATGAGCCCCCTTCCGTATGAAGTGCCTCCGGGGAAAAAAAATAAATAATAAAATATTGGAGCCGTATGGCCTTTACTATAGGCAATGCTACAGCGTTGCCTTTGATTACAAAAAGCGATATATATCATATATATATATATATATATATATATATATATATATATATATATATATAGTATATATATATATAATTATATATATATATATATATATATTATATATATATATATATATATATATATATATATATATCAATATATATATATATATATATATATATATATATATATATATATATATATATATATATATATATATATATATATATATATATATATATATATATATATATATATATATATACGAAACCCGTCAAACGACCATTTGCAAGAGATAAATGATTGCAAATCGTGGTTTCTCAATGAGTTTACAATTTTTAAACAATTGTTTTTTGGGGTTTAGGGGAAAAAAAGTACCTAGTCTAGGTTAGGTTACGTATTTAACATATGCTATGCTTTACCCCCACCCCCCTAATGCGCAAATATAAAGCCTAAATTTGTTTTTAAACTATTATTCATCCTATTTTACTATATTTCCTTAGCATTGACCAAACTTGACTTCTTTCGTGTCTACCATATTATGCACAAGTACCTATGTATGTATATATATATATATATATATATATATATTATATATATATATATATATATATATATATATATATATATATATATATATATAATATATATATATATATTATATTATATATATATATAATATATATATATATATATCATTAAAAACTAGAGAAGAGGCTAAATCTCTGTAATTTTCTAAATTTGGAGCAACAAAAGGATTCACTGATAAAATCAAAATAATATACACACACCAGCATACTATTTGGTAAAAGATAACGAGTCCGATGTTGAGTCTTAAAGCCAACTTTAAATAAAATTGAATTTCTCTCTCTCAATCTAGACTAATGTGTAGATGTTGGGGCTGGGCCACCTAAATGTCAAAATTTTAACTGAACTTGCCCATATTTTCATATAAATTGCTCTATATTTTCATCTGCCCCCCCCCCCCTCCCCTAAAAAAAGTAAAAAATTATCGTATGTATAATTTCAGTGTCTAAAATGAATTGATCTTGACAAATAAGAAGTGGCACCCTTTGCTCCCCAATTTCCATCCACCTCTTATTCGAAGGTCTGAGTTCCTTAAGTCAAAGTAAGACCTATAAGAGCTTACATTAATAATTGTTTATCCATGTAACACGAGAACCTAGCACCGGCTTTTTTGTGTAATTTTTCTCTTTCAGTCAGTTTCCTCGAATGAGGAAAAATTGTTCCAGGTCATTGGAACATTGATATCCGTCTTATCCCCGAGAAAGATTATTATTCTTCATTTCTTTGATGAGTGTTACTCAGTAAATGTAACAGATTATCCGGGGGCAAGGGTAAAAGCCAAAGAGAATCTAAGGTGAGAAGAGCAACAGTTTTTATAACAGTTTCCTTCTTATGCTTTTCTAAATTGTCTTGTATGAAAGGAGGCTTCAGAAAGACTCTTTTTGGTCTTGTAGATTGCAGGTATTGTAACGATATTGTAGATTGCTGACCATTTTCCTATAGCTCGACTAAGATTATTCAAGAGGCATTATATAACAGTTTTAGTCAATGGGTATTTATTACTTAGCCTATCGAAAGAAATACACGCAATAAATCTTTTCAGTCAGTTTTTATATATTGTACCGGGTCTCAAGATAGTTAAAAGTTTCTATTTTTTTTAAATACTTTATATCCCCTTTCGAAAAATGCAAAAATAGTTGGAATTTAATTACAAAAATAGTTTGAGTGAAATTAAAAATAGTCGGAATAGTTAAAAATCTTCCTCGTACTAACAACTGTTCGTCAGCAATAACAGAAAAGCTAAAAATGTATTAGCTAGATTTGATCTTTTTGGCTAAAAATGGTTAAAAAAAAAACTAAAAATCAACTAAAACTTATTTCCCTCTTCTGTAAAAACAAAGAATGTGTATCATACCGTCATTTGAAATATAGCAGATGAGCTGCATTGAAAATAAGACTTTAGACGATCATCGTTCATTTAAGTTACTTGATTTTATTATTTTAGTTTTACCGCAATTTTGTGGAACTTTGTTAGAATGCAAAGTATTTAAAACGTATCATAAATCAGTAGGCGGTTAGGACTTGTGGGAGGTTTAGAGAGTTGAAGGTGCAACAGTAGATCTAAAAATTAATGTTAAGAGGACTAAGTCAGTAAAACTAGAAATAAATGAGAATGAAGAAGTGATGTATCTGAGATGGATGAAACAGATAAAGATGTGATGGCGATTCCTAACAAGAACTTGGACGTGCCCTCCCCTCAATTACCGCTGTTAGAACTAGCACACATGATTAATCGCAGAGTGAAGTTTGAATGTTCAACTCAAAACTGTTGATCATTCAAGCTTAATTTTTAGTAGATTGTTTAGTAGAATGAGCATGAAGAAGTGATGTACCTTAGATGGATGAAAAGGATGAAAAGGTGGTGGTGATTTCTAACAAGAACTTGGACGTCCCCTCTCCCAATTACCGCTGTTAGAACTAACACACATGATTAATCGCAGATTAAAGTTTGAAGGTTCAACTCAAAACTGTTGATCATTCAAGCTTAATTTTTAGTAGATTGTTTAGTAGAATGAGAATGAAAAAATGATGTATCTGAGATGGATTAAAAGGATGAAGAGGTGGTGGTGATTCTTAACAAGAAAATAGGTCAAGTGGATAGCTCCACTTCTCTGGGCAGAATGTGTAGTAAAAAGGGTGGATGCAGTGAAGATGAAAAAAATAGAAGAACTAAGGCACCAGGGTGTTTTTCCACAGTCGAAAAAGGTTAGGAACAACGGGGAGGTAAATCTTCGAACTAAGATTAGAATATTGGAAGCTACGGTAATAATAATGGTCGAGTATGGCTCTGGAACGTGGGCGCTTCGAATGAATGAAAAAGATTTGTTAAACATATTCCAGAGATTTTGTCAATGTGTCTCGACTTCTTTTTTAAATCTAAAAGTACAGAAAGGTTAAGATGATTAGGCCAAGTTCTACGAGGTAGGACAGATTGCCACAGATTTTGCTTTTTGGCCATACACCATGGTGTATGCATAAACCAAAAAAAAAGCAGAACGTCCCTGAATTGGGGGAAATTGTTATAAGAAAGGGTATTTTTGTATTATCCAGAACACACTCAAGAAGTGAACTTAGGTTAATCCTAATGAAATATACCAAAATATGATGAGAATATAATACTTTAGTAATAAAATTATGAAAACTACAACAAAGAATTATGGAAAGCAGGCCACCCAGAATGTATTATATTAAATACATAACCTAACCACCTCTATATATTAAATATTCAATTGAAATATACCTGCATCGTAGTTTATTTCACGAAAGAATAAGCCAATTATAAATGATTGCAGACATACAAACCGGTTTTACTCAGACCAAACAAAGCTAACTTCTTGATTGTGTTCTGGATAATACACAAGTAGGCCTACCTAAGAAAGGTTTTAAAGAAAATTGAAACTTCATGGAAGGGGGTAAAGAGTGAAGCTTTGAATGAATCGGGGGAAGAAGAGTGCGTACAACCCAGTTGGCTTCTCCGGCTTTGGTGCTGCAGTGAACTGTCAGTAGCAGTAGTCGTAGTATAAATCGGTGGAATGACTCTCTAAAATATTTAAAGCTAAAACTAGGCTGTGTTCCTGAATTAGAAAATTAAGTATATTAGAAAGCTGTATTTTATTGTTATGAATAACTAATTAGCCTTATACGCCAGAGTTTTGACAATGCAATTTGCACCAATAATTTCATTGTCATCTGCTTAAATTCAAGCGGAGTTATAATTATTATAATTATAACTCCATTAACATTATAATATAATATATAATTTAATTGTAATATAATATAATATAACATGATGTAACTCCCCTATAATTATGATATAATTACATAATTATAATACTATAATTATTTATCTGTGTGAAAATTAGCTTTTGTACGATTACACATGTGTAAATTATTTCCCACATTTGTTTTCGCATTAGAGTGTCATTACTATTGTCTCGTGCCGGAATCTCTTAGCAAGATGAGTTCAAATTTGAGTGAAACTAAAAACTACAATTATTTTTTTATTGAAGGATTCATCCGATGACATTTTCGGTCGTATTTTTTCTAAGTTAGCTCGAAAGATATTATGGATTTATTAAAAGACAACAGATTTAAGGCACAATCATATACCTCGGCCATGATAAAAAAAAAGTTGCTGTGCGAAACATTTTTAAAATTCATGTTTAGGCTACAGCCCACTCTCTCAAAATTAACAAGTCTAATTAATTAATTAAATTCTAATCCTTCAAGAAAAATCTCTGTATTTCTTTAACTTAATGAGAAAGACTTTATTTTAAAGCTTTGAGAAAAAAAAATTTCGTATTAACGATCATGAATAAAATGAGAATTCAAAGATATTTGTTTGTCTGAGGTTTCAGACTACGAAAAAAGGACTTTATATTCTAAGCAAAACTAATGCAAAGAAAGCCAAGTGAAAGCCAAGATAGCCAACCAATTAAACTGATTCAACTGGGTCTTTTCAACAAAAAAAAAAAACAACATAAAAAATATCTTCATATATGGGTTCGCTTCTGTTTCGGACTAGAGTTTTTTTTCTTTGGCTGGCAAAGTTGTATTAAAAAAAACATATTAAAAATGTCTTCAAGATTTTGTTAAAATTTGTGTTTTGCATAATTAGAAATGCACTATTTTGTTTTTTGAACATGCGCATTACAAATAATGAAAAAGGTCTTTTCTATTCGAAAAATATCATGAGAAGTCTTTAAGATGCTTGTCTTTTCATAACAGCTGGAATTCACGCAAAGATGTTGCTTGGTCGTTCTTGCCGAACGAAACAAAAAAGTCTTAAAATATGAGTTAATATTCGGTTTTTTTTTTCTGTTTGGGGCCAGAGCTTAAACATTATTTATTTGGCTGGCAAATTCTGTTGGAAATCGCGTCCAAAAATGTGTTGAATATAGTGTTAAAAATCCTTTAGACATAATTAAAAATGCAGTATTGGTATTTTTCAATTTAACATGGGTATTCCAAACAATAAAAGGGCACTTTTTTGTTAACAATATAAAAAGCCTTTAAGAAATTTGTTTTTCAATCAAACATACCTGTCAGAATTCAGGTAAAGATGGCATTTGGTCGGTCTTGTGAAATTTACTGTCTTCTATTATAGATTAAATAAAAAAAAACAAGTTTTTTAAACTGAAAGTAAGGAGCGACATTAAAACTTAAAACGAACAGAAATTATTCTGTATATGAAAGGGGCTGTCCCCTCCTCAACGCCTCGCTCTTTACGCTAAAGTTTTTTATTGGTTTAAAAAATAAAGTTGTGAGACAGAGTTAAACTTTAGCGTAAAGAGCGAGGCGTTGAGGAGGGGACAGCCCCTTTCATATACGGAATAATTTCTGTTCGTTTTAAGTTTTAATGTCGCTCCTTACTTTCAGTTTCAAAAACTTGTTTTTTTTTTATTTAATTTCTGATCGTTTTTTAGTTAATGCAGCTTTTATTTTGGCTCACCGTCATTGAATAAGTAAACAAAATTTGCATAAAAATTTTACTCTTCTTTTGCTAAATGGCTGTCTCTAAATTTGGTTCTGACGTAATTTACAAATTAACTTACGTAACGAACTTCTATATTCGTATATTTTTCTTCTGGCAAAAAATAAGTTGCAGATATAGTTGCAGATTTTTGCAGATATGAACTTGAAACCTATGTAATAGGGTTTTCTGATACGCTGAATCTGACGGTGTGATTTTCATTAAAATTCTTTCACTTTTAGGGGATGTTTCCCCCCTCTTTAAAAAATCAGGTAAATTTTCTCAGGCTCGTAGCCTTTGATGAGTAATACTAAACTTAATAAAATTTATATATTTAGAATCAGCATTATAAGCCCATTCTTTTGATACATTTATTGACATCAAAGTTCCGTTTTTAAAAGTTTCGATTACTATTGAGCCGTATCGCTTGTTTTTTTTGTGTATTACGTATATGTTTATTACGTATATGAGGGGGTTCTCCCCTTAGTCAATACCACGCTCTTTACGTTAAAAGTTTAAAAAAAAAATTAATTTACAAACCCCTGAATCACAAAGGCCTTTTAATTAGAATAGATAGCTCTTTTGAAAGCACTCAAAAAAACTGTAGCGTAAAGAGCGAGGTATTGACTTGGGGGAGAACCCCCTCATATACGTAATAATTTCTGTTCGTTTTAAGTTCTAATTTTGCTTCTTACTTTCAGTTGAAAAAACTTGTTTTTTTTTTATTTAATTTCTGATCGTTTTTTAAATAATGCTTGGAAATCCGGCGCACCACTTCATAGAAAAGTCCCTTACCCCAAAGAAGCATCCTCCACGGAAAGATTCTCCCAGTAACCCCCTCCCCCAGCCCCCCCCCCCACCAGAAAACAATCCTTCCTGAAAATGTCTGTATACTTCCCAATAACCAATACAATATGTAAGCCACAGTAGACAGAATATACCAATAAGCTTATCGCAGATCATTTCTGGTCTTCGTGAACAAAAAGCTCCTCCCACTTATTTCTGCATTAGCGGGGATGCGGGTTAGTCTGTTTCCGTTTGTTTCAATGCACTTTGATGGAAACAATCGGAAACAGACTAACCTGCATTCCCGCTAATCTGACTTCACCTATGTTTATATCTGCAAAAACGTTCTCCGGAGCACTCGCACCTCGGTCCAGGTTTTTATAATGGGTGAGATAGAGAATGATCATACTGGAAAATATATGAACTGTGATGTAAGCAATGGGCAAAGTTCATATCTTGCAGCCCTTCCCCTGGGAACTGTGGGGGATTAATTCATCCTAAAAGACATATTTATTAGATTTTCGACTATGCTGAACAAAATGGCTATCTCAAAATTTTAATTGGGTGACTTTGAGAAAAAATGAGCGTGGGAGGGGGCCTATTTGCTTTCCATTTTTTGGAGGGCACGCATCGTGATCTTTCTTCGAGCAAAAAATGCAAATTTCTACCTTTTGGCAGATAGGAGCGTGAAACTTCTTTAATAGGGTTCTCTGATAAGCTGAATGTGATGGTGTAATTTTCGTTAAAGTTAATTAAAAATGCAAAATTCCACATTTTTGCAGATAGGAGTTTGAAGCTTCTTTAATAATGTTCGTTGATAAGCTGAATCTGATGGTGTGAATTTCGTTAAAGTTAATTAAAAAAATTTGCAATTACAACAAAATTTTATTGTTTAAAAAAAATTGAGTTGTGAGAAAGTCAAACTTTAGCGTAAAGAGCGAGGCGTTGAGGAGGGGACAGCCCCTTTCATATACAGAATAATTTCTGTTCGTTTTTAAGTTTTAACGTCGTTCCTTACTTTCAGTTAAAAAAACTTGTTTTTTTTTATTTCATTTGTGAACGTTTTTTAATTAATGCAGGTTTTGATTTTGGCTCACCGTGCATGAATAATTAAAACAAAATTTGCATATTAATTGTACTTTTATTTGGTCAAATGGCTTTCTCGAAACTTGTTGAATTTTATTTAAGAACGTTTTTATTAGTAATAAATATACGTAACTTACGAATTAACTTACGTAACGAACTTCTATATTCATATATTTTTAATACGTATATTAGGAAGTTTGCCCCCTAGTCAATACCTTGCTCTTTAAGCTAAAGTTCGAATTTTGTTCCAATTCTTTAAAAAATGACCCCTTAATCACAAAGGCCGTTAATTAGAATAAATAGCTCTTATGAAAGTACTAAAAATTCTTTGGCTTAAAGAGCGAGGCATTGACTAGAAGGTGAACCCAATCATATAGCTAATATTTTTTTGTTCGTTTTAATTTTTGATGTTGCTCCTTACTTTCAGTTGAAAAACTTGTTTTTTATATTTAATTTCTGATTTTTTTTTTTAAAATAATGATGGGAAATCCGGCGCCCGCCTTCATAGCAATATCCCTTCCCCCATGAAAACTTCCTTCAGTGAAAAGATCCTCCCATATAACCCACGACCCGACCCCCCCCCCACTACCAGAAAAAATTTCCCCTGAAAACGTCTGTATACTTCCCAATAACCAATACTATATGTTAACATTGGGTAAAGTTCATAACTTTCAACCCTCCCCCTGGGGGCTTCGAGGGATTAAGTCATCCTAAAAGACATAGTTATAATATTTTCGACCATGCTAAACAAAATGGTTATCTCAAAATTTTGATCGGGTGACTTTGGGAAAAAAATGAGCGTGGGAAGGGGCCTAGTTGCCCTCCATTTTTTTTGGTCACTTAAAAAGAGACTTTGGGGGATTAAGTCATCCTAAAAGACATAGTTATCATATTTTCAACCATGCTGAACACAACGGCTATCTCAAAATTTTGTTCGGGTGTCTTTGGGAAAAAGTGAGCGTGGGAGGAGGCCTAGTTGCCCTCCATTTTTTGGTCACTTAAAAAGCGCACTAGAACTTTTAATTTCCGTTCCAATGAGCCCTCCCACGATATTCTAGGACCACTGGGTCAATACGATCACCCCTGGAAAAAAAAAATAAAATAAATAAATAAACACGCATCCGTGATCTTTCTTCTGGCAAAAAATGGAAAATTCCACATTCTGTAGATAGGAGCTTGAAACCTCTACAGTAGGGTTCTCTGATATGCTGAATATGATGGTGTGATTTTCATTAAGGTTCTATAACTTTAGGGGTCTTTCCCCCTTTTTTCGAAAATCAGCCAAATATTCTCAGGTGTGTACCTTTTGATAGGTAAGATTAAACTTGATGAAACTTTATATTTGAAATCAGAATTAAAATCTGATTCTTTTGATGTATCTATTGGTATCAAAATTCTGTTTTTAGAGTTTCGGTTACCACTGAGCCGGGTCGCTCCTTACTTACAGTTCGTTACCACGAACTGTTTGATTTATATTGATTTATCTGTACTTATGCATTATGGTACACACAAAAGAAGTCAAGTTTGGTTAATGCTAACGAAATAAAATAAAATAGGATGAAAATATAATAGTTTAGAAACAAATTTGGGCTATATATAGGGGGGGGGGGGTAAAGCATAGCATATATTAAATACATAACATAATCTAGGTACCTTTTCCCCCCCATAACCCCCCCCCCCCTAACCCCCCAAAAAAAAAAAAAACAAAAAAAAAAAAAAAAAAAAAAAAAAAAAAAAAAACTGTAGTTTAAATATTGTAAACGCAATGAGAAACCACGCTCTGTTATCCATTTATGTATTACTAATACTCGTTTGACTGGTTTCCTTTACCATTTCCCTATACAGTATATAGCGTTGTGTACCAGATAATGCATAGGTACCGATTTATCTAAAAAAGAAAAAAAAAATATCTCAATAACTCTCTTGACATCGTCTTAGTTCTTACGGCCAAAATATGACGGCAGTACATGTTAGCCGAAGCTTGGGATGCAAAAAAAAAAAAACATTTCTGGGACCTTTTTTAACTTATAAATTGCATTTATAAGAAGTAAAATAAACATCATCTGCAGTAAACACAAACTTCAATTTGCAAATCTAAGATGGTGAATTGGTATGGCCTTGGGAAGGCCATCACATGACTTCAAACCCTCTAAGTTTTTCATAGTCTAATTCTCACTACCTGTGAAAATCGCTACTGATGGATTGGAGTCTATTTCAACTCATCATCGATAGCCTGCCAAATCACACTGAGACGAGCATGATGAATGCCCGCCACTTAATTATGCATGAGTTTTCGCTTAACTGATTCCACTGAATTGTCTTCCCATTGATTCATTACTGATATGAAAACCTAGCTGATTAAATACGTCGGGTTGCAAAAGTTTCTGCGACTTTAACTCTTAGTTCACACGCAACAATCAACCAAAACTAAAAATGTGCAGTGTATGACCGCAATCAGGTTGCGGTCAATATGCACTGCCTGAAAATGACAAATTTAGTCTTAAATCTCTATACCCACAGACCTCTATACCAATCTCTATACCATTATACCACTAGACCCACAGAACCCCACAGACTATACCACATCTACCACATATACCCACAGACACAATCTCTATACAATATACCCACAGACTATAACATGCACTGCGAACAAATGACAAAATTTAGTCTAAATCTATATAGCCAAAAAAAAGAAGCCTTCTATAAGACACATATATACCCAAAGACTATAACCTTACAAACGGTCTGTCCTTGGCCCTGGGGGGTTGTGTCAACCACGGAGTTTGAATATATGATGTGAAACCCAAAGCGCGTGGGAGGGCGGAGGGGGCTAGTTGCCCTCGCTCTTTTTTACTCTGAGAAATGAATAGAGTTTAATTTCCATTCAAATGAGCCATTTCTGAAATTTATACGAACATCCCTTCATAAGAACATATACGGCCCAGGACATAGCTTTACACTGCCTACCTCGGGCCCTGGAGGGTGTGTCGACACCGGAGTTTTGTAATTGACTTTAAAATATTAAAAAAACTGGCTATATCAAAATTTGTATGGGTTTGGGGAAAAAGGGCGGGGGGGGGGATAGGGCCCTCCGAAGAGTGGTAAATGAGGAAAAAAGGCATGGAGGGGGGTGGAGGCTAGTGCCCTACATATCTTTTTGACTCTTTAAAGTGAACTAGAGCTTTCAATTTCAAATCAATAAGCCTCTCCGAAGTTTATACGAACGTACCTTCCATAGAACCATATATGCCCCAAGAGCAATACTTACAAACGCATCCACGGGCCATGTGGGTTGCGTCGGATACAGGATTTTCTTATCTGACCTTTGAACTATTTTTAACGAAATGGCTCCCTCAAATTTTTTTTATCAGATGTATTTGGAGGAAAAAGGGCTTGGGGGGCTAGTGCCCTCCGATCACTTTTGAACTCTTAAAAAGGGCACTAAAACTCCGATTTGCAACTCGGATGAGCCCCTTAGAGTTTATACGACGACCCCTTCTATATGAAACGGCCTGGTGAAAAACTAAAATGTCTTGGGGAAAAAGAAAAAATAAACTACTTTTTAAGGTCTTTATGATGTAAAAAAGGCAAATGCAGGTTTATTAGAATATGAAAAAAAGAAAAAAAAATCCCTCGCCTTGTGTAAGTACGTTTTTCTAACAAACCTTAGGGCCAAGCGATACCTTGAAAGCTCCTCCTATTTTCTCCATTATATATTTTTTAAGTTTTTGTAGACCAACTATTTAGAATTGATCGGGCGGTCTTGCCATAACTTTTAGAGCTTGGGTAATAGATAAGAATAAACGGAAGATAACTAAAAGTCAACGTACAATTTCCTGGAAATCTTAGAAACACCATTTAACTTCTCTCATTTTGTACCGGAGAAAGAGATGTTTAGTTTTAAGGAAACTTGCATCATAAAGTGTGAATTTTGTTTCCTTGATTAAACGGAGCAGAATTTTCTTTTTAAATCTCAGAAAAGGGCAGTCCTAAGAAAGCTCTAACATACCTGCTAGGAAAACGCTATAAGTCAACTCAATGGAGAGATATCATTTGAGCAATTACGCAGCTTTGGGTATTCTCCGTGGTGCTACCCAGTTTAAAATTTAACAAATTCCATTGTCAAATCACGGATTATCAATAGAACTCGATGATGTTTAGTCCCCTGAGAAAATTTACTAACGAGCCTTTTGTCTTTGAGATGGTCAGCCAACAAGACAGGGAGGTTGAGACTCGGAAAATGATTTTACGGTACCACATGGGCTTGAAAAAGACCCTGTAGACAGGGACGTACGCAGGGGGGGGGCTCTGGGCCCGGACCCCCCCCCCCCCCCGAAATCTCACGATTTTTTTCATTTCCCATAATTTTCTGATTTTTCTCACAGAATAATGGGTTTGAAGGATTTGGGCCCCCTCCGAAACAAATTCCTGCGAACGTGCCTGCCTGTAGAGCTTGGCTATGTATGAATATAGTAAATAAAAGTAATTATCCCCATTTATTGATGAATGCAGAATTACTGAAAGCCGTGTACTGAATTGGCAAATCAATAAAAAGAAAAAAACTTGCAAAAGATGGCGTCAGTCATGATACCAACACCGAATTTTCATCCAATAAATGAATTTGAGCTTGTCACATTTTCTTAGAATAGCTTTTTATTATATTTGTTGAATTTTTTTTCAACTTTCTTACAATCAGGCATGTTTAGTTCAACTCTTTAAGGCTCACTGGTGAAGGTGTTTCGAGTTAAAGAACTTTGTTTTAAAAAAGCAGGGGCAGATGACAAAAAAAACAAACAACAACTAACAAACCCAAGACTTGACACTCTAAAGATATAACCTCCCAAAGAAGCCTAACATGTAGGAGACCACAAATATACAATAATATTCATAACATTAAACATTATAATGTTACTTGGGATCATAAAACTAAGGAAAACATAAATCCCATAAACTGCTTGAGATGGAATCATAAAAAAAATATTAGAAAGGTGAATAAATTGTATCACAAGTCCAAGGCCGTACCCAGAGAGGGATTAGGGGGGTTTGACCCCCCCCCCTGAACTGTTTGTCTGACCCGTAACAACGTAACAAAAATGGACATAAACAAATTTTGTATGCGTTTTTTGAGTTTTTTTGTGTACCCCCCCCCTGAAATTTTTTTTTGAGTAAAACCCCCTCCGAAAAAAAATCCTGGGTACGGCCTTGCACAAGTCACAAGGTCAAAGGCAGTGGCTTCTCAGCAACCCACCCAAGATTGGCCCCATAAGCGATATGATCCAAACTCTAAAACACGTTACGCACACCCACAGGAATTATACTCCAGGGTACCAGGACACCGAGTTGTGGTGTCGCTGGCTATTTGGTTTATTATTGGTTATTTTGTCATTGGTGTGACTCTGTAAGGTCAGCCAGTGTTAGCCCAGCTCTAAACAGGGACCTGGAGACGTCTGGGGGAAGAAAACGGGAAACATCTGATGGTTCGCCCCTAGCCGTGCATTGCACTCCCGGCTGAAGGCAGCGAATCAGGAGATCGGTACTTGCGCAACGGAGACCATTGGTCAGCACGCGATTTTTTTTTTCTTTTTTAAGCATACAGTAGCCATAAAAAATGCATATCGTAAGCCTAGTTATCTTCCGAGGTAGGCTAAATAGACTCTGAACTGACCTTAGGGTTTCTAAATAATTAGAAACTGTAGGTAGTAAAAGTTATTTTCCAACGCATAGTCGAACTAATGTGGCTACGGATTCTTCAGGAAATTACACTAGAACCTTTTCTATAGGACCATAAGTGTTTCGTCAACATGTACTATGGAATCGTATTTTATGTGTATGTGTTTACGTCCACTGATATTACTGGAAGACATATTTGAATGAATTGTTTGGAAGTAAAAGTAGACTTTAGGATGAAGAGTGAGGATTGGGGAAGAAACATCCCTCTCATATTCAGGACAAGTTCTAGTCATTTTAAGTTTTAATGTTGCTCCTTGCTTTCAGTTGAAAGAAAATTATTTAATTAATTAGCTAAAATCAAAGCCTGTCGGACTACAGATATAAAAATAACCGTACCGTATAGTCTTCTGTGAAAAGTGGCAAAAAACTGCCTCCTCCCCCCACCCCCCTTCAACAAAAAATTTTAAAGGTTTGCTGCTAGTAATAAATAAATAGAATAAAGCTGTTAGAAAAGCAAGTCATTATTATATCATAGTTTCAAAAATGATTTTGTGAATAATTTCCATTCCTTTCTCTTTACAAGATATGTACGATGAGACTCATAGCCTTCTAGGAATTTCGTCTGGGGAGGGGACAATCTCGTGAAAAAATTCATACTTCATGAAAAATATTCATACTTCCAAATAACAAATACTATACGTGATCAATGGACAAATTTCATAAATTACAAGCCTCTCCCCACAAACTGTGCGTACACCTAAACACGTAATTATTTTATCGTTCAACTATACTGAACAAAATGGCTATCTCAAAATTTTGATCAGATAGTTTGGGGGTATAACGGGCGTGGGAGGATGACCAATTGCCCTTCAATCTTTTTGGTCACTTGAAAAGGGCACTAGAACTTTTAATTTTCGTTTGAATGCACCTTCTCTCGATCTCTAGGAACATTATATCCATACAATCACCCCTGGGATAAAGGTCGCTCCTTACTTAAAGTTCGTTACCACATACTGTTTGATAATTGGAATAGAAAAAATGACATTATTCATTTATCTTTGTGCACATGGTCATATTGACACCTCTAAGCTTTAAAAGCTACTTGAAAGAAAAGGAACGTTCGATTATCCTATCGCTCAAGTTCTTTTAGTATAAATCGATTGACTGATAATTTGAATGAACCAGTGAGTTAATGATTCATTGTTGTATTGATTAATCATTTGATTCCCGTCTTAAAAATGTACTTTGATCATATGTAGATTCACCTAATCGCTCCCATTTATAATGTTAGTACATATACATTTTTCATTTGATTTTCGTTTGATATTATGTATGGGTATATGCTGGCAGGCACATACTGCAGAGGGAGGGGGGGCTTTGGACCATCTCTTGAAATCCAAAAAGTTGCATAATTTTTATAACAAGTCTGTTTTTGTTCATATAGATCTCTGGTCGTAGTGTAGTCACTTTTCAAAATTTACCCCCCCCCCCCCCTACAGGAATTTTGAGTCCCTGAAGGGAGTTTGTCTAAGTTGCTACGTGTAAGAAGTATTGTGAATTTTCAGGCATTTGATTATAATGTTGTTCAGGAGTCTTTCACTCCCCACCCCCTAAAAAAACTTGAGATTTTAAAGCAATATTATAATTTTAATTTTCACATTTTTGTTTTTGTTTTACAAAGCTGTATTCCCTCTTTCCCACCAGACTCTTCCTCGAAATATATTCCTATCACTTTGTCTGGGGCCCTGTCCCACAGCCTTTGAAGAAAAAGCGGGACAATCCTAGAGGCCATAGTTTCGCCTCTGCTGCCAGGGTACTCAGGGTATCAAGATAGAGCCGCCAATCGTTCCCCATATTTGCACCATCTCACGCTAGGGTTGGACAGTCGTGTGGGTGCGTTTCAGGTCCTGCTAATAAGTGTGGCGAAGCGTATCCAATAGAAGGGAACTTATGTCCTTTGTGTTCTCAAGTAGAATTATTTTAAACGCATGTGTCGTGTCCTAAAGATAAGGCTGGAAAAAAGCGAACTTGCCGCCTTAAACCCCCTTCCCCCTCCTCCCTTTTCGAAGTACAATAAATTTCATTCAAACCACCTGAAAATATATTTGCACAATTTTTATATTGACAAAGGCACATTGTTTACCTTTTAAAATATTACATTTCCATAAAAATTGAGGTTAATAAAATAAATAATACTCTTAAAAGCAATTTTTGTTCCGGCAGAACACCTGCTAGCTTTTTACTATGTAGCCTTTCTTTATTTAATGGATTGTCTGACAGATCCTAGGTGGCTGAAAAGAACTTTGTTTATAGCAAATCTGATTTAACATCTCATATTCATAAGCATCCCGTCGCTTTCCGATAAAGCTGATAAAAAAGAAACATAGGAAAATATTAACCATATTTTTGGTCCAAATTTTTTTTCTCCCTATTCGGATCTTGTTAGTTCTATGATTGATGTGTAAGACTTAATGTGCCATGATAAAAGAAAAGATTTTTTTCGGAGAGCCAACTAACCAAAGCAGGGTGACAAATGCAGCTGAAGATAGGAAATGAGAAAAAAAGTGCTGAGCCACAGAAAAAAAGGGAGTTTACTTGTAAAATATACTCTGATTCAAAAACACTTCCCTCTTTTAATTTGCTTGACATTGCGTTGAAAAGAACCACTCAGGCTTTATGTTCTCTTTACTCGCTTAAAATTTGACATAGCAACAACAAGTGAATGCAAAAAAATTGAAAATGACAAAAATTGTTCTATATAAATGGTAGATATTTTCAAACAAGAGAAAAAAACGCTACGAGAAAAAAGTGAAAAAAAGGTCCTAATGCGTTACTAAATATTTGGGAAGATTCCTCAAGTCGTCAATATATATTTCAAAAATAATTTCATTTTAAAAAGTTGCCTAGTTTTATCAATTTTGTGAACAGTACGTACAGTGATGCCAAGACGCCAATTGACTTTCGACCTTGATATATTATTATTTTTTTTTCCCTGAACGAACCACTGACGCATACTATAGAAAATAGACTATAACAGAAACGTACTTTTTGTCACACATTACATTATATTAATTTAGATATCACAAATCAACTATGTAACCAAGAAAATTGGGTTTTGTGAACAGCAAAACAAGTAGTAAGACCGTAAACTAGTTTTTGTGTTGTAAATATGAACTCACCTGTTGATAAACTCGAAACGAACGTAGACATAAGGGATGGGTTTTACGTCTTACATTTTAAATATTTTTTTTTTTATTTTGTGAATTCTTACAAGCTCTCTAGTTAAGTAAAAATATCCCTATGGATTTTGACTTCAAACAGTGGAAAAAATGCTGCATTAGACTACTTTAGTTTTAAGAATATGGAAAAGAGAAGAAAAATAAGTAAATAAATAAGTTAATAAAAGAGAATATAATTATTATATTACTATTTAAAATCAGGCAGTGATTCAATAAATTAAATAAGAATTTGCATAAAATGTATGGTCTTGCTTTATTTAGGATACAGAAAATATATGTTCCAGCTCACCTACAGAAAAAAAGCTGCAATAAAAAATGACCTTCTTCTGTTAGCAGGCGTTTGTGGGAGAAGGCAAAGGGGTAAATTGACCCCCCCCCTCAATGGAGAAAAAAATTATTTTATAGCCCATGCCCCTTGACCCTACGGATATGAACCACTTTTGCCCCCCCCCCCCCCTCCCAATAAAATTACTGGAGCTACGCCTCTGTCTGTTAGTAATGTCGAAAAACCATTAGTTATGAATTAGAATGCAAACGCATATATATTTCCAACCTTGAAAATATCAATAGCTACTACCTGAACCAAACAAGAAGTAGGATTCCTTAAGTAAAAAGAATATTGAAAAATATACCAGTATATATTTTACGTTGATATATTATAACTTCAAGTAAGCTTGGAAACACGAGAATAATTTTGAAATCAACCGACACACATTTCAGTATAACTTTAGTATTGGAACACAGATAACCTCTAACGAACAAATTGTCAGTGGAGCTTAAAGAATTTCTAATTTATTTTTAATGGCTTTGTCTCCCACAGAAAATAAAAAGTAGTAAAAAGTTTTTTCAAATGATAATATTGAACTGTTGATGAAGCTAAAGGGGATGTATTTGATGATTAGTTAAAAATCGTAGTTTGAATATTGTGTTTCTAATCTTGATTTCTACCTTGTCGCATAATCACTATGAAAAAAAGAACCCTAAGACCAGTCTTCTTAAAATATCTACTGGAGCTTTTTCCAGCCTATTAGCTGTAAAGCGTGACATAACCGCAAGAAGTTAGTCAACTCGATTAGAGTTCAAATTTGAAGGCAAGAAGTTAACTTCAAAGATTAAGCTCCTAGTCAGAATTGGAAGCATTTTGAAGGTAGAATTCATAGAAAAGAAATTTGGATTATTTCTAAACCTTGTCTAAAATTGTGCGTATCCGCATTTTGAAACAATTTCTTAGACCCTAATGAGACCAAGTTTTAACGACAAGTAATCGAGTCTAAATCGTTCGTGGAAAAATTTAGAAAATATGGGGAAGAGAAGAAAAAAAAAGAAAGAGAGAGAAAATATGAAATAGAGTAAGTTACATAATGTGTGCAGGTTGCCTTTATTTTGAGTGCAGAAAATAAATATCCTAACTAACCAGTTGCGGTTCTCTCTTTTGCGGCCTGGGCAAAATCTTGATTAGCGACCCCCCCCCCCCTGTTCCCCAAACGTTTTCAAGCCAAGTTCTTACAAGAAAATTTATTTGTTAACAAACTTTTCCATTTTTTTTTTTAATCAGAATAATCTTACTTTAGACTCTCATTACTCGCCACGATTGGCCATCGACACTGCAATAATCGCAAACTGTTACGTTTCATTGTAATATTCTATTTCGCCATTCGCTTCAATATCATTAATATTCGTGCCATCTTAATATAACTCTTCAATGTTAAGCAAAATTTCGGATTCAGTTTGATTATACTTACTGCCTACTGTGCCCTCTACTTTATTTCAATAAAAATAAAATTAGAATAATTAAGAAACGATAATGATCCTTGGATTTTTATTTGAAACTTTGCACCCTTGAAATTTCTACGCCCAGGGCAAATACCTCCTCTTCCCCCCCCCCTAAAACCGCCTTTGTAATAAATATATATGAAAAGTGGCTGTGAAATAAGAATAGCCTTTTTCTGTCAGCAATGCCAAAAAGCCACTTGTTGAGAATTAGAATGCAAATACATAGCCTACATATTTCTAACCTTGAAAACATTACTAGATTCCAACTAAACAAAAAAAATGTAAGAACCCTTGTGTAAAAATATGCACTGAAAAACTAATAGGTTATTTTGTGTTTCTGACGAGGGGGTACTGACTTCCTGTCACCTAGTGTACGTCTCCGAATGCCACATTTGTCGCACAATTTTGCCACACTTGGTACAATCCCGAAACCGCTTGATACAGTTCCGTGACGCTTGGCACACGCCATCAGGTGAACATGATTTCTGAGACAGAGCGACCCCGTGTTTTTTTTTAGAAGCATAATCTTGGAAATTAGCCTTCTGTATTAAAATTTCTCTGAACGAGGTGATTAACTTCTTGTGGTTATGCCACGCTCTACAGCTAATCAGTAAGTGCCGGCTGATATTTTAAAGATAACCGGTTTTATGATTCTTTCTTTCATAGTGATTATACAACAAGGTGGCAGCTTTGAATAAAATAAAATAAAAACGTAATAATAAAATAGATCGTCTATATGTTTATCAGCAAAACTTCTAGAAAAAATCAAGAATTCTTTTGAGAAAAGTTATGTTAAAGTTCCCGTTAACGTTCCCTGACCATTTAAGTTCCCTCTATTGAAATTTAAAGTTTTACTGAAATGTGAGTCGAATGATTATAAGTTTGTTCATGCATTTTCAAGCTTGATCCGAATTTTACTATATGAGAATACGAAATATATTGGAAATAAATAAGTTTAACGTATTTATTTAAATATTAGTTTGTTATATTGACCATTTTGCATACCTTGCCGCTCCCCCCCCCCCTGCTACTTTAAGTATTAAGGTTTTCATAAATTTTACTTCTTTGTTTGTTTTTCTTTTTGTAACAACTTTTTAATAATGCCCTGTCAGCTCTTCGTGAAATAACTAGTCGACAGTTTCACTTTTGATCAGCTACAGTGCTGCTATCTAAGAAGTGGGCTTATTATTGGTGTTCTAATAGAATATTAAAGCAAGTCGCTTACAGTTGAAAATTGGCACAGTGTTTTGATTTCAGCTTGGCAATACTGACCCAGAACTTGAACTCAGCTGTAGCAACACAGTGCAGGGCTCGGAGTTTGATTCCAGTGATGAGATTATGCGAAAGCGTCATTAATCCAAACAAGAAGAAGAAGAAGACAGTTGAAATTTAAGCTTAGGGTAGTTTAGTATGATTCTGGGATTTCTCCTCAGTTCATTCATGTTTTCTTTCATCCTAATTTTTTGACGAATCATGAAGTATATGTGTGATAATAAAAATTTCAATGTGTAATATGTAACAATAGTATGTATTAATGAATAAAAATTATAGATTTTGAACTGAATTTTTCTGATATATTTTTTAGATTTTGAAATTTTTTTCTGATATATCAGTGACCTCAAAGGTACTCACAGTAACAGTTCATTCATTTACTCAATTATTAGTGTTAAGCAATTTAGCGTAAAATCAATACTGTTAAGTCACAAGGTTAAAAAGTAAAACTTGAGCGAGTCAAATGTTTAAGTTACGTTTTCATAAAAAAGAAGAAAAATAAATACCCAAAGAACTTCACAGGAAAGCAGCTGATACACGACAAAAGAGCTCAATACACTACAAATTTAAAGAAGCTTATACATTACAAACTTAAGAAAGAAACTTAATGCACTTAACACACTTAAGTTAAAAGGTATTTTAGATCTTAGCACTGGTTTGGTGTCGAATGCTTACAATATTTTGATGCTATGAGGCTCTTGCAGATATGTGCAAAGATTTCAAATTTCATTTTTTGTCACATCTGAAAGTTTATTTTTGAATTGAAGTTTTGGCAGTAAGTTTTTGGCAGTAAATCTAAGGTGCTATAATCGGACTGGAATAGGGCCAATTAAAAATAAAAGCAATTATGGTATTTTGGAGAACATATTAGTTATCTCCGGAATTTTTTCAACAAAAGGTCTCAACCTTCGGTTCGCATGCGGTGGCTTTTTCAAATTCGATGCTGTTCCATTGGCAACTTTTTGAATAGCCTGTAAGATTATTCTTCTTCTTTTTTCTTATTGCATTTGGAATTCAAGCATCCTTATTTCTCAAATTATTTATCATATTTTCCCTTGAAATTTCATCTATTCATACTAAAATTGCTACTGAAAATAAATTGATATTCAGAGTATAACTTCGCATGTATCTTTTCTCTAAATAAAGGTTTTGTAGTCACTATCTGTTTTAGTGACTATTGTCACTCAAAATGGATTTAATTACATTTCATAAATTCCTTACGATAGAACGTCGTAGTGTATTATTTGACATATTATAAAACTTCAGGAATGGCGCATTGCCTAGTGTATTTTGACTTTAAAGCACTCTCTTCTGATCAAATTCTACCTTCTGAAAAGGTATTAATAACACCATTACCTTCTGAAAAGGTATAATTAACTAATGGCACATAATTTGACGCATCGTAATTACTAACGTTTTTGAGTCAGAATCTAAAACCTTTAATAACAGTAATGGCATTTTATAAATTATATATTATAACATTTCAAATTGAAGTACTATTAATCACCGGGGGGGGGGGGTAAACGCCGGCCACCATGGAAGAGGTAGTATAAACTTTCAAGGGGGCTCATTCGATTGGAAATCAGAAGTTCTAGTGCCCTTTTTAAGATTCAAAAGTGATCGGAGGGCAACTAGCCTCCCGCCCTTTTCCCCCTAATGCATCCAATGAAAATTTTGAGATTGCCATTTTGTTAAAAATAATTCAAAGGACAGATAACGAAAGCTCCGGGGTCAACACTACCCCCCCCCCAGGCCCGGGGGCAGGCGCTGTAAGTTATACCCTGGGTGCATATATTGTTCTTACGGAATTTTTTTTTATAATATATCACTTTTTTTTAAATTAATCTTTTTTATTATATTTTTTTTAAATATATCTATTTTTTTTATAATATATCACTTTTTTAAATTTATCTTTTTTATTATATATTTTTTAAGAATATATCTATTTTTTTTATAATATATCACTTTTTTTAAATTAATCTTTTTTATTATATTTTTTTTAAATATATCTATTTTTTTTATAATATATCACTTTTTTTAAATTTATCTTTTTTATTATATATTTTTTTTAAATATATCTATTTTTTATAACATATCACTTTTTTAAATTTATCTTTTTTATTATATATATATTTTTTTTAATATATCTATTTTTTTTATAATATATCACTTCAAATCTATTCTTAAACACTACGATTTGTACTTTGAAGTCTTTTAATAAGAATCCAAGTTCTGTTTTATGTATCCTGTCCTACTAGGAATTTGCGCAATTTTTAGATTAAATAGAATTTCCAGCACTAAAAATGGTAGCTTTAAAAGCTTACAATCCCTATCTCCATTGATCTCAAATAATGTCCAGTTCTATGCAGTGTAGGCGAATTTTAGAATAATTTATATTACGTTTCTTTAAATTCAATTTCTATCGCAATCACCCAGATAAACTGTTTCTGATGTTTTCCCTTAATCTTCATTCAATTCAAAATACTACTATGAAATGGTATAAGTTGCATTTTATATACTCTCTACTAATAGGAGCTCATGGGGTAAGGAGAGTCTCCCTTTAGAAAATGCGACCCCAAAGCCATTTTTTCCATTTTTTTTTCATTATTTTTTATTTGGTGTTTCCCTCGAAATTTGCAGATAATTCCGCAGTTTTTATAGTTCTCTCGAATTTAGATGCGAATTTCTGCACAATATTCTTTATGATATATATCCCTTCATTAAAACTAAACCAGTCTCAAATAGAATCCTTAAATCATTACCATAGTTTCAAAGATTTTCTCCTGTAATTTTATATTCATTATTACATTTGATCCTTTTTTCTTTTAATCTGACACTCCCCAAAACATAAACAATATTTCTTATAAAAAAACATTTGTTGATTTTACGTTTAAATGATGTTCAGCTCTTCTTTGTATGATACATTTCAACATTAGAGTCACTTGGTATTGGATTACAAAAACAAAATGAAAACATAAAAAAAAAAAAAAATACATAAAAGATAAGCCCTGCCCGCATTATTCATACTCTTTTCAAACTCCTCATCATTTATTGCAGCAATCGTTTGTTGACGCCTCATCAGCTCTTCATGAAGCAACTGATCAAAAGCTATTCTTCCGATCAGCTACTGTGCTGCTACCTACCATATGGAGTAATTGTCAAAAGCAAGTTGAACCAGCAACAGGTGAATCATACGGAGACGCTGAATTTCGGATTGAAAATTCCTCACCTATTTTTGGCGATTCAGTTTATACACAGCAGTCAAAAGGATGTGGGAAGAGGGGTGACTTCGTTCAACTTCCTACTTCTTTTTATGATATGACCAGTAACACACATGGTCACAGAGGTAAGAAATCTATTTTAGTTGAAGCAACGTTTCAAACTTCTTAAATTCGGAGGTGGGATTAAAGTTTCATTCACGGAGAAACAGAGGGACTACCTGAATAAATCTTTGGACTAAAACGCTTTTCATTCCTTTTACCTGCTTACAGCATCATAAAAGAAAATGATTCATGTGAAATCCTTTTTTTTTTGTTCTTTTTATTGATATTCAGTGTCATTCTGGAACCATCAATTTTTTAAAAAAGTGGGCTTGTTTGGCTGTCATTTCCAGCATCCGCTTTAGAGTTGATGGGATTTGATTACACAATACGTCACCGACGTAAACCAATGAGATAAAAGCATAGTTTTACCATGAAATTATGCAAAAGTAATTTCGCATTTTCCCTTCTTTTCATCCTGTAGGGGTCAGGTAAATCTCTATGGAGTACCTGGAATAATCTAAAATTTCCCTTATATGATGAAACGTGGCCGAAGTCCTTGTATTAATTTAAGTGCAACATAGTAAAACGTACTGACGATGCAATAAGCTCCTTCCCCGGCCCCTAGCCCAGGAAGGGAAACCCTTCTAGCGTGACCTCATAGTGGTGCCAAAATGAAGTTTTCACAAGTTTCCCTAACCAGAACAGTAACTGCAAACATCGCTGCAGTGTGACTTTGAAGAGTTGTGCCCCTTTAGGGACGTATAACCTAGTAAAAAGCACAGCGTGGATTTTTAATAATCGATAATTCTTCAGGTTTTCTTTTGTTCTGGTGCTGTTTTTTGGGCTGAATAGCCTCTTCCTAGCTATGTTATCTATTGTGTGCTGTGTCCTCATTGTAGCATAATAATTGTAGGCTTAAATAAAAAATAAGGCCAGGGGAGTAGCTCCAGCCTTTTTATTGGGGGGGGAGGAGGGGAAGAGGGGTTCATATCTATACAGTCAAGGGGCTATATAATAGTTTTTTTTTCCATTTTTTTTTCAGGGGGGGGGGCAACTGCCCCCTCCTTGTCCCCCTGAAACGACGCCCATGAATAAGGCGGGGATAATAGGCTTGATATTGCTTGACAGGACGTCGACTCTTGTTGATAGGAGAACATTGCCAAATGTGAAAAACCGTTTCTAAGCCGGCTTAAGCACTTTGTGTAGACTTGAGAAGGAGTATTAGCCCCTGAACTGCACTGGTAGGACCCACTGACTTTTTTGAGGTCAGAACAACTTCAATAACTTAAGTAAGATAAAAATTGTGACTTGGAATACTACAACTTTAAGCAGCAGCTATCGTATTGACATTTTGACAGACTTGTTAGGAGTTTCAGAAACTCATCTTCCAGGGTTAGGAAATATGAAATTAGGGGATATAGAATTTATCTATTCAGGTAAGGAGAATGAGGATCATAGCAAGGAATGGGGCTCATGATGAATAAGGAAGCTTCTAAGTCTTGCTTGTGTTGGGAAGGTATTAATAACACGATTCTAGTTGTTCATTTATGACTAAAAAGTGCAAGGTATCAGTTATTGCGGTATATGCCCCTATTGAACTGACTGACGGAGGTACAAGTGAGTTATATAAATTTTACGTACAGTTGCAGGAACACATAAACAGGATTTCAGGTAGAAATTTGGTATTTTATTAGGGAATTTTAATGCCAAGGCTGGCAGAAATAGGGATAGATGGTATCCTAGCCTAGCTAAATTAAATGTAGGAAAGAAAAATAACAACGATTATAAACTTAATACAATTTTGTAGGCATAACAATTAGTTAAAATCAACTTAATATTTGGCTATAAAATGGCACTATTGTCTACCTTTTTGATCATGTTGTTGTAAATCGAAGAATGGCAGAATCGATAGAAGACGCTAGGGAATATACGAGTATTGGGATTGATGTTAAAAGTCAACGTTTCATAGTGCTTCGAAGCTGAAATTAAGGAAGGGTAACTGTTTTCTGGGAAGTTATGAAGTTGGTATACTCCAGGATGAGAATTTGAGAGGAACTTTTTAGGAACAGCTGAATATGATATTGGAGAGTTTGAAATTTGGCCATGTAGAAGATGTAATTTTAGGAAAATAGTTTGCAAATTAGCAGAAGACGTCCTAGGGAATAAATTTAGAAATTTAGCTTGGAATATTAGCAAAAACACTTTAAACTTGTAAAGAATAAGAGGAGTCTGTACAAGAAGTTTTTGAGTGACAGATAATATGAGAATAAGAAGAAGCTAAGAGAAGTAGAGAGAAGGCATTAAAAGTATAAATTAAGAAGGTGTGAAAAAAAATAATAAAATACCTAGTTGCAGTTTTGCTTGAAGATAGTAGCCTATATTGAAAATTGAAGGTTGCCACATACAGCTGAAAAATTACTCTTTTGAATTTTACTTATAATACAGCTTCTTCTATACATTGAAGTACTGGAGTACTTTTGAAAGCATGCTGGCAAATACATGGATGTAAATAAGAAATTATAGTTTATTAAACTAAATAAATTAGAAATTTGCAATCAACCCATTGGTAATGAAATCTGGCCAAATGCCACCTTCTAAAATGTTTTATCTGGCAGCCTCTTCTATACCCGAAACTAAATAAAAACTTTTGAAAGGATATTGACAAATGTTTAAATGCACAAAAAACAATTTTATTAAAACTAGATAGCATAGAAACACTTCTTAAATGATATTGATAATTTTCTGAACAAAAATACAACTTATCAGAGCTAATAAATTGAAGACTTTAATTCACCCTATTAAATTGATTTAAATTTGATTTAATTTTGATTTAATTTGATTTTGATTTGAATTTGATTTAATTTGATTAAAATTTAATCTGGTTATTTTGATTTAATTTTGGGCCATCGAGCAAACATGTTAAAACTGCCCTCGTAAAACTCATTTTTTTTACCATATATCTTAGAATGATTGTCATGACTAAAGTGTTTTTTGGTATTCTTTTTTTCGCTAAAGGTAGTATATTCCACTTTTGAATATTTTGTGATAAGACATACTTAAATATCGGCAAACGACAAAAGTTAAGCCATTCAAATAGAGGTCTCACTCCCACTATTTTTTCTTTCTACATTTTTTCAATTTGAAATTTAAGCACCTTTTACTTAATTAGCCAAAACATCCAAACGAAAACATTTTTTGCTTTCTTGGCCCATCTTAGGTTTATTCATACTTGGAAACCATGATTTTCTAAGATTTTTCTTTTGGCTGTTTCAAAACTGTGAAGTTTTTAGGGCAGTACCACATTTTTTTTACTCTTTCCGCTTTAAGTCGTGAAACAAAAACAACTTATTTAGTTAAATATACAACGGTTTTTGTAAATCAAAATTCAAAATTTTCTTTCAATTCCTATATTGGTGTTGCCAGGTGATTTGCCGCTAGTCCTTTATCATGATTTTTAGATGACTATTGAATATTCTTTTGAAAGAGTCAACAGAGAAACTTAGGGATAACTTCCTCGGGTGGATCATTCCAGATCAAAGTGCAATGTCAGATGAAGCTTTCTCTTCAAGTACTCTATTCTCGGATTGTCAGCCTCAAGCTTATGAAACATGCCCAATCTCTTCATTCCCAAAGACAATTTCACCTAGAAAGAAAAAGCTTGACATTTGTAGACTATTTCGAGATCTTTAAAGACGTTTATGATTGTGCAATTTATAACTAAAACAAATATAAAGAATCAAATTCCATTTTCACTGCCCTTGGTACTTAAATATATTTCGAGCTATTATAATATGTAATAGTTATAATAACTATTACACGCTAGTTTTTTTTCACACACTCTCGTAAAATTCTCAAAATTTTCTTCCCAGTACAACATCTGTCTGTTGTCACTATTCTAAATATAAAACGTCTAAATTGTAGATATGATAATGGTTTGTTTGAAGTATAAAATTATTGTTTGAAGTATTAGCATGATGCTGCGAAAAAAGAAGAAAAAGAGAAAATTCTATGACGAATCCTTATTCAACTATTTATTGAAGTAGACTGATGCTGCTAAAAAAATGTATATCAATTCATATGTCCGATAAATGTACAAATGACCAGAATGCTAAATTGAGTTATGTGTGTTGAGTTATGTTGGAGCCAAGAAATTGTGTCCGGAGGAGGGGGTATTATTTTCCTTTTTTTGGGGGGTGGGTGGGTACATGAGAAACTTCACAAAACCATTCACAACTTTGTTTATGTGCATATTTGTTACTTTTTTACGAGTCGGACAGAAACTTTGGGGGTAAAGGTTCAAATTCAGTACGTAACCCCCCCCCCCTGAATACTGCCTTGCTTGGAGCAATATATACTTGTTCCTATTCCGTCAAGTAACTAGATTAAAAAGGGGACAATCTCAGTATTAAGCATCATACGGTGTATTTTTGATATCTCGCTTCTTTGCCAGTATTTCATTTCCCATTCGCACAATCTTTATCATTATTAACTTAAAAGTAAAAAAAAAAAAAATCTACATAAGTTTGTTAAAGAAAAGTGAAGACCTATATTAATACCTAAAACCAGCTGTAATAAAGTCATAAGACGAGTGGAATCTAAAACGAACAAAAATTATAATCAAACAGTTGATGGTAACGAATTGTAAGTAAGCAGGGGCCCGGTTCAATGGTAACCGAAACTCTAAAAAACTGAATTTTGATACCAATAGATATATCAAAGGAATCGGCTTATTATGCTGATTTCAAATATACAAAATTGGTCATGTTTAGTTTTACCCATTAAACGGCTACGAGCCTGAGAAAATTTGGTTGAATTTCGAAAAAAAAGGAAAGAACATCCGAAAAGAAGGGAATGAAAATCACACCGTCAGATTCAGCGTATTAGCGAACCCTACTATAGAGGTTTAAAGCTTTTATCTGCAAAATGTGGAATTTTGTAATTTTTTTTTTGCCAGAAGAAAGATCACGGATGTGTTTATTTGTTTGTTCGTTTTTCCCAAGGGGTGATCGTATCGACCCAGTGGATCTAGAATCTCGGGAGATGGTTTATTCTAAATTAAACTAAAAGTTCTAGTGCCATTTTAAAGAGACCAAAAAGTTGGAGGGCAACTAGGCCTCCTCCAACGTTCTTTTTTTTCTCAAAATTGTCCGATCCAAATTTTGAGACAGCCATTTTGTTCAGTATAGTTGAAAGCCCGAATAAGTATGCCTTTGGAGATATCATGACCCCACAGCCCCTAGGGAAAGGTTTCTAAGTTGCATAATTTGCTCATTGTTTACGTATTGTATTTGTTATTGGGAAACATGCATAGCCTACATTTTTCGGGTAGGGAAGGGGTGAAATTTTCAGCTGGTATAATTTTCCATGGGCAGGGAAGTTTCCAGGGGGTGAATTTTTCAGGTGAAATTTTACACTGGGGGAATTTGCCAGAATTTCTAAACGAAATTCTTCTTATGTCTTGCTTTGTCTTTGCCGACTCAATTTTACGCGTGGAGATGTTAAGAGTAATTTTCCCGAGTAAATTTTCACCATGATTGAATTGTCTAGAGAATAGATCTGCGGGGAGGAGGGATATTTCTGTGGAGGTGTAGCCAGATTTCCTGGCATTATTAAAAAAATGATCAGAAATTAAATATAAGAAAAAAGTTTTTTAACTGAAAGTAAGGAGCAACATTAAAACTTAAAATAAACAGAAATTATTTCGAAAATGAAGGGTGTTTCTCCTCCTAAATACCTCGCCCCTTTACGCTAAAGTTTGAATTCTGTCCCAATTCCTTAAGAACGATTCTGGAAACACTATATTCGTTTAATTAGAACAATAAGAAGCTTTTTTTAAAAGTACTAAAATGTTTAGCGTAAAGAGCGAAGTGTTGAGGAGGAGCAACCCCCCTCATGTACATAATAATATCTGTTCGTTTTAAGTTTTAATGTCGCTTCTTACTTCCTGTTGAAAAATTGTTTTTATTGAAATAAAAAACAAGTTTTTTCAACTGAAAGAAAGGAACGACAATAAAACTTAAAACAAACAGAAATTATTACGTATATGAGGAGGGTGCCCCATCGTCAATGCCTCGCTCTTTACGCTAAAGTTCGAATTTTGTTCCAATTCAATAAGAATGACTCCTGAATCACAAAGGTTGTTTAATTAGAATAGATAGCTTTTTTTAGAAGTACTAAAATAAACTTTACCGTAAAGAGCGAAATATTGACGAGGGGGCGACCACCATCATGTAAGTAATAATTTCTGTTCGTTTTAAGTTTTAATGTTGCTCCTTATATTCAGTTGAAAAAACTTTTTCTTTAAACGAACAAATCAAACCTAAATAAGATAAAAGTTAAATTCATTGAGTAAATAAACCTTAAAAAGAACAAAATAACCATAAATTAGAGTAGGACTGCGATTCCCCCAAACCCTCCAACTTAAAGGTTCACCTGTTATTTAAGCTAAGGTAAAAAGAATATATATTTTTAAAAGTTTTTTTATTACAAATTTGTAAAAATTAAATGATGCTCGAACATAATTTTTTTCGGTCAGTTTTTATTAGTTTGATATCAATTAAACTCAGTTAAATATGCAAAAAATTATATCCATGTTTTCTTCCTTTTAAACCCATTTCCTTCAAAAGTATATAAAATCAATTAGAGATTAATTTATTGATTTGCTATTTCAATATAATAGGATACCAATTGAGGCTTCAAATATTTATCAATATCTACATTTTTGAATGAAACGGAATCAAAAGCAAAAACGGTGACAAAAATAAGTCTATTGTCTATTTCAAAATTCTGATGCTTTTATGGGTGAAAGAGGAATTGGGTGTGATTTAGGGTCAAGGGTGACGGTTGGTTGCCTTGTAATTACATCCAACCAGTAAAAAGTGTTCTAGAACTTTCAATTCTCGATTGATTGATCTCTCAAGTTTTTATGACCAATTCGAAGTGGTTGACCAATTCGAACATGACAAGTATGTCACTCGCAACGAAGTCAATGCTATTGTTTTGACTCTGGTAGTATTGAGAAAAAAAAATGCCGTCAAACGATTTTTATTTAACTATGAGTTTCATCATTATCCAGTAAAAGCGATTTCCGAAAAGGAAGTAGGACTCCAAAGTGTACCTTAGATTTATTTAAAAGTCTCAAAGGTTTGTCCTTTCAACAAAATAATCAATATGGAGTTATTCCAAATCTATTTTACAATTATTGACATTTAAACCCTTTACAATTATGCTTAGAATAAACGACCTCTGAAACATCCCCCGACAGTGTAACCGCCTACATTAATTTCAGCTTCGCGATTTTTTAAAGAGCTTTTTTTTATACTTATCGATTTATTTTACAAGTTTAATTTCAATTCCAAAGATAAAAGTTATGTTTATCTCCCCCTCCAGTGGACTCTTCCTTTGTTTCCGCTTCTTTTGCAGTTGTATTTTTCCCTTGACCGCACGGGTAGAGCAATATTAATATTTAATAGTAAATTTCTATAACACACACAATTTACATCCAGTAATTTAGAATATCTAGCTGTCTTGTTAGTTAAAAGTGGCATCCGGGTTGCAGCGGTAGCTAGCAACCTAGTAAGAGACATTCGCGTCCAATATAAGGAATATAATAACCCATAACCCATAACAAACCTCGGCACATAGTAACTAAAAGTTAAGATAATAAAAGTTAAAAAGATATAATTTTTTTTACTTTTATAACTTCAATAAATCAAATAATGTTAACACTTTAATTACTAAATATCAGTATATGTATATTAAACTGACAATGCACATTCATTTGTATTTTTTCAGTAAAGTTCAAATTATGTTCTGACCTTGGGAAGGCATAGGGGTTTTGAGCCCAACTTATGTTAATTTCTGCTCGTTTTGAGTTTGACTCGTTTATTTATTGTAATTTCTGTTCGTTCTGGGTTTCATTTATTTATCGATGCTGATTTGCGGTAGTTTCACGCTTGGTAGATTATTTGATTTTACTTTCGATTTTTTAGTGACTATTGAAAAGGGCACTTGGCCTTTCGATTTCCAATCGAATGAGCCCTTTTTGAGTTTCTACGACCATACTTTCTATAAACCCCTTATATGTCCCCAGGGCATAAATTACAACCCTTACCCTAAGGCCTGTGAGGGTGGTTGTCATCCTCTAAGACATAATTTCCGGAACTTTCAACCACGTTAAGCAAAATGGCTATCTCAAAATTTTGATTGGATGTGTTTGGGAAAATGGTAGGCGTGAGAGGGGTGTTATTCGCTCTCCCATCACTTTCAACTATTAAAAAAGGCACTAGCCCTTTCAATTTTCAATCAAATGAGCCCTTTTGAAGTTTCTATGACAACGCTTTCAATAAAAACCTTATATGCCCCCAGGGCATAACTTACAACCCTTGTCCTGAGGGATGGGGGGGGGTTGTCATTCTTAAAGACCTAATTTCCAAAACTTTCAACTACTTTAATAAAATGGTTATCTAAAAACTTTGATTGGATGTGTTTGGGGAAAAGGTGGGCGTGAGAGGGGGGTTAGTTGCCCTCAAATAACTTTCGACTATTAAAAGGGGCACTAGCCCTTTGAATTTCCAATCGAAAGAGCTCTTTTTCAAGTTTTTACGACAAAGATTTCAATAAAAACTTATATGCCCCAGGGCATAATTTATAACCCTTGCCCTGAAGACTGTGGGGAAGTGTCCTGCTCAAAGATATAATTTCCTGAACTTTATACTGCGTGAAACAAAGTAGCTATTTCAAAATTTTGATTGGACGTGTTTTGGGGAAAAGGTGGACGCGAGAGGGGGTTAGTTGCTCTCAAATCACTTTCGACTATTAAAAGCTCACTAGTCCTTTGAATTTCCAATCGAATTAGCCATTTTTCAAGTTTCTATGACAAAGATTTTAATACAAACCTTAAATGCCCCCAGGGCATAACTTATAACAATTGCCCTGAAGACTGTGTGGGGAGTGTCCTGCTCAAAGGTATAATTTCCTGAACTTTAAACTGCGTGGAACAAAATGGCCATCTCAAAATTTTTATTGGATGGGTTTGGGGAAATGGTGGGCGTGGAAGGAGTGTTAGTTGCCTTCCAATCACTTTTGACTATTAAAAAGGGCACTAGCCATTTCAATTTCCAATCGAATTAGCCCTTTTTGAAGTTTCTACGACAACGCGTTCTATAAAAACCTTATATGCCCCCAGGGCATAAATTACAACCCTTGCTCTGAAGGCTGTGGGGGAGTGTCCTCCTCAAAAACATAATTTCTATCAGGAAATCAACTACGCTGAACAAAATGGCTATCTAAAAATTTCGATTGGATGTTTTTGGGGAAATGTGGGCGGGAGAGGGAGGTTAGTTGCCCTCAAATCACTTTCGACAATTAAAAAGGGCACTAGACCTTTGAATTTCAAATCGAATGAGCCCTTTTCCAAGTTTCTACGACAATGATTTCAATAAAAACTTATATGCCCCCAGGGTTTAACTTATAACCCTTGCCCTGAAGACTGTGGAGGGGTGTCCTGCTCAAAGGAATAATTTCCTGAACTTTAAACTGCGTGGAACAAAATGGCCATCTCAAAATTTTTATTGGATGTGTTTGGGGAAATGGTGGGCGTGGAAGGAGTGTTAGTTGCCTTCCAATCACTTTTGACTATTAAAAAGGGCACTAGCCATTTCAATTTCCAATCGAATGAGCCCTTTTTAAAGTTTCTACGACAACGCGTTCTATAAAAACCTTATATGCCCCCAGGGCATAACTTATAACAATTGCCCTGAAGACTGTGGGGGGAAGTGTCCTGCTCAAAGGTATAATTTCCTGAACTTTAAACTGCGTGGAACAAAATGGCTATCTCAAAATTTTGATTGGATGGGTTTGGGGAAATGGTGGGCGTGGAAGGAGTGTAAGTTGCCTTCCAATCACTTTTGACTATTAAAAAGGGCACTAGCCATTTCAATTTCCAATCGAATTAGCCCTTTTTGAAGTTTCTACGACAACGCGTTCCATAAAAACCTTATATGCCCCCAGGGCATAACTTACAACCCTTGCTCTGAAGGCTGTGGGGGAGTGTCCTCCTCAAAAACATAATTTCTATCAGGAAATCAACTACGCTGAACAAAATGGCTATCTAAAAATGTCGATTGGATGTTTTTGGGGAAACGGTGGGCGGGAGAGAGGGAGGTTAGTTGCCCTCAAATCACTTTCGACAATTGAAAAGGGCACTAGACCTTTGAATTTCAAATCGAATGAGGCCCTTTTCCAAGTTTCTACGACAATGATTTCAATAAAAACTTATATGCCCCCAGGGCTTAACTTATAACCCTTGCCCTGAAGACTGTGGAGGGAGTGTCCTGCTCAAAGGTATAATTTCCTGAACTTTAAACTGCGTGGAACAAAATGGCCATCTCAAAATTTTTATTGGACGTGTTTGGGGAAATGGTGGGCGTGGAAGGGGTGTTAGTTACCTTCCAATCACTTTCCACTATTAGAAAGGGCACTAGCCATTTCAATTTCCAATCGAATGAGCCCTTTTTAAAGTTTCTACGACAACGCGTTCTATAAAAACCTTACATGGCCCCAGGGCATAACTTACAACCCTTGCCCTGAGGGCTGTGGGGGGGGGGGTTGTCATCCTCAAAGACCTAATTTCCAGAACTTAAAATTACGTTGAATAAAATGGCTATCTCAAAATTTTGATTGGATGTGTTTGGGGAAAAGGTGGGCGTGAGAGGGGGGTTAGTTGCCCTCCAATCACTTTCGACTATTAAAAAGGGCACTAGCCCTTTGAATTTCCAATCGAATGAGCCTTTTTTGAAGTTTCTACGACAACGCCTTCTATAAAAACCTTATATACCCCAAGGGCAAAACTTAAAATACTTGCCCCGAGGGCTATGGAGGAGTGTCCTCCTCAAAAACATAATTTCTATCCGGGAATCAACTACGCTGCACAAAAGGCTATCTCAAAATTTTGATTGGATGTGTTTGGGAAAAAGGTGGGCGTGAGAGGGGGGTTAGTTGCCCTCCAATCACTTTCGACTATTAAAAAGGGCACAAGCTACTCCAACTTCCAATTGAATGAGCCCATCTCGAAGTTTCTACGACAACTTCTTCGATATGAAGTGCCCTGCTCTAAAGGAAAGAAATAATAGATAATACATTGTGCCAACATCGTTCTTACATGCCCCCTGGGCATAACTTAAAACCCTTGCCCTGAGGCACAGTTTATATAATTAGCAGTAAGTTTACCGCAGATGATTTCTGGCTCTTCATTCTCGGTGCGAACAAAAAGCTCCTCCCACTTATTTGTGCACTTACTGATTAGTGTGTTTCCGTCAATCAATGAGAAATGGTTAGAAAGTGCATTATTCGAAATTGCGAAAGCAGAAAAAAACTTGGTGAGCCGGCCAAGTGGTTTGCAACTGTCCCGTCTCACAGGTATGACTTAATTTATATACAAATTATGACAATCTATTATTTATATACAGTGGACTCAACTGATTGGCCTATGTAGGATTTTATAAAAAAGGGGGAGGGGGGTTGATGAAATTTGTGAAAATAAGGAATTTTTTTTTCTTCTGATAACTGGTGGAATAGGTGCGATGGCTTCAGGGGCGGATCCAGGATTTTTTAGGGGGGGGACGCAAAATAGGTTAATCCGATAAACTTAGGTTAGGAGCAAGTTTAATTAATGCAAACTTGCGTTAATTAGGTAAATTACACTACTTTATGGGGGTAACCCTCCCCCCCCCCTCTGGATCCGCAACTGGATAGTTTGTCATTTTTTTTCACGTCGTGATATTTTTTTGTGAGATTGTAGTTCCAGTGATATTTGAAAAGTCTAGTTACCTGTTTTGGCGGAGAGCCTAGATAAGACTAGTTTCGTTTTCAATCAATGTTTTCGTATGAAATGGCCACCGAAATGGGCAGACCTTTCCTGAACTTTAAACAATAAACACCTCTGTTTGAAAATCTTTGCACTTTGTGAATTTAGATAGCGATAAGGGTTCCTGATTGAGACTAATTTTAGGACTTGGGTTCTAATTATTGGTTGCTGTGGTAAAAGTTGCCACAATAGCCCTATCCAAGAAAATACCAAACGTCTGTTAAGAAGTGTTTTTCGCAAAATTCTTAGGGAATTTTCAGAAAATTGAAGGACATGACACATTTTAGTGGCAGATCCAAAATTTTACGGGGCTTTACGCTAGAAAAGCTCCTATTATAGAATATTCTTCCAGTTTGTTTAAAACCAGAACATAAACAAAATGCATTTCTTACTGCTGAGTCTGTATAATCTTAGACCTTTTACGGCACAATTTCCAAAATATTTCTAAAACTATTTATATGCAGTGTTACAGCCATATCAACTATTCTCCTTTCCTTTTTTATTCTTTAATGATAATTTCTGGTCGTTTTGAGTTTGAGTTATTGTAGGCTTCTATTTCTACTGATCTTAAGTTTAATATGGCCTTTACTTTTCTTTAAAAAAACTTTCTTTTTCGTAAGTTTTCGTAGTATATTATATATACTATATATATATATATATATATATATATATATATATATATATATATATATATATATATATATATATATATATAGTATATATATATATATATATATATATATATCTATATATATATTATATATATATATATTATATATATATATATATATATATATATATATATATATATATATAATATATATATATATATATATATATGATATATATATATATATATATATATATATATATATATATATATTATATATATATATATATATTATATAATAATATATATATATATATATATATATATATATATATATATATATATAATATATATATATATATCATATATATATATATATATATATATATAGATATATATTATATATATATATATATATATATATATATATATATTATATATATATATATATATATATATATTATATATATATATATATATATATATATATATATATATATATATATATATATATATATATAGGCGCGTACCGCTCCTCTCATTTGATCTGCCATCAGCGGTCCAATTACCCTGGAACACGTATTTTGGCAGAAACTTTCTCAAAATGCCTTTGCAACCAACTTGAGACTTCGAAACCTTTTTTTAATTCCTAAAAACATCTAATAATAACATTGCACTACTAATTACCGATTTTCATGTATGTATTGGAATAAATTAATTTAAAATTAGTTTCTTCAAAATTAGTGTTCCAACGTTGAAGCCAAGTTTCGCGTTCAAGAGAGATCTGACTTGTCTACCCGTGAAAAGATCTACTGTCGCTTGTTTATAGGTTCTCTGGAGCACTTGCACCTTGGTCCGGGTTTTTATAATGGGTGAGATAGGGAAAGATCTTACTGCTAATTATATAAACTGTGCCCTGAGGGTTGTGGGGGAGTGTTCTCAAAAATATATTTTCAATCTGGAAATCAACTACGCTGAACAAAATGGCTATCGCGAAATTTTAATTGGATGTGTTTGGGGGAATTGTGGGCGTGGGGGGGGGCTAGTTGCCCTCCAATCACTTTCGGCTATTAAAAAAGGCACTAGACCTTTGAATTTCCAATCGAATGAGCCCTTTTTCAAGTTTCTACGACAATTTGGTCAACCTGGCTGAGATTTTAGGCAGGCGTGCCTCTCCAAAAGCCAACACACAAGTATTTGTCCAATTTGTCATAGCTACTCCCGTCGTTTGCCCAGGCTGTTTACCGAAACACTTGTAAAACTATTTAGTCTCTCCATTCGCCCTTGAGTCCAGGAGACTTGTAGGTCATGTGTCAATCCTAATTTATAATAAAGAACGAACTCTAGCCCATTCTAACTGAAATGTTTATTATTATAAAGAGCAAACTCAAGCCCTTACTAAATGAAATATTAAAATAAGTAATCATGTGTATGATGATGCAACATATTTTAACAGGATATATAGAGGATCAGTGTAGCTAAATATAATCCAGGTTGCAGCGGTAGCTAGCAACCTAGTAAAAGACGATCACGTCCAACACTAAGAAATATAATAACCCATAACTCCTAAAAACGGAGTCAGATCAAAACAAGAAGTACACTATTATAAGTGCCTTTTCCAAAACCCCTATACTTACCGTCCCTTGGCTTGAAACAACAAGGGAAATATATTGGATTGAAAATCAAGAAAAGTGGCTGAAATCACGATATTCTGCATATACTGCATTTTTTTTTCTCCTCAGATAGCTGTGGACTGGAACGTCGTAGAGAGTTGTTTGATGGCTCATTTTAAAGGAAATTGATGTGGTTAACATCTGCGTGCTTTTGTAATTAACAAAAAATATTTAAAATAAAATTAATATTTTTACAAATACATACAGGATCAATGGGGTTCATTATAATTATAATAAAGAGCCGATGCTAGCTCAAAGTTACTAAAATATTAATTAATAGTAGTAGCCTTAGCTTTAGTGGCAGCATTATTGTCGGTAAGCTTTTCTAGGGTATGTTGTCATATTAGCTAGTAGTAGCTTGAATTTTAAATTAAAGTACAATTTTGGGTATATTTAATAGTAAAGGCCATAAAGCTTCAATGTTTATTATTTTTTTTTCAGAGGTACATCATATGGAAGGGGCGGTCGTAAAAACTTTAGAGGGGAATCGTTTGATTGGAAATTGGAAGTTATAGTGCCTTTTTAAGAGAAAAAGTGATTGGGGTCAACAAGGGCCACAACACACTTTTCCCCCCAAATACATTCGATAAAAAAATGTTGATTGCCATTTGGTTAAAAATAGTTCAAAGATCAGGTAATAAAAACTCCAGGGTCGGTACAGTTCTCAAGAGTCTGTGGCAAATGTTGTAAGTTATGCCCTGGGGGCACATATATTTTTTTAAGGAATGGTTTTTATAAATTTCAGAGGGGGCTCATTCGATTGGAAGTCGAAAGTTCAAGAGCCATTTTTAAAAGTTAAAGGGATGTGAGGGCAACTACCCCCCCCCCCCCCCCTATTTTCTTTTCCCCCCAAATGTATCCGATCAAAATATATAGATAACCATTTTGTTCAAAATAGTTCAAAGATCAGATAGTGAAAACTGTGACAACTCCTCAGAGCCCGAGGGCAAGTTTTTTAAGGTATGCCCCATGGGTATATAAGGTTTTTATGTAAGGTTTGATCGTATAAACTTTAGAGGGGGCTCATTTGATCGGAATTTGATAGTTTTAGAAATAAATAATGACATGCATACTAGCTTTACTGCAAAGAAGCAATTTTCCGTCTTTTTTTCAAAATGGGGCGCTCACAGTTGAGGTTTTTAAGTCGTGACGGATCGGTTGGCTTTCTTAGAACTTGTATTTCCTGATATTTTGACCCCATTTGGACGAAAGTGGATGTTCTATGGCACAAATTGGTAGGAAACGCTACTTTGCTGTGGCACGATCTCTTTTAGGTACTCCTGCATTATGCGGGCACTTCTAAAAAGTCAAGTTTGGTTAATGCTAATGAAATAAAATAGGATGAATATATAATTTCTTTACATTCGGTCGAAGATCTAAGACTTAACTTTGCTCAAAATGTACAGGGGTATTTTTTTTTACAAAAACGGTAAACTAGGTATTCTAATTTAATAGTATTTATTATTATTAATTAAATGCTTTATTTTGCATCAGTTGTTGTTAAGGATGGTCAGTGGATTTATATAGAAGTGGGGAAATTCAAGTAATAAAAGAGATTGAGCCACAGTAAAGTGACGTTTCCTACCAATCAGTGCCATAGAACTTCCACTTTCGTCCAAATGGGGTAAAAATATCAGGATATACAAATTCTAAGAAAGCCAACCGATCCGTCACGACTTAAAACCCTCAACTGTGAGCCCCCCATTTTGAAAAAAAGGCGGAAAATTACTTCTCTGCAGTATAGCTAGTATGTATGTCATTATTTATTTCCTTTTTTTCTCTCAGTTATACATAAGGAGCTACGATCAATTCACCCTTCTTATAACTTTCTACGATCATTTGTTCTTTATAATGACAGCAAGAAAGAAGAGGCACATGAAATATTTTTCCTCAATGTGGGGAAAAACTCATTCATCTGCACCACTCTATGACACAGGCGTTAAAAGGTGTACAAACGGAAAGCCTTTATATTAACTGGATTTCTATACGAAAAAGGGTTAAAAAGGGCTTGTTCCTTTAATTTTCATCTTATTCTTCCGCAAGTGAAATGCACCTATCCTCCTTGAGCCGCCTATCGATACAATTTGTTTCTCTTACGTAGAAAAATCCTCTTTGATTATTTACAGTTGCTACCAACCACTGTTGACACGTATTATACTAGTTTACTTAATACTGAAATATCGATAGTGTCTTCAGAAGCTGAATCTTTTTTTTTGGTTATCGTCAGCATTCAGACTCCCTACTCTAAATTCGTCCTACCACTGTGTCTGCTTCCAAGTCTCTAAAGTACCTTGTCCAACTACCCTACATTAATATGAACAACACCATTGCTTATTATCAACTCCTTGAAGAACTAAGAATATTGAAATAAATATATGTTTTGCTTCCTTTACCAGTCTTAGGTCTATTCATACCTGAAAACCGCGATTTCCTATAATTTGTCTTTTTGAAAATAAAGATAATGAAAATGATGATTTTAGAGGTGTATCACGTTTTGTCAGTGTTAACACGTTGAACATGGTAACAAATAAGTAAAAGTAATAAGTTAAATTTGAAAACACTTTTACTACTACTACTAACAACTTACTGCAGCACCAAGCCACCTGAGATCAACACAGCTACGCACACTTCTCTTCCATCCCAACTTATTAAAACCCTCCATATTTACACCGTCCCAGGAAGTTCCATTTCCCTTAAATATCCTTAAGACATCCTCCCGACCCCAACCGGGGATGACCTGCTTTTCGTTTGGCCTTAGAAGGCTGGCCGACAAGGACAATATTTGCCAATCTGTCATTCTTCGTCCACAGAAGGTGCCGTAGCCATCTCGACTCTCTCTCATTATAACCCTCTTAGAAATCAGGATTGAGCCACACTTTTTGTACAGTCTACTGTTTGAGATATGGTAAGTCATTCGGGTACCCAGAACGATCCGTAGGCAAATCCTCTCGAAAACCTCTAGTAAATTAGGACACAGTCCATCAAAATGATCCATATAAACGGGGATAGAACGCAACCGTGCTTAACGCCTGATTTAATACGAAACCAGTTGCTAATCTAACTTCCTTAAATGTAGCTAACCAGAACCTTAAATGCAGCAGTGTTATTCTTGTATATAGCACTAGTCACTCTAATGCATTTGTCAGGTATACCATACAAGGATAAGACCTTTGTTAAACCTCTTCTATGAGCTTAATCGAACGCTTGCTCATAATCTGTAAAACTGAGGACCAAAGGTATTTGACAACTTAGGCACTTCTCAATTATTGATCTAAGAGTGAAAATTTGGTCGACACATCCTTTATCCTTCCTAAAATCACTCTGTTCTTCTCTTAAAGCTTTATCTACAGCCTCTTTAAGTTTAAAAATTATCATCACACTAAACAATTTGCGACTTACAGAAACCAGAGTAACGCCTCTATAAATACCATACTCAATCTTATCGCCTATGTTATAGAGGGGTTAGTTATAGGTTTTCTAAAACAGCTAGGTGTTTCCCCTTTTTCAAAGATCGTATTCATAATCTTCATGAACTTATTTCTAACCTCAAACCACCTTATTTAAGGAACTCGTTTACAACACTATCAGCACCCGGGGTCTTATTATTTTCTATTCATTTTAGTACTCTCACTAATTCTTCCTCTCAAACAAAAAAAAAAAAAAAAATATCTTCCATCACATCCAAAATGTAAAAAACTTTTATAGTCTTTTCCATGTCTTTTCCTGTAACTCTATCACGGTTTAGCACATTCTCAAACTGTTCAATCGATCTCTATTTAACTCTTTCCTTATCTCTGATTTTGGCCCCGTTCCTGTCTTTAATTGGGAATGCCAACACTTCTCGTCTTTAAAAATTCAATCACTGAAAATTTGATATTTTCCAAGGACAAATAGACCTTCAACAGAAATCCTCACCTTCGTATGGTATATGGTGTCAAGTGTTTTTAGCAAAATTTAAAATTCAAATTTCAACATTTCAAAATTCAATTCAGGATTTTTTAATATGTTTTTTAGACTTGTGTTTTTTCCAAGTTTCCACATTCCCTTTGTGTTCTTGGGCTCCCCCTTGGTTAAGGTGTCTTCGGTTGGAAAGTCTAAGAATGTCTTTAATCAAAATAGTCTTTTTTTTTAAAAAGATTATCGTTCTTTTTTTTAATAGTTTTTCATATAATATATATATATATATAATATATATATTATATATATATATATATATATATATATATATATATATATATATATATATATATATATATATATATGTATATATATAGTACGGGAGCCCTGCGGCTTCTCCACCGGGCCCCAGCACGACGCACGAGGCAGGCTTCCATATAGATAGACAGATAGATATTTATTGCAACAAATGCCACGTTGGGCCATGACAAAAAAAATTGCGCAAAATAATAGCACATGATAACACATAATTATAACAAAACATAACAATACCAATGAAAGATATTACAACTGCAGAACAAAAACAAACCTAATAAAGCACATAATACCATAAAAATAACTTACATAATTACTAAAGACGTATGTATGTTTTAAAAAAAAAAAAAAAAAAAAACCTCGGCCCACAGAAAAAGAACAGAAAATACACGTAACAAAACCAACAAAAACACAAATAAATTAAAGAGAAAAAACGTACTTATATATGAATCTTTACGAAATTATTTATAAAGAGCTATATCTTTCACGATGTATTAGCCCTTCATCAGCATACTTAACCAGATTCCTTAATGTCATTTTAACTCGTGATCCTACGATTCCTTCCACCCACCTTCTATCTGTCAACACTAACGAAAAACACTCATTTCTCAGATCTGCCGATTCCTTACTATTCCCCCAAAAATGAAAAATATCCTCTTCATTTTCCTCACACATCAGACAAGGGAGAGGGTTAACATATGACCCCTAAATTTCCTCTCTCTTTCCCAATATCAATCATCCCTCACTTTAAATTCAAAATCCATTTTATTTCTCCCTCGTTCAATACCAACTTAAAGTAAACTTCTTCCCCCCGTGTGTCTTTCACCGTACTACACAGACTTAGAGATCATTTTCAATTTTGCTAAGTTTTGACTCCACTATTGCTTATCTTCTAACCCAAGTTCAAGTTCAATGGGGTTTATTATCAATTCAAAAAATAAATTACACATAAAAACAGTGCTCAGTCCATTCCTGGACGCTGAGATCCTCAATCGCTACCTTTTAAACATAATATGCAGCGTGGTCACTGCTCCTACACTCAGAAACAACCTTGCCTCTCAATTATCCAACAAAACTACCAATTATCCTCCTGCCCTTTGCCCCAGGGGAAACCACCTCATCCTTATACAAAAAAAAATTTACTTTATTTTTATCTATTTATATTTAACCCTTTCATTCCTGAATTATGAAATACGCGCAATAAAATTCAGACAATACTTGAGAGCTAATGTTTTTGACGAGAATAAGACAAAAAACCAAGATAAAAAAAATTATTTCGCATCGGAAATGAAATAGCACTTTGGTGCCATTTGGAACCATCCGGTAGTTACACTCATTATTTTTTATGCCAATCTATGAAGCAGTTTCTTTGAGGAATGAAACATAGTCTCATTGCACACTTTGTTTATTTCACCCTAGTATGAGCATAGACGCACTGTCGGCAACGAATCTTCCGCGCTTGCCATGTAGGATAGTGGCTCTGATCATCAAATCTGACAGATACGGCAGGTAGCAAGTCTAGCCTTCGGCTCTTATGGGCGAGAAGTGTTGACTCCGTAGAAGTTCGCCTACCACGTTTCGGGGTTTGAGCCCTGGTGGTCAGCCCAATAGCCAAGTCAGACTTGAACTCTAGCAAAGTGAGCACCTTTCGCGTTCCCGCCTCCTTGCACGCTCGCCGGTATAGTGGTAGCCACCCATTCACGACGCTAAGATCAACAAGGTACAAGAAGATTCGCATATACCATTTCTTCAACTTGAAGTCAATCCTACATAACTCCAGAAGCATGTCGCATAAATCTACTCCACCCATGAACCTGTTGTATTCTTTGATTGCGAAGGGTCTGGAAACATCAGCCCGTGTTTTGGAAGATGCCTGCCACCGATTGCATGTGTCAATTGGATCAATCCCAGCATAGGATGACAGAATATGGACTGGCTTGTTGTCGAACCATTTTATTGCTATATAGTTGGACTAAGTTTCTACCCTCCAGTCATACGACCCACGACGATGGTGCTTCAGAGACATGTCTTCTTCTAAAGAAAGTCCTTTCAGCCTGTTTATGTGCACAGTTGGAAGTGTGTGAATACCATCATCTTTCATGAGCTGAGCGAGGACCAGGGACGAGAACCAGTTATCATAATGTAGCTTGTAGTTCTGTTTGTTGGGGATATGCTCCTCGAGCCTGCCACGAAACCAGAAGATACTCCAAGTTCAGAGGTTCTGACAGTTCCCTTTCCTGTATATACCTCAAAATCATAAATGAAACCGCTTTCTCCAGCTCGCGAAACTACTTTACAGCCCCGCTTATGTGGCTTTTTTGGGTTGTATTGTTTTAGTGAAATTCTAGCTTTGGTGGCAATTATTTGTTCATCTACACACTGATGTTCTTCCTGGGGGATTCTTAGACAGTTCTTTCTGACTATCTCGATAACAGGTCGAATCTTATAGAGTTTGTCGTGAGAGGGGTGGTTTGCTGGAGGCTGCTTAGTGTTGTCGTTGAAGTGCAAGAACCTCTTGATATCCTCAAAACGTTCTCTACTCATGGTCATCGCAATTGGCTGGTATCTCAGAGAGTTTGGCCAGTAGACTGTATACGATGGAGCTTTCATTATTCCTGTCATCATTAGTATACCAATGAAAACTTGAAGTTCCTCTTCATTTAAGTTTAGTATTCTGCCTTCTTTCTGCAACGCGTGCATATTACTTTGCTGACAGGTATGAGATATCAGATCATTGTCAAAAAGAAGATCGAAGAAGAAGAACGGAGACTCACCATGCCAGGCAGGGTCAAGCGCGCAGTTTCCCTTCCACTCGATGTCAGCTGGAGGAATAAACGGGGATTTCCGCCATTTGGGGTAGTTCCTAATACTTGTATGTCCATCCAAAGGCCTTGAAAACCTGCAGCAGGAGTTACTGGAATTGATGAGGATGCTGGGTCAAAAGTATCTGTATCCTGAGCCATTTCCTCGAAGAGCAGAGCTGCAAGTGGCATTTCTTCCTCGTCACCTTCAATCTCCAACTGACCGCTAGCAATCAGCTCTTCGATGGAACTTATCCATGTCAAAATCCAAAACCCAATCATCATCGCTATCATTTTCAATTTTAACATGTTTTGATTCTCGCTGTCCAGGTTGATTTTCATTGACACGCTGCTCTTCATTTCATTTTTATCACGCTCTAATTGTCGTTTTTGCATATCTTCTAGCCACCCGTATCTTTACTCTTCATTTTCATTTGTGATACGTTTTTATATTTTGATTACGTCAGACAATTTAGTAATGGCCTTTGCTTTAGTTGTCCGTATTGGTGTTGTCGCAATGATGGTCCAGGTTGTCAGATTTCACATCTTATCACGTTTGAAAGTTCAGGTTTTGGTTCCAAAGAATCATCATTTATAGTAAGGGCAACCGCAAATTTTCGTTTTTTGGGCCTTTCAACAGACGTTATATTATATAAATAATTGGTACGTTTGAAACTCAACAACCTTATGTATGCTATGCATAACATATAAGAAAATACTTATATGATGCCAAATATGACGTCATAAGAAATGCTTATATGATGTAATAACATAGTACATGAAGTCATTTGCAAAAACCAAAATTAAGGCTCTTAGCGATTTTCTCAGACTTCTGACCTATCTAGATGATTTTTTTATGCGAGAATATCCAGAGATACCAATATATATATATATATATATATATATATATATATATATATATATAATATATATATATATATATATATATATATATATATATATATATATATATATATATATATATATATATATATATATATATTGCTGTGGAAGTAGCCCGAGTGCATATGGATTAATGACGTAAAGACGTGACGAACAAATTATTCACATTCTATTAACTTATTTGCTTCTCATTTGATTGTTTCCAATATTTTCCAAATGGGAATTTTCAGCTTGTCCGGGGTGAATTTTTATGACGGGGGGGGGGGGGTTAAAAGGGAGGAACTTTCCGCGGAGGAGTTTTGAGTGGGGGGATCCAACTTTCCATTAAGCGAGCTGGACTTCCTGGTATTACTTAAAAAGCGGTTAGAAACTAAATAAAAAGCAAGTTTTTTTTCAACTGAAAGTAAGGAGCAACATAAAAACTAAAAACGGACAAAAATTATGACTTATATGAGGGTGGGGGGGGGTGCCCCCTCGCCAAGACCTTGCTCTCTACGCTAAAGTTGGAATTTTTGAATTTTCGTCCCAATTCTCTAAGAACAAATCCTGAACCAAAAAGGTCATTTAATTAGAACAATAAGAAGCTTTTTAAAGGCACTAAAAAACCTCAGCATGAAGATCAGGGTATTGAGGAGGGGGTTACCCCTTTTATATATATATAGAATAATTTCTTTTTTTAAAAGTTTTATTGTTGCTCTTTACTTTCAATTGAAAACACTTGTTCTTTTAAAATTTGATAAATCAAATAAAATCCATATGTACCCAGGCTTTTTGGACACCCCTTATAAAGAGATAAACCTGTATAAAGAGATAACCCTGTATAAAGTGAGATTCTAGGGAACTATGACGCGATTATGGGGTTAGCACAAGAGAGCTGTTTCCAATTTTTATAAAGCGTGACTGTTTTCTTAGCTAATGAAATATAAATGTCATGAATAATTCTTTCTAGAATGCAAAACCTTTTCCAGGGAAAAGAAAAATGTATGTCTTCACTTCGTGCTATGTTTTTGCATTCCTAATGCTTCTTGTTAAATCCGAAATATTTCAACTTGGAAAAAGAGTCCAATTTTTCAGTTCCATTCAAACTGTTGCAAAAATCCTTAGGGTTCAAGCTTAGTTCTCACACTTTGGTCAGAAATTTTGACTTTCTATGGATACTTTTTGACGAAAAGCAATAGTATATAAACGAAACAAAAGTATTGAGCATTAAAAAAAAAGAATTAAAAATAAAAAGGCTGAATGAAACGTTATATATATCTCACCCATCATTATTATTAGAAATACATTTTAGATTTCTTAAAAACTACTATGGTAAGGTCTTTTACCAAGAACAACAGTGAAAGAACAAAACAAAACAATGCAAAAAGAAACAGACTGAAAACAGTGAACTTTTCGCGATTAAATGGAAGTGATTTAAAAAATTCGGTCTTGAAGAAATTATTTAGCCCCCTTCCTAATATTTTATAACTTGACTTCTAAAAAGCTGGTAAGATAAAAATTTTTCTAACCCAGGACGAACGCAGGGTGAAGAAGACTTTTGATCTCCTTCCAAAATTCTAGGTTTTGTGGATTTTAAAACTTAAATTTTAAATTCAAGCGCCCACAGAAACAGATCAGTTTTCTATAGTATACCTTTGCCGTTATGGTACTATATATGGCTCATTTTTCATTTTGCACTGTCAATTTCATTTGAATTGGGCAAATTGGCTCCATGTTTGCACCCCCCCCCTCAAAAAAAAAATTGACCAGACAATGCCAATGAAGCACACCCTACCTAAATTTATTGCATCTAGAGTAGTTTTGGAGACTCATTTAAGACAATTTAGGTCTTATCACGGTAAGATGCTATGTGAAGAAGCATGTATGTATTTCTTGCACTTGAGATAAATCAAAATCAACAAAGTTATTAAGGTTTTGGGTGAAAATTTTCCCTTTGAGGGCAACGCCATTTGTAAATAATGATATTCACTGAAATAATATGATCACATCAAAACAGTAAAAATGCACTTAGTTTCGATGGCACACAGTTTCAGGTGATAAGATGTAATATTAAACTGGAGTGCGTAATCAAACAGTGCGTGGTAACGAACTGTAAGTAAGGAGCGACCCGCCTCGCTCTTTACGCTAAAGTTTTTATTGTTTAAAAAAATAAAGTTGTGAGACAGAGTCAAACTTCAGCGTAAAGAGCGAGGCGTTGAGGAGAGGACCGCCCCTTTCATATACGGAATAATTTCTGTTCGTCTTAAGTTTCAATGCCGCTCCTTACTTTCAGTTTAAAAAACCTGTTTTCTTTATTTAATTTCTGAACGTTTTTGAAATAATGCCGCTTTGATTTTGGCTCACCGTACATGAATAATTAAAACGAAATTTGCATATTAATTTTACCTTTTTTGGTTAAATGGCTTTCTCGAAATTTTGTTCTGACGTAACTTACGATTTAACTTACGTAACGAACTTTTATATTGGTATGTTTTTATTACGTAAATTAGGTAGTTCGCCCCTCTAGTCAATACCTCACTCTTTACGCTAAAGTTCGAATTTTGTTCGAATCACAAAACCCTATATATATATATATATATATATATATATATATATATATATATATATATATATATATATATATATATATATAATATATTATATATATATATAATATATATATATATATATATATATATATATATATATATATATATATGTATATATATAAACTGTTGAGAATATGAATGCTGCTATATTTAGTTTTCAATTGATTATGTTTTTTACAGGTGGTAAAGCTTTTTGAGATTTAAAAAATTACATAAAACGCAAGTATGAGTGCTTTTAGGTTGAGCTAGATTAATTTACTTTATTTATTCATTGTTTAATTAAAACATTGTAATATAGAATCAGCACGACCGTCATTGGCAAGGCAAAAAAACATGCACGCCATACACTTTTATTATTCAAGGCTGTTTTTGGAAAGTGCTTTGCTTTTGGTAAGGGCACACAAGATGGGACTCTGATAATCAAGTTGCATTGGGCATTGTCTCAAGCAGCCTCTGTGTAATGATGCTACCAAGCATCAAGTTCATCTTCGCCTTTGGTATACATATAAGTACCTATTGCATTTCTTGTGTCTTACTTTAGTTACTTAGAACCCTTCCTTTATATCTTGCTCTGTTTTTTCATTATTGCTCTCCTCATCCTCTTCGGCTTGTTTCCAATTTTCTTGAACTAATACAGGCATTCCTTAGGTAAAACATTGCTTCATGAATGGGCAAAAGTTCGATATGGAGTTTTTGATGAGTTTGGCTTTCCAAATGACAAGGTTTATCCAACTTTTTATGAGTCTGAAGAAAGAGACATACACACTGGCTGCAGCAATGAGCCGGTATTGGGGTAAGTCTCTTCAGTTTAGAGGTAGGGATACAAATATCCGTATCTTCTTTAATGTGTCAATGCATTTGCCTCCTCGTATCTCGAATAGCAAATAAACGGAACTAACTGGCTGTTCGAATTAAAGTATACGGGAAATTTATAAGACTAAAAAACTGGTGCAATAGCGTTGAAAAGAACAAAGCACCACCTTCGTCTAGATTTTGGGGATTTTTTAGCCTTATTTTAGCCTTCCTTAAACTGCTGCATACTTACCTTTTCAGATACTTTTACATGTAGGAATGGGCAAAGAAAGCATAATTTTGTCACTACTAGGCCTACCAGCTTAAATTATAGTAGCCTAATTAAAATGACAGGATTTTTAAAATTAACCAAGGTCGATTTTTGCAAACTGGGTTTTCGCTTAATATAATTCTCGACAACAAAAAAATTGCTAATAAGTTATCAATTACAGAGAAATTTTAGCTTTAATCCTATCAGATTGCAGATTAATTAATTTTTTTTCTAGTGTTTATGAAGTCACCAGACGCTAAACTGTCAGTGGTGCTGATAGTTTTTTATTCCCCATGTTCACATGTTAAATAGCCGAACTTCAAACTTCAATAAATTTTACATTCTTTTTGGCTGGAGGCTAAAGAGTTTTAAATTCTCGAGAAACATTCTAAGTTATGTATTGGCAAGAAGACTAATAGTCTCTTCCTCATTGGTATAGATGGCATTTTTAGTAAAAGAAAAAAGTTGAAAAGTTAAGAAAAAATCTATACTACCAAAAATATTTAGTTGACAGGGTTCAATGTTTCTTAGGCGTACATCGTAGAGTCGAGATAAAGAAAATATGAAAAGTGCGTGTTGGGTAATAGAGCAGAAGAAACATTGTTATTTTAGGCAAACTGTAGCTTATTTTTGTTTTTTTTTCCTCATGAATCATTTATCGTTTTTCAGTCTTTGGTAATTAGTCTATTCGTTTATTTGCAACATTTATTCTTTTCACTACAAGTGAAAATGGTAATTATGTATTATTTTAATTTTACAGCAAGTTATGCTGAATAGTGCTTAGTTTTTGTTTTAATATAATTTTGGTTGAAGTTTTAGTTTACGGTGGACATAAGTGTCAAAAACTTTCAATGTGGAGTATGAGACTTTCTACTACTGTATATTACTTTTACTGTGCTAGTTGACTCTAGGCAAGTCGATCGTAGTTCTGACAAAGTCCGAATGTCGAGTGTTTGCTTTTTTGTCTGTAAGGCATTCATCAGATCGTCGTGTAAATCTTTCAGAAACACTTAAATACAGTCTTTTATAAATAAACTATCACAATCTGTATCTAGTTGTTAAAATATATGAAATGCCCAACTTCCTTAAGTGACACTACTGTGACTTAAGTGACATTGATGTTGCTTAAGTGACACTGCTGTGACTTAAGTGAAACTGACACTACACAGTGATAGGAGTTAAGTAAAGTCAACTAGAAACGATCAGAGGAGCTTTGACTACGGTGGGTTAGACGTTTGAAGTTGGCTGTAGTTAAACAATAGGCAACTGAAGCTCAAGCTCAAAACGAACTCAATACTTCAAATGATGTCAAAACAATAAAACCAACTAAGGATCTAACCAATCGCGGAGAATCACCAGAACGACAGGGGATCACAAACGGGAATTATTTGCATGAACAAAAGGGGGATCACAAACTAAGAATCACATCTTGAAGGATTCTGCCGATCAATTTTCCATTGCTGGGTGTCACTTGATAACTGTCAAAATAGTTTGTACAGTTGTGAGCTTTCCCTGAAATGCACAAACTGAACTAATTAATTCCTTTGTTAGGTCACGCTATTATTTCCCCCCTTCCAAAAGGGGAATCTAGTATTCCGGCTAGTTAGGTCCTTTCATTTCAAGGAACTATTTGCAGACATCTAGCTTGAATTAATTATGTTTGGAATTCGGAGTTAATTGAGGCTAGTTGAAATGACAACTCTTTGGGGTAATGATCAGCTTATAGAACTTGAAGTAGTTTATGACAATGATCGATTATTATTGTCGGAAACAAAGAAAATCTAAGTGTTCTGGCATTGGAGTACTGTTGCTAGTCATATTTGAATCCTGAAAGGTAAAAGAGATTGAAAATACCATTTGTCAGTTTTAACCTAGATAAAATGAAAGAGGGGCGTGTAATTCAAAGAATAGATAGACTTGATTATGTCTCTCCTAACTCGATATCTATGGCGAATTTCGGATTCACTTGCCCAAAAGGTATCTTATGACGCTTATTAATATATGTTACGGCAGATCTAGAAGCTATGGACGTCAATTAATGAAAAACAGCCAAGCCATTGGGGAAGGTTACAATCCTTGAAAAGGGACAACTTTCTTAAGTGTTGCTGAGGATTTTATTAAAGACACTATATATATTATATTATATATATTATATATATATATTATATATATATTATATATATATACATTTTAATTTTAAAACCACCCATAACAAAAATGTAAATAGCAGAGTAAAACAAATAGAAAAAGAAAGAAAAACACTAATTATGAAACAAATACTAAGACAGTGGAATGGAGGAACTTTATTTTTCTAATATCTGAAAGCTCACTACTTAGCGCGGCAACTTTACTTAACCATAATAATAGAGAGTTATACAGAGAGAGAGTTTAAAAGAGAGTTATAATAGAGAGTTTATAGCTTATAATTGACCACATCGCCCTTGAAAACCAAATCTCCTTCGACAAATCCTCATTTCATGGATGTGTTAAGAGGAGAGGTAAGAAAGCAAAAGACTAGGAGATATATTTTTTTCCCAGGGATCAAGGCCAAAAATATAAAATATTTAAACATATTTTTTTGTCGAATGTGAAAAACTTTGCAGTTTTGCAAGCTAAAATGTTTCCTGTTTTAAAGCTTTTTTATTGGTGTACTCTCTCATAGGCCCTCATGGAATTTTGAGAGAAAACAAACACCTTATTGATTCATAGTACCGTAGTGCTACAGACCACAGTATAAATATTAAACAGTAGTGAAAATTTGGTTCAGAAATGGAACACAACAAAGCGCGCGGAAAGGGAAGTTTCCCTTTGTGTCACAGCAATAACATTTATTTGCTATCAGAGTATAAATATTAAAGAAAGGTGTGCGACTGAAATGTCCCAAAAATCTTTAACGGAGAGTATAGGAATATTCACTACTGTTTATATATTTATATTGTGCTACAGACTGTGTGAAAGTAAAGATGTGGACTCGCCTTTCTGAATTCCAAATAAATTTGGTAGAACAACATTCTTTTCTACAAATGAAAAAACTTCTGAAGTTTGCTCATTTCAGGGTATAAGAATGAGAATGTACTTAATACTATCATTATTCTATTCATATTTTTTTTTACCTAATTTGGAAAACCAATTTCATAAAATGACTGCAGCGACCAAGTGAGAGCGTATTTCTGTGCAGGTCAAAATTTTAAGATGTTTTCTTTTCAGTATTTGCATCTTCTTTCATTCACTCTTTTCTCTCATTAATTGTATTTCCCTCATCTATTTAATCCAATTAGTGATCCAGTAAAACCTTTAAAACTTTAAAATTTTTGTGAAAGCATATCAACATTAGCCAATCGCATGGAATCTTAATTTGTTCATTAGAAACTCTATTTGTTATTTAACCAATTTTCAATCTTTCTTGCTAATGACTAACATCTATAAACTATTGTGTCTGGGCTATGAATTCTACGAATGTCAATCATGGCTAGCTGCAACCTAGGAAAGAGCGAAACAACAACCCATAGTAACCAAAAGTTAAAAAAACGCGTTTTGAAAAAAAAAACTGCGTTGTGAAAAAAATGGTCGTGTGACACTGATTCAGGAATAGTAACTGTTATTTTGGTTCGTCTTAAAAGTAAAAGTTTATTGCGAAAAGAAATTTATGGTGATTTCGAAAAAAAAGCCTGAAACGTCTCGAAAATTACGTCAGTTCAAAATGAAAAATGTACCATTGAATCAGCATGGTCTAAAACCTTGTACAGGGAAATTACAGTCCCACTCCTTGAAAAACAAGGAAAATCACTTTTATTGCATCGGTTGCCCTGATCTGTCCCTCTTTTTTCAGTTTTTTTTTCTCCGGGCCTAGCGGGCAACCAGAACATCAAAGAGAGGTGCTTAATGGCTCATTCAAAAGCTATTTCTAATATCTAAATGTTTTTTATAAATTCTGCCGTCTGCAAGTGCCATATGGCTCCAACCTGGCACTGTTTGTGTCATTTCTCAAGGGGTGGCACTAGCAGGCTACCAGAACATCGTAGACAGATTTTTTATAGCTCATATAAAAGATGTTGCTCATATCTACGTTCTTTCTCTAAATTCCTCCATCTGCAAGTTCCAAATGGCAATAAAAATGGCACTTTTGGTGCAATATCTCAAGTGGAAAAGCTGGGGCTATTGGGGTAGCAGAACTTATAAGATTCATTTTTAATGGCTTCTTTGAAGCTATTGCTCATATCTATGTGCTTTTTTTTTTATTAATTCTACCATTCGTGTTTGTGATATAGCACTGAAAACAAAACTTTTGGTGCCACTTCTTAAGTGGAAAAGCTCTGAAGTACACAGCAGGTACTATTGTAATAGTTATGTTCCAGGACCCTTAACTGGAGGCTTACAAGAATCCCTTCCTTACTCTCTCCCTCCCAGCCCCCTTAGTAAATTTCATAAATCTTCTGCTCATCAGTAAGCTACTGAAACATTAGCAGGCTACCACACCATCGTAGATAGATGTTTAATGGCTCAGTTAAAAGCTATTGCTTATATTTACTAGGTTTTTACAAATTCTACCATCTATTAGATTTCACAGATTTCAATGTTAACTAGTTTCTGGGGAGAATTTGCAATGAATTCTTTGTCATGGTTGAAGCATTAGCTGCAACCTAGTAAAGAGCGAACCACATACCCATAGTAACTAAAAGTTAAAAGACATTAAAACGGTCTTTTTTTCTTCTTCTTTTTTCCAGGCCTAGCGGGTTACTAGAACATCATAGAGAGATGCTTAAGAGCTCATTCAAAAGCGATTTCTCTTATATACTTGGTTTATATAAATTACGCCATCTGCAAGTGCCATATGGCACGAAAAAAGGCCTTTTCATGCCGTTTCTCAAGGGGTGGGGCTAGTGGGCTACCAGAACTTTTTAAAGTGATGTTTAATGGCTCATTTGAAAACTTTTGCTCATATCTACGTGCTTTTTATCAATTCTACCATTCGTAAGTGAGCACTGAAAACAACACTTTTGGTGCCACTTCTTAAGTGGAAAATCTTGGAAGGATAAAAGGTATCATTTTAATGATTAGGCCATGGTCCAAAACCCTTAACTGGAGTTTGCAAGAACACCTCCTGCATGTTCCTCCTCCAGGCCCCCTTAATAAGCTACGCAATCAAAGTCCTACAAACACTAATATATTAAATTATATTATTAGAGGCATGGATCTGTTAGTGCAGCGCTGTACTTCAAATTAGATTATGATGCGTTCGATTCCTGCTTGGATTTTTTTTTTCAATCATGGTTTGTCCCTTCTTTTCATTACTTTTCAGATAATCCATTAATTTTGCAAATGTGATGTACACATTTTTTAAAGCATATCCCTGGGAGGCTTATTTTATACCAATTACTCTTATCTACGTGCTTTTTATCAATTTTACCATCCATAAGTGCCATATAGCACTAAAAATAGCACTTTTGGTGCCACTTCTTAAGTGGAAGAGTTTGGAAGCATAAAACGGTACCATTACAATAATGTTGGTCTAAAGCCCTTAACTGGAGGTTTATAAGAACCGTTACATATACCCCCCCCTCCAGACCCTCTTAGTAAGTTTAATAAATCGCCTGCTCATCGTAAAAGTAAAAGATTATTGTGAAAACTAATTAACTAAAACTAAAACTTTTCCACTAGAAATCTACCAACAATTTAGCTGGAATGATCAACAGTTTTGAATTGAACCTCCAAACTTTACTCTGTGATGGAGCCTGTGTGCTAGTTTTAATGACAATTATTGAGGGGAAAAGACGTCCTTGCCCCCTTAGTTTTTTGCTCCTGACTAAGTTTTGAAAAACATCTTTTTTTGGTCATTTCATTGGAAAAGGCATGTTTTCATTTGAAAAAAAAATACGGGAAACAACTGAAAGTGCACTTTGTGGGAATGTGCTATCAAGTCAAATTTATAAAAAGCGATTAGGTATAAGCATAAGCTTTGAAATGACCCCTTAAACAGCTCTCTTTTGTTACAGTAGCCTTCTAGTTTCTGCTAGTCAGAAAGCGATTTATAAAGCCCTGTCTTCATTATGGCTTTTTCAGGCGAAGTCGGCCGAGTAAAAGCAGCTTTTTTTCATCGAAAAAAAAACGTTCCTGAAAAACATGTATTGTTTTGTGAATTTCTAGAGGTGTCTTATCTTCCTTAGATCGGTAAATTAGAAATTTTATAAGAAATAAGTTTTCAACTGAACCTAAGGAGTATGTTTCTAGGATTATAGAAAACTAGCGCTTTACTGAAATCACAAAATAATATAGGAGTTTTGGTACAATAAAAGCAGACCAATTAAAGATACTTTTTACAGAACAAAAATAATATCAATCCCTTTTAGGATCAATCCCTTTTAAGATAAAGCAGCAATCAATTTTAGGATTGTTGTTTTATTTTATTTTTTCGTTTAATATGGTATCACTTCTGCGCAATGCCTCAGTTCAATGACTGGCTCAGGTTTTGGTTCTAGAAAGGACGAGTCATGATTAGTTTGTTGATAAGTTCGAAGTAAAACCATCTTGATAGTATTAGGACTATAGACTAGCTTTAGAATTTTTATCATAGCTTGAAATTCACTGTTGTATAGAGAGAAATAACCAGATTTCCAGAGTTCGTATTATTTGATCCTCATTTCAAGTAATACTAAAGCATATTTATTACAATTTAAGATTGTATATTACTCACTGTTGGTAATATAGCTGGCGAGACCAAAATACAGCCTGATAAATCAATCCAATATTTCTGTGTGCTGTTCAGTTACTTTGGGGCTATTAAAAAAATATTTAATTTTACGCTTATGTTTTTAAGATGATTTTAATTGTATACTGAAAGTTACTGATGTCACAACTGGTGTAAGACTGTGGAAAGCTTTACAGATTAGTTTATTATTTTCAGGCTACATACTCACTTTTTGCTCCAAAATCAATATTCCTGTTTTTTATACTTGACTTTTGTGTTTTCAGTAAAGCGCTAGTTTTCTATAATCTTAGAAACATAGGGAAACATAATTAGTTTGTTTATCTATATTAGTTTTATTGAGATATATTAGATAAGCTGTGAATTAATAATTTTTTTCCGTTTTAGGTTTCAACTTCGCTCTTTACTTCCCTCGGAAAAACTTTGTTTTTGTAAATTAATCTCAGTCTAGATTGCTTCTCACAGGCTGCTGCTCATTTTGAGTAATTAAATAAAACAATATTTTTCAACCGAAAGCAAGGAGCAACCATTAAAGCTTAAAAACGAACAGAAATTATTTCGTAAATGAGAGGGGTTGCCACCTCCTCAATACCTCCCTCTTCACGGGAAAGTTTGACTTTTTGTTTGAATTATTTCAGAATTGCTCCTGAAAGACAAGGGCCGTTTATAGAATAATGAGCTTTTTTTAAAGTTCTAAAAAAAAGCTTTGGCGTAAAGACCGAGGTAAACAACCTAAAAGAGTAACACCTTTGAGCTGATTGAGGAGAAGAGAAACAAATATAGAATAAAAAGTGGATTGATTAAATAGATTAACTAGACTCAAATGATTCCAGTACGAAAAAGAGAAAATACTTCTAAGGAGCCCGAAAACTTTTTTACAGTTTTTTTAAACAACCTAAACTTTTTTACAGTTTTTAACCTTTACAGTTTTACAGTTTACAGTTTTACAACCTAAGTTTTTTACAGTTTGTAAAACTTTGTAAAACTTTTACAGTTTTAAAACTTTTTTACAGTTTACAACCTAAATTTTTTACAGTTTTTTCAGCCAACCAAAAGAGTAGCACCTTCGAGCTTATTCAGGCATCATATTCCACACAATAATAATAATAATAATAATTTATTTATTACCCACTATAAAAAAGAAGCGGAGTACATCAAGAACAAAAAAAAAAAAAAAAAAAAAAAAAAAAAAAAAAAAAAAAAAAGCAAACTCGCACACTTAACAATTATTTACATAAAACGGCGTAAATTATGGTGCGCAATAAGACCTGCAGACAACGACAGCTTTCCCGCAAGCACAGTCACTTTTTCCCGTAAATCAGGGAGGCCGAATCGCGATATTAGATGCCGGTTCCGGAACCACGGAGGGAGGCACAAAAGGTACCGAGAAAATTTAAAATAATAAGTCCGGATAGAATTCAGATCTTTAGGCTTCAGAATTGGAAGAAAACCAGATAGAAAAAGAATAGAATGATCGCAAAATGAAGAATATAATTTCCCAAGCGCTTTTCTATTGTACCTCCCTCTATTTGCAACAATTTTTGAATATCCTGTCTGATTTTTTTTTTTTTTTTGCATTAGAAACTGTCAGAGCCCGAAGTGTTTTGAGATTATTAGTAATGTGAAGACCAAGCCACCGAAAAGAAGAGACACAGGGAATAGAGAAAAAAACACAATTAAGAGGGATACTCGCACTCGAATTAAATGAAATATATTCGCACTTATCAACGTTCAACATAAACCCAATCCGTCTGAACTGGTCTGAGATCCAGCTGACAGAATGTGAGAGTGCAGCCCTAGAACGACTGACAAGGAGAACATCGTCCGCATAAGCAAGATACGAGACATCAATTCCATCAGAAATGAAAGTCGAAGGCAAGGATAAAGAATAGGAGCAATACATAACTTAAAAATAGTTGGAGAAAGCACACCACCTTGACGGACCCCACGCCGAAGAAACACCTTTGAATCAGAAACTACTCCATTACATTTTACCCGAATAAAAGAGTTAGAATACCAGTACCGTAACAAACAACAATAGAAAGGTTAATATTGTTGGAAAAAAGGGAATAGAGTGCATGTGAGTGGACTATACTATCGAAAGCTTTCGAAAGATCAAGAGCACAGATATGAAGGGGAGATTTATCATTAACAGATTACAACAGGAGGGAAGCTAGAACACGATGGGCGTGCTGACATCCCAGCCTTTTTTGAAAGCCAAATTGGTTTTCACCAAAATTAACAGTTTCTGAAATGAAAGGGAGAAGAATATATTCAAAAACTTTGCTAAGAGTGCACGAAACAGTAATTGGTCGATAAGAACTACACTCTGACGAAGTTTTTCCACGCTTCAAAACCAAGGTGACTGTGCCACAGAGAAAACTGTCGGGAACCATAGAAGTAGATAAACACATCTGTAACAGTAGCTGAAGATGACCAATCAAAGTTGGGCAAACTACTTTTAAATGATAAGACGAAATTCCGTCTTGATCAACAGAGCTAGATTGCATGTTCTTAATAGATTGACCAATATCAACAGTAGAAACTGGTAATACATTACTCTGAGAAATATGATTAGGCAAACACGGACTCAAGAAGGTTACAAAAAAGCTTTTCAACTTCCCGGTTCACCTTGCCGAAAATATCATTATAATACGACACCCAAGTATGAACTGCTATAGGACTTTCAGAAAAATCACTACTAAGCTTATCCGAATTCATAACATGAGACCACTCCTTTCTCGACGCAGGAAAATCAAAACCAGATACCCTAGACTGCCGTAAACGTTTTTTATAAGCACGCTTGGTACTTTGCTTCAGATCGAAGACAACTCCTCGATTTGGCCGACCGCAAGACACCCATATTCGTAGCCAAAACTTAGCTTTATTCTTTACAACTTTTAATTCTGGGTCCAAAACCCATTCTGGTTTTCTAGTTTTAACTTTAATCTTTTCTAGAGGAACAGCAGTCGCCTCTGCTTGTTTTAAGCACCAAATTATTTTATCATAATATTCATTTAGAGACTGCTTATCATTTGAGAAACGGTCAGTAACTTGAAACAAATGGTAAGGAACTTTTATAGAACCCAATAACGCGGACAACGTAGTAATATTGTAAACCTCTATTTAGTTCTTTCTATATGCCCTTTTATAATTGGCAGATGTAATGGTTTACGTAAATTCCAAAGATAGACGATAAAATGTTGGTACATGGTCTTTATTAAATAACGTGAGAATACACATAGAGAAAATAAGGTAGCACAAGAACAACTAGCTACGACGAAGGCGAAAGATGGACTGCCTTTAGAAATGAGCCAAGAATGTAACTTTCCTGGAACGGAAGTTCCAGCTATTGGTTGTTCAACCATGCCTGGGAACGGACCCTTTCCCACGACTAGCCTTAGTCCCAAAAGCCCCCCCTGGACTGTTCTCGTTGACATATACATGGCCAAATCTCTAAGAAACGAGACACCAGAAAAAGCCTTCTCGAATTTATGTTCCAAATACTTTACAGATTCTCCCCCCCGTTTTAAGTTAAATTTCCCAAATTTGGCTTATCCCCTTCTCATTAAACCCTCAAACTTTAATTGAATTCAAATCATTCAATACCCTTCCCAAATTATTCACTTCTCACCTACTAACATTCTTCAGCATAAACTAGTAAAGAATTACATAATACAAACACTACACAATACTTGCATAAGTAAAAACTTGCATAGTATAAACGAACCACACTAATAACAGTAGTCGGAAACTGGATATTTTAACACTTCACTTTTCTCTATACTTTAAAATAAACTTGTTCCCCATACCCCTGAATTTGATGAGGACAAGGAAGGTTGGGATTATGTATAAAATTTGAATTGGGCAAAAGGAATGACCGGGAAAGGCTAATTAATCCTGAAAATACCAGCGACAAATAAATGAAATTGCAAACTCTAAAAATCATACCATGATGCAATGACGTTAAGATATTATTCCCAATAAAATCCTCGGGGTTTTATTGCTGCGGAACGCCTCGGTTTAGACCTATTTGGTTTTTCTCTACTAACTTGTGGTTCGACAAATGGCAGTACTACTGTTGATATCTCTACATAACTATTAGCGCTACGCATTAAAACCATCCCGTGAGACATCAACCTCATCCCACTGGACCTCAAAACCAGCCCCCTTTCCACCTTTTTTTTTCTCATCCCACGGGACCTCAAAACCGGCTCCCTTTTCATGGGTAACCAAACCGCCCTGCGAGGCATCAGTACCATCTCGCAGTGCAACAAAAAAAAAACCATCCCGTGAGGCATCAGTACCATCCCACGGGACCTCAAAACCAGCTCCCTTTTCATGGGTAACCAAACCGCCCTGCGAGGCATCAGTACCATCTCGCAGTGCAACAAAAAAAAAACATCCCGTGAGGCATCAGTACCATCCCACGGGACCTCAAAACCAGCTCCCTTTTCCTGGGTAGCCAAACCTCCCTGCGAGGAATCAGTACCATCTCGCAGTGCAACAAAAGTAACCACGTGGTTTGATCCTCGCATCCCTCAGCATCTACAAAAACCACCAATGGTTGTGAATCCAGCGATGCTCAACCAAACATCCAGCTCTCCGACAGTCAGTACAGCTCAATCTCAGCAGCAACAACAGCAAAAGTTGCGTCTGCAGCGGTTGCAAAATGAGAGAGAGCGCCTTAGAGAACGACAGCAGCTTATTATGCAACAGATGGCAAGAGAGCAAGGAAAGATTCGTCATAAAAAAAACCATCCCGTGAGGCATCAGTACCATCCCACGGGACCTTAAAACCAGCTCCCTTTTCCTGGGTAGCCAAACCATCCCGTGAGGCATCAGTACCATCCCACGGGACCTTAAAAACCAGCTCCCTTCTCTTACGAGAACGAAAAACAGGGGGGGGAATCTGTAAAGTATTTGGAACATAAATTCGAGAAGGCTTTTTCTGGTCCTCGAAAGATGGACTGCCTTTAGAAATGAGCCAAGAATGTAACTTTCCTGGAACGGAAGTTCCAGCTATTGGGTGTTCAACCATGCCTGGGAACGGACCCTTTCCCACGACTAGCCTTAGTCCCAAAAGCCCCCCCTGGACTGTTCTCGTTGACATATACATGGCCAAATCTCTAAGAAACGAGACACCAGAAAAAGCCTTCTCGAATTTATGTTCCAAATACTTTACAATATAAAATGCAAAATTAGCTCTACTCCAGTTATTCCTGTAAAACCACTTAGAACTTTGTGTAAATGGTCTAGTAGAACGGGAAGCGACTACTGAAGCAGAGAACGAAATCGGGAGGTGGTCAATATCACGATAGTCTTCATGAACAAGAACAGTCGATACATTAATATTTGGCGAGGAAACTACATGGTCAATATTAGACAAACTTCCAGATTGGTGAATATATGAATAATCAACACTTTTCTCAACTATTTTATAAGCAGAAAAGCATCAAGGACTATATCGGATCGAACTGACTGACTTGTAATATCTGTGTTGAACTCACCAACCACTATGAAATCATAACCAGTCGATACAACAGACGCAGGAATAGCCTTAAGATTTGCCGAGGCTTTCATATACGCGTTTAAAGCGGAAATAGTTTTTTTGTTACACGGGAGATACACATTTATCAGCACAGTATTACCAAACCGAACCGCAAGGATGAATTTATCACTGTGAAAACACACTGGAGAGAGAAAACTCAGGTTATTCTTAACAATGCACGCGAGGCCTCCAGAAGGTCTACCAAAAGTGACCTCAGAATTAGTTGTAAAAACGGAATGATTACGACTTTTTTTTAACACGTTAATACTAGTAGAAGTCAGGAGGTGTTCTTGAAGGCATACTATGTCAAACTGGTCACACAATTCATCAATCATATGCTCCTTTAAACGAGTACCATTTATATTAAGCGAAACAATCGAAACAGGCACAATCATTTCTTCTTGGCAATGATATCTCTCAGCACTTTGCATCTAAGACTAAAGGAGGCATAGTTTTCACCACAATTGGTACATCTTGCATCAAGCTGGCAGGGAGAATCCTTGGTGGAAATATGAGGGCCCGCACAGCGTGCACACTTCGCAACCAAACTTGCACAATCAGCTACTTTATGGTCTGGCGAACGGCATTTTAGACAGCACCAAGGTGCCGACAGATATTCTTTCACTGATAAATATTCATATCCAAGTTTAACACCATTTTGCATAGCCTTGGCTTTTGACATGGAGTCACAAAACTCAAGCTTAACCATGCCAGTGTCACCGAGCCGCATAGCTTCCACCACACCTGGATATCCTTGAAAGAATGAGAGGTCTAATTCCTTCGATATTCCTCTGACTATCCCGAAAAACCGTTTAGTGATCACCTTGGATGGAGATTCTGCTAAAATCACTGAAATAGAGTCTTTGAATTCTTCAGCAGCAGATTCTTTAACATTGATTAGCCATTTGTCACCTCGCAAACTCAGCTTGGTAACTGCATCATGACAGCTCACTTTATCGAGCACTTCTTTGCGTTTTATCGGGTCATTTAGTGTTTGCGGCACTTTAGAGACAACAACAGTGGTGTGAGAGTCAGTTGACGGCGTTGCACGGGCAGGCAGTGGTGGAAAGTGATTATCATACGAATCGAACTTACTTGAAACAGTCTTCAGGAAGTGTTCCATTCTATTCATAATTGAAATCTGAAGGAGTAAAAGGAGTACAGAAGGAGTAAAAGGGATTTGATTACCATTTATTGTATAACGAAGATGTTAATCATTTAAGATCCGAGCCAAAAGATGGAGGAATCCTTAGGGGCTGGGGAGGTCACTGTGAAGCTGAGAAAAAATTGAACATGCACACGAATGAATATATAGGGAGCACGGTCCTAATTGTATTTATAACACATCTGACTTCCCTCTCGAACATTTCTTGCCAGCTTGTCACTGAGATCCTGTTAAAAAGAAAGGTTTACTGTCATATTGGCAACGCTGCCTCGAAAAGAGTGAGAGTGGGCTATAAGAGGAGTTTTAAATAAGGTGAAGACTTCATGATAGAGAGCTAAGAGCAAAGCTCTGAATATAGAGGGCGGGGGAGAGCCTTCATAGCTATGTTGGCCTCTGGTGGCTAGTGACTGCAAGCTGTCGTTGTTAGATTAAGTAACACGTAAGGTTATGTTTTCAAACAAAAACATAAATGAATTAAATAGATCATTCAAAAATGAAATAATTGTATTCATGGATATGCGTGGGAATGAAGTTCAACGATGAAATGCAATAAGAAAGAATAATAACACTCCAGTGTTTGAAGTTCGAGGTCTTTGAGCACCCTCAAGTTGTTTTTCAGTCTGATAATTTCTATCTTAGAAGGGGAAATGGAGAACTCTTTTGTGTCGCTTAGAGCAGTTTTTTCTTTTTTGAATATTTCTTTAAGACAGGATAGAAGTAGAAAGTAGGAGAAATAAATTGGAAGTATAGAGTAGAAGAGTAGAGTAGAAGACTACAGTAGAGTAGACTAGTAGAGTAAAGTACTAGAGTAGAGTAGAAGACTAGAGTAGAAGAAGTAAAAACTAGGGTTTCTTACTTGAGAGGAGGAATCTGGTAAGAAAAGGGAGAGGGTTATATTTTTTCACAACTTTACATCTTTATTCTTGCTTGTTTTTCTAAGGGGACGTGGAGTGAGTTTCCTAGGGACTATGCCAGCTTTCAGTTCTGACTGATTTTATTCATTTTTCTCAAGGAGAGAAAGATTGAGTTTATCATGAACTTAAAAATAAAACTTAGAAATTATGCCGTATTTGATGGTAAAATGTAGTTCTTGCGATTTCAAACAGTTCGTGGTAACGAACTGTAAGTAAGGAGTGACCCGGCTCAATAGTAACTGAAACTCTAAAAAAGGGAATTTTGATACCAATAGATATATCAAAAGAATTGAACTTTTATACTGATTTCAAATATGTAAATCTTATTAAGTTTAGTTATACCCATCAACGGTTATGAGCCTCAGAAAATTTTACCGATTTTCGAAAAAAGGGGGAAACAGCCCCTAAAGGTCAAGTGACCTCAATGAAAATCACACTATCAGATTCAGCGTATCAGAGAACCCTACTGTTTAGGTTTCAAGCTCTTATCTGCAAAAATGTGAAATTTATATTTTTTGCCAGAAGAAAGATCACTGATGCGTGTTTATTTGTTTTTTATTCCCAGGGGTCATCGTATCGACCCATTGGTCCTAGACTATTGAGATAGGGCTCATTCGAGCGGAAATTAAAAGCTCTAGTGTCCTTTTTAAGTGACCAACAAAACTGGATGGCAACTAGGCCCCCTCCCCCTCCCCCTCTTTCCCAAAATCGTCTGATCAAAATTTTGAGATAGCCATTTTGTTCAGCATAGTCGAAAGGCCCAATAACTATGCATTTGGGTATAACATGACCCCCCACAGCTCCAGTAGAAAGTCTCTTTTAGTTATAAAAATTTGCCCATTGTTTGCGCATAGTATTTGTTATTGGGAAGTATGCATACATTTTCGGGTAGGGGGGGGGGGCAAATTTTATGCTGAGGGTTTTTCCACCTGGGAATTTTATATTGGGAGGGGAGTTTACAGGGAGTGAACTTGCCATGGGAAATTATACACTGGGGGAATTTGCCAGAATTCTTATACAAAATTCTTTTTATATCTTGCTTTCTCTTTTATGTCTCAATTTTACTCGAGTGGTTTAGAGTAATTGTCCGGGGTAAGTTTCCGCCAGGATTGAATTTCCTAGAGAATATTTCCGTGGGGAGGGGGTTTCTCTTGGAGGTGGTGCCAGATTTCCTGGCATTATTTAAAAAATGGTCAGATATTAAATAAAAAACAAGTTTTTCAGCTGAAAGTAAGGAGAAACACTTTCAGCTGAAACACTAAAATTTAAAACGGACAATATTATTACGTATATAAAGGGAGCTACCCCTCCTGAAACTTCGCTATTTACACTATAGTTTGAATTTTGTCCCAATTCTTTAATAATAATGACTCCTGAAAGACAAGGGCCGTCTAATTAGAACAGTAAGACGCTTTTTTAAAAGTACTAGAAAACTTTAGCGCAAAGACCGAGGTGTTGAGGAGGGGGCAACCCCCTTGATATACGTATTAATTTCTGTTTGTTCTAAGTTTTAATGTTGCTCCTTACTTTCAGTTTTAAAAAAACTTGTTTTTTTATTCAATTTCAAAAAGAAGCCAAAATTGAATAAACAAATATATTGAAACTAAGAATTTGCACTAGGAAACATTTAAACAAAAGGGTTTCTGGTGTCAAGAGCGGGAAGGTGTGGTATTTTGACCCAGCCTTTTGAAGTCCGGAGTCAGAAGTGATTATTCCTGAGCAAGCTCCAGGTTTTTCCTGTACATTTTTTTTCTACCAAGTAGGAAACCAAATATTTCAAAATTAAAATGAACGGTTTTTATCTGCTCAGCTATAAAAGTTGGCACCCCTGAAGCCTATAAAGCTTCAATTTGGTAGTTGCAGCTGGCTACACGTTACATACCCTTTTTGGGCTTCTGCTAAACCCACTGGAAGATAAGTAAGGTAATTTTTCCTTTATTAACCTATAAACTAATGATGTCTCCTGAAGTATGTTGTCTGTCATAAGCACTAACTACCCATTCTTCGATCGTCGCGAATGTTGTTTTTTCAAGGCAAAATCGTTTTTTTTTTTTTTTAACACGACGAGACTTTTCCATCTGTGCAGCTATAGGTGTTCCATCTTGAGAAAGATGCAATCCTTTAGCTGTTTCAATGCCACGACAAACGGCCTAAAACGGATAATATAGTTGTCAACTTCTAAAACTTCTAATAAGTTTGTATTATGGAAAAATCTGATAAAAGAGGAGCTCGAAATCCCTGCTTCTCAAGTATGATACTTGAAGTATCCAGGGATACTTCAAGTATCCCGTGATCGCTTGTGGCAAAAATTTTTTTTTTATTGGGGTATCAGGATCGGCTAAAGGAGTCGGTCCCAGATCTCTTTGATAGTAGGTCAAATAGTCTGCCAAGCAGTTACATCGCTAAGTGATTTTACAAACGATCAGTAGATTACTTGTACCCTACATTTGTAGACCATAAAGCAGTCAGAACTGTGGCTTATGAAGCAGTTAAGAACCGTGGCTTATAATCCGCCGGTCCTGTCCCACAGTTCTTTTATTATGAATGCTTAATTCAAGGGTGAAGAGGTAGGGGGCTGCAGCTTAACGCCAGATCATGTCGTTCCTCTAACTATTTCTGATGCTTTCCATCACTTGAACGATACCGGCCTGCTTATTGCTGTCGTAAAAGATTAAAGATGTCCGTGCTACAATTCCGCGCTCCGTCAATCTAATTGTGTTTTTTTTTTTTCGAAATATTCAATCAACGTAAGACCTCAATCAGTTATATGGCACAATTTTTTTCGAGAAAATTCATTCCTTCTTGTGGCACAATATTTTTTTTAATAATTTTTTTTTTTCGGAAACAGTTTAGAAAACGGTTAATGTTTTAAGACTTGCCAATTTTTATGGCTTATAGTTTGGAAAATTATTTTGGCTTATAACTTGCCCGTTTTATAGAAAACAAATTCTGTTTTATTATTACACGTAACTACAGTTGAAACTTTGACCTTTAACTGATGTTACGTTTAGGCAAGTGGCAAGCAAGGAATCTACTTTCAATTGTTTAAGCTGGGCGCACAACATACCTTACATCGAAGGTCGACTTCAATGATAGAAAATAATAAAAAAAAATTCCGTTTGAATATCATTCTATTTCCAAAAAGTGAAACTAAAAATATCAAAAATATTTTAATGACTTAAAGAAATGTGAAACTACTTTTCTGAAATGAGATAGGAACTAATAGGAATTAAAAACTTTCGAAATTTTGGAATTCCATGAAGCCACTTTTGGGGGAGAGGTTTACTACGGAAAGGGTTGTTTTTTATACCCTTTTCTTATAATACCTCGGAAAGCACTTTCGTTTTGGTTGAAGTCAGAACTTAACAAGACCCGTCAAAGAATCTTTTCAATTTATTTATAATTTAAAATAAATCTTGTGGAAAGCTGCACAAGATTAGAAATTAGAAATACATCAAAAATCTTTTACTTTGGAACATGCAACCCTTCCGCCTGGCATCATCAACAACTTCAATTACCAAGAACATAAAAATTAAAAACAATTTTGACTTCCCTTGGGCCCATATTAGCTCTATTTTTACATGACAATAGTAAGATTTTCTTTTGGTCCTTTAAACACTGTCACACTTGTGGCAGAACCACATTTTGTTCAGTATTGCAATGTTGAACAGTAAAAATAAAACCTAAGCAAAACTAATAACTTAAATTTTACAACGCTTTTCGTCCGTAAAAATTCATACATTAGTAATAGGTTGAATCCCAAGGAGGACTACACCTTCAAAGGAAAGCTACACAAGATTAGAAATTAGAAATACGTCGAAAATCTTCTATTTTGGAACATACAACACCTACTACTACTAACAACTCACCGCAGCAACAACCGCCTGAGGCCAACACAGCTACGCACGCTCCTCCTCCATCCCAATCTATTCAAAGCTTCCCTTTTTACACCCACCCACGAAGTTTCCATTTCCTTTAAATCTTTCTTTGTGACCTCCACCCACCCCAGACGAGGACAACCTGCTTTCCGTTTAGCCCTAGACGGTTGACCGAAAAGAAGGATACAATACCTTGGTCTGGCATAATCAACAACTTTAAAGTGCCGTGGATATTCAAAAACAATTACCACCCCCCTCCCTTGCACCCATGTTAGCTCTATTTTTAATGAAATCACCCATTTTCTATTTTTTTTTTTTTTTTTTTTATGGCAGAACAGCATTTTTGTCAGTATTTCAGTACTTCTGTCAGTATTTCTGTCAGTATTTCTGAACAGCATTTCTGTCTTATTTTGGGGGCCCCATAGGGCCCCCAAATAAGACTCTAGGATATAAGACTCCCCCCAAAGGGAGGAGTCTTAGCTATAAGCTATAAGCTCCTATGCTTATAAGATATAGGGCTAAGCTATCTAATATATCTAATATATCTCGTTTCAAAACTATGAGGTTTTTTTGTATGGCAGAACAGCATTTCTGTCAGTATTGCCATGTTGAATAGTAAATATTCAACAACAGAACTGCTGAGTGTGCTCAGAAGGACCACTACTCCCTCTTCCCTTCACCTGCAATTACAAGTGTCTACAGTGTTTGCAACAAGGTTGGAATAAAATCAAATTAGAATATGGCTAATTATGTGTGAGGCAGTAATTCTCACTCAAAAATTTCAGCAGTACTCCCAGTGAATTTTACAGCTGTTTCTTCAGATTTTTCTTTTGGTCGTTTCAAAACTATGAGGTTTTTTTTATGGCAGAACAGCATTTTTGTCAGTATTGCCATGTTGAATAGTAAATATAAATAAGTAAATTTATTAATGTAAATTTGACAAGAGTTTTCGGCCGCACGGGCAATCGGTTAATTCCCAAGAAAAACAAGGCCTTCAAAGAAAAGCTACACCTTCTTCTACTGTTTGGTGTTGTAGGTGTTTAGTATAACTTTTTTGCTGATTTTTCATCTGCCAAATTTTGGGCCCGCTTCTCTGCATACCTGTCTATGAAGGTGTTTTTCATTGAAATTTGAATTGCCATTTTAGCCAAATTTATTAAGATACATTTAGTGATGCAAGTTTCCCCTCAACAATTTAAACAATCAGATTAGATTTCACTGCCCTAGGTAATTTAAAATTAATTTCAGTCAGTATAATGCAAGAAATTCTTAAGTCCTTTCTATTGAAGCTATTTTGTTAGCAAGGCCGTATCCAGGGGAAGGGATGGGGGTACGGATTTTGAACCTCCTCCTGTTAAGTTTGTCCGACTCGTAAAAAACGTAGCAAAAATGAATGTAAACAAATTTTTAATGCGTTTTTAAGGTTTTTTGTACCCCCCCCGAAAAAAAAATTTTGGGATACGGCCCTGGTTGTTAGATCTACAGCTGCATATCCAGGACATGGTTTCCTTAACCTCCCCAACCTGAAATTTAAAAAATATAATTTACTTACTATAGTACGATGGCTTTAAAAGTAAGCTCTGTTTATTGACGTGCTCCTCCTCGCGTAAAGGAGTTGCAACCCTGCCGGAAAGGAGTTTCGGCTACATATGCATAGAATTTGGCTCTATATTGAGCTGTAAATTGACTCAGTCCTATTAAGGCTCTCTTAGAATAAGTTCTGAGTATAACAAATCTCTGGATTTTTCAGTTCCTATTTAGAAAATCTTCTGTATTCTCAATACTTATTTTCCAGCTGTATCCACTTTATTTCCAAATATTTCCTTTCAAATTTCCCAAGGATATGTCTTATTAGTTTCTTGCCTTCCTGAATCTGTTCCATTAATGCCATACTAAATTTCCATAATTCTATCGAAATGTTGCTTCTAACGCTATTTTTCTCTAGTTGATGTACTTGGAGCACAGGCATTAGTATGGAAATCAGTTTTTACGAGCTATTTTGGATTCCAATGCAAAATTTTCTTGTCGATCAAAGTTAATCCAGGAATTTAAGTTGGGAACCCATTCTGTCTTAGAAACTTCAAAATTAATCAAAGCGTTGGCTTTCCAATTTAACATAACTTGCCCCATTCCTTGCAAGCCATTTCTTGAATAAGGGACTCAAAACTTTTTAGGCCTTAGATTGGAATCTGTACTTTTCATCACGTACATTTAACTTCTAATCATCCTGAATGGTTAATTATGAGGAAAGGTAGCTTTCGGCTATTTTTGCTCGTTTAAATCAAGCCTTTTGAAGCGGTAATCTCAAACTTTTAAAATTGTTGCATTAAAGGAAACTTAACATTTGAAAGTTGACGCATATATGAAAATTAAGAACTATCAAATCACCCGTGAAGTTTATTTATTTTTTTTTATTATATCTTTTATGCAGTAGGGGCGTTTTTTCACTCATTAATGTGCTAAGATCTTACATCTTTTGTCAGAAAACGCTTAAAAGTGAAATCTTTGAACAAAGATCTTACATCTTTGGTCGTTTTTGTGCAAACGTCTTTCATCATTCTGCTCTGATCAGCGGTCTGAGAACAATGATGAGTAGATCATGAAAGTTCTCTCATCATTGTTCTATATGGCAGAACAGTGGCGGTCTTCACACTTTTTGCTAACATCAGTGAGCTGTTAAATCTTAGAACAAAGATGAGTTAAGAAACGATAATCTTTGCAGAAAGATGAAAGATCTTAGATGTAAGATCTTAGTGCTAAAAAACAGGCCTAGTGTAAAGTTTGGTCACATAGTGTATAGCATCAGGAAAATTTGAGTAGAAAGCACCGCTATAGCAAAAACAGGCATGGTCTATAAAAACAGTGATAAGGAAAAACAATATTTCGGTCCTTCTGCGTACTGTATCTGTTCCTTTTTTAAATTAAAAGAAACAAGTTTTTTTTAACAGAAAGTAAGGAGCGACATTAAAACTTAAAACGAACAGAAATTAATCCGTATATGAAAGGGGCTGTCCCTTCCTCAACATCCCAATCTTTACGCTAAAGTTTTTTATTGCTTTAAACAACAGAGTTGTGAGAAACAGTCAAACTTTAGCGTAACGAGCAAGGCGTTGAAGAAGGGACAGCCCCTTTTATATACGGAATAATTTCTGTTCGTTTTAAGTTTTAAGGTCGCTTCTTAATTTCTGTTAAAAAAAAACTTGTTTTTATTCATTTAATTTCTGAACGTGTTTGAATTAATGCAGGTTTTGAAATTAGCTCACCGTATATTAATAATTAAAACGCAATTTGCATAATAATCTCACTTTTTGTAAGTAAATAAAACCAATATTTGGTTTTGTCTGACTAGTTTAATCGTGCAAATACTCTCTGATTCATAGAATCAGTAACACTTTTGTCCCTGATAAGTATTTTCGTAAACATTGGGCAAATTTTACAACTTGCAGCCCATCCCCCGGGGACTTTGGGGGATGAATTCATCCCCAAAGACATAGTTCTTACACTTTTTCGACTATGCCAAACAAAATGGCTATCTCAAAATTTTGATCGGGTAACTTTAGGAAAAAAATGAGTGTGGGAGGGGGCCTAGTTGCCCTCCAATTCTTTTGGTCACTTTAAAATGGCGCTAAAACTTTTAATTTCCGTTCTAATGAGCCCTCTTGCAATATTCTAAAACCACTGGGTCGATACGATCACCCCTGGAAAAAAAAAACAAAAACAAATAAAAACGAATCTGTGGTATTTCTTCTGGCAAAAAATACAAAATTCCACATTTTTGGAGATAGGAACTTGAAACTTCTACAATAGAGTTTTCTGATACGCTGAATCTGATGGTGTGATTTTCATTAAATTCTATGACTTTTTTGGGGTATTCCTCTTTTATCGAAAATAAAGAAAATTTTCTCAGGCTCGTAAATTTTGATGCGTAACACTAAACTTGATAAAACTTATATATTTGAAATCAGCATAATAATACGATGTTTTTGATGTATCTAATTGGTATCAAAATTCCGTTTTTTAGAGTTTCGGTTACTATTGAGCCGAGTTGCTCCATACTTACAGTTCGTTACCACTAACTGTTTACAATGGCTTTTCAGACAAGCTTGCTTCCGTATTTTCAATAAATTAATTGAACCATGTGATCAAAATTTTGTGGAGTTTACTAAAACATTGGTTCCTTAGACTTTTTGAAAGTTTAAACGAATGGATAGTACTACAAATTAGAGTGGGGCTATCCATCCCCATAGAACTTCCAAAGGTAAAAGTGTCAATTTCATTCTATGTATTTTAAACAGTATGTTTTTATCTGTCATAAAATTAACAAGAAAGAAAAAATTCTTAAAAGTCGGCTCTGGATCCATTCCTGAGAAGTCTTATTAACCTTATTCAACTTCTTTTCAAGATGGCAAAACACCGGTTAATCATAAATTAATTTTCTAGCTAAAAGATAAAAAGACTATTTTACTGGTCATTCAGCGCTCTTTCTAAAAATATAATAATTGTGATATTTTTTTTCTTTCTTGTTTATATTATCAAACCAGTCATGGTAACGAACTGTAAGTAAGGAGTGACTCGACTCAATAGCAACTGGAACTCTAAGAAACGGAATTTTTATATCATGAGGTGCATCAAAAAAATCGGCTTATTATTCTGATTCAAAATATATAAGATTCATCAGCTGTAATGTTGCCCACCAAAAACTACGAACCTGAGAAAATTTTCCTGATTTTTGAAAAAGGGGGAAAACACCTCCTAAAAGTAAAGAAATTTTAATGAAAATCATGAAAAATTTTCTTAGGGATACGCAGTTCCCTGGGTGAACTCTCCAGGGGGAATTTTACACTGGGGGATTCGACAAAATTCTTTTCATAACTATAAAATTTCCAAAACTCTAAATAACTATAAACCGTTATTAAAAAAATATATTTTTAATTTGTTTTAAATAAAACAATGCGCTCAGCCCCCCGAATGCTAATTGGGTCTGGAAAATCGTATTTCCAGTCTAGATTTGTAGTTACCATTAGTTAAGCTGGTTTTAAGCAGGCTGTGCTAATTATTTCCAGAAACAAGGAATAATGCTATTGAATTGCGTAAATACGCCACAAAAATCCCCAGAGATGATCGTATCTACCCAGTGGTCCTAGAATATCGTGGGAGGGCTGATTCGGACGGAAATAAAAAGTTCTAGTTCCCTTTCAAGAGACCAAAAAATTGGAGGGCAACTAGGCCCCCTCTCACTCTCATTTTTCCCCAAGTTCACCCGATCAAAACTTTGATATAGCCATTTTGTTCAGCATGGTCAAAAAATATAATAACTATGTCTTTGAGGATGACTTTATCCCCCACAGTCCCCGGGGGAAGGGCTGCAAGTTATGAACTTTGCCCAATGTTTCCATATAGTATTGGTTATTGGGAAGTATACAGACGTTTTCAGGGGGGATTTTTTCTGTTAGTGGGGGGGGGAGTCGGATCCGGGGTTACGTGGGAAATATTTCCATGGAGGAAGTCTTATGGGGGAAGAAACATTGCTTTGAAGGGGGTGCCGGATTTCCCAGCATTATTTAAAAAAAAGGATCAGACATTAAATATATATATATATATAAAAACAAGTTTTCAACTGAAAACCTTTTCGACATCAAAATTTAAAACGAGCAGAAATTATTACGTATGCGATTGGCTTCGCCCCCCTAGTCAATACCTCGCTCTTACACTAAAGTTTTTTTAGTACTTTCATAAGAGCTATTTATTCTAATTAAAGGCCTTTGTGATTAAGGGGTCATTCTTAAAGAAAATCGGAAAAAAAATTCGAGCTGTAGCGTAAAGAGCGAGGTATTGACTAGGGGGTTGAACCCCCCTAATATACGTATTAAAAATATACGAATATACAAGTTCGTTACGTAAGTTAATTCGAAAGTTACATATATTTATTACTAATAAAAACGTTCGTAAATAAAATCAAACAACTTTCGAGAAAGCCATTTAATCAAAAAAAGTAAAATTAATATGCAAATTTCGTTTTAATTATTCATGTACGATGAGCCAAAATCAAAACCTGCCATTATTTAAAAAACAACCAGAAATTAAATAAAAAAAAACAAGTTTTTTTAACTGAAAGTAAGGAGCGACATTAACACTTAAAAGGAGCAGGAATTATTCCGTATTAGAAAGTGGCTGTCCCCTCCTCAACGCGTCGCCTATACGCTAAAGTTTTTTATTGTTTTAAAAAATAAAGTTATGAGACAGAGTCAGACTTGAGCGTAAAGAACGAGGCGTTGAGGAGGAGACAGCCCCTTTCATATACCGAATAATTTCTGTTCGTTTTATGTTTTAGTGTCGCTCCTTACTTTCAGTTAAAAAACTTGCTTTTTGTTATTTAATTACACGAAGAACTGCCGAAATAATCCGGTCATTGGTTTTTCCTTTACAAATATAAATACTGTTTCCGATAATGTGAGATACGTGTGACATCCTTGAAGCTAAAAAAAAATAAGAAAAAAAAATAAAATACACAGAACTCATCTTTTCTTGTAACACTTACCAACACCTTAAAATTAAAATAAATTAAAAGCACCTTGACACATATTTAGTTTGAACAGTACCAATTCCTTCTTTAAGACAAGCACATATAAAGCGGCCGAAATAGTGATATTTTAAAGAATTTCCATATTTTGCATATATATATTTATATATATATATGTATATATATATATATATATATATATATATTATATATATATATATATATATATATATTTATATATATATATATATATATATTATATATATATATATATATATATATATATATATATATATATATATATATATATATATATACATATATATATATATATATATATATATATATATATATATATATATAGTATATATATATATATATATATATATATATATATATATATATATATATATATATATATATATACAGGGCCGTACCCAGGTGGGGCAAGTTGGTTTTAAGCCCCCAAGAGGTCTTGTGATGACAATACTACCTTAAATACAACTAACAAATAGGTATTATGATAGGTTTGATTGTCCATGTTATTTGATTTTAAAAAATGTTGAAAATATGAACAATTTGCTGTCTATAAAATTTACTCTAAATTCTCCCTAGATGTTACTTTGGTTATTTACGAAAGATTCTCAAAATTCAACAAAAAAACAAGCTCTTGAGGTTTCATATTAAATAATTTGCGCTCCTCGTAAACTTTAATTTTTTTATTCTCAATTACTCATAAAAATTTATTAAGAACTTTATGTTACCTGTCAAGTTCTCTCGAATCATGAACCTTGTTTACATCTATTATTTTTCTTTTAATAGCATATTTAGTTATTCATTGTCAGGAAAACTTTTATTATCTTCTTTTGTCTTTACTGCTTTCATTTATAATGTAGCTGCAGCAATCTTTCATCTCTATACCTTTTCATTTCTGTTTTTTATGGACTGATATAAAGCTATTATGCTAACAATTTCTTTTCTTTTATTGAACTATTGTATGCACAAAATATTCATCCTGAATTAATATCCAGAAATGAGAATTTTTCTTACTAAGAACTTGGAGAGAAAAAAGAATATGTCAAAGCCAGACAGTATTTTTTTTTTTTTTAACCCAACACACAGAGTTAACCCCCCCCCCCAAATTACAACAGATTTACGTTACAACACTTTTGCTACGAAAATTTCACTACTGTTAAATTAAAAAAAAAACTAGCTTATTAAACAGTTCGTGGTAACGAACTGTAAGTAAGGAGCGACCCCGCTCAATAGTAACCATAACTCTAAAAAACGGAATTTTGATACCAATAGATACATCAAAAGAATCAGATTTGAATGCTGATTTCAAATATAAAAGCTTCATCAATTTTAGTCTTACCTATTTAAAATAACGCGCCTGAGAAAATTTGCCTTATTTTCAAAAAAGGGGAAAACACCCCCTAAAAGTCCTAAAACCTTAATGAAAATCACACCATCAGATTCAGCGTATCAGAGAGCCCTACTGTAGAGGTTTCAAGTTCCTATGTGCAAAAATGTGGAATTTTGTGTTTTTGGCCAGAAGAAAGATCATGGATGTTTTTTTTTCCCAGGGGTGATCGGATCAACACAGTGGCCCTAGAATATCGTAGGAGGGCTCATTTGGAGGGAAGTTAAAAGTTCTAGTGCCCTTTTTAAGTGACCAAAAAGTAGAGGGCGATTAGGCCCTCTCCCACGCTCATTTTTTCCCAAAGTCACCCGATCAAAATTTTGAGATAGCTATTTTGTTCAGTATGGTCAAAATATAATAAATATGTCTTCGAGGATGATTTAATTCCCCACAGTCCCCGGGGAAGGGCTGCAAGTTAAGAACTTTGCCCAATGTTTACATATAGTATTGGTTATTGGGAAGTAACTAGACGTTTTCAGAGGGTATTTTTGTGGTAGCGGAGGGGGATGGGCTGGGGGTTACGTGAGAGAATTTTTCAATGAAGGAAGTTTTCATGGGAGAAGAGAAATTGCTATGAAAGGGGGCACCGGATTTCCCAGCATTATTTAAACAAACGATCATAATTAAAAAAAAAAAGTTTTTCAACTGAATTGGTTATTGTATTGGTTATTGGGAAGTAACTAGACGTTTTCAGAGGGTATTTTTTTGGTAGTGGGGGGATGGGCTGGGGGTTACGTGAGAGAATTTTTCAATGAAGGAAGTTTTCATGGGAGAAGAGAAATTGCTATGAAAGGGGGCACCGGATTTCCCAGCATTATTTAAACAAACGATCAAAAATCAAATAAAAAAAGTTTTTCAACTGAAAGTAAGGAGCAGCATCAAAACTTAAAACGAACAGAAATTATTACGTATATGATTGGCTCACCCCCTAGTCAATACCTCACTCTTTACGCGAAAGCTTTTTTAGTGATTTCATAAGAGCTATTTATTCTAATTCACGGGCTTTGTTATTAAGGGGTCATTCTTATAGAATTGGAACAAAATCCAAACTTTACCGTAAAGAGCAAGGTATGTACTAGGGGGTGAACCCCCTAATATACGTTATAAAATATGCGAATATAGAAGTCCGTTACGTAAGTTAATTCGTAAATTACGTATATTTATTACTAATAAAAACATTCGTAAATAAAATTAAACAACTTTTGAGAAAGCCATTTAACCAAAAACAAAGTAAAATTGATATGCAAATTTATTTTTAATTATTCATGTATGGTGAGCCAAAATCAAAACCTGCGTTAATTCAAAAACGTTCAGAAATTAATTAAGAAAAACACGTTTTTTTTTTATTGAAAGTAAGGAGCGATATTAAAACTTAAAACGAACAAAAATTATTTCGTATATGAAAGGGGCTGTCCCCTCCTCAATGCCTTGCTCTTTACGCTAAAGTTTGACTCTTTCTCGCAACTCTATTTCTTAAAAAAAAAAAAAAAAACTTTAGTGTAAAGAGGGAGGCGTTGAGAAGGGGACAGCCCCTTTCATATACGGAATAATTTCTGTTCGTTTTAAATTTCAATGTCACTCCTTATTTTCAGCTAAAACAACTTATTTTTTTTTGTTTTAAACCTAAAACACGCAAAAATCATTGTAAAAATCAGGGGGTTCTTTATCTTTACCTTGGTCTTTGCACTGAAATTTAACCTGTACTTTCCTGAAATTATTCCACAATGTATCGAATACAGCCGGTTAGTAAAATGCTGTATGGTATTTACCAACTATCTTTCAACACGTTTAAATTTCTAAGTTTGATTATTTTTATTTCTATTATATATCATATTGTCATTATAATATTCATGGTATTATGTTTTTATTAGCAGCTTTAATTGTTTTTTATTTCAACCAGTATAGCGACACCTGGTAAATTATTAAAATTCTATCATAGATTTGTTGTTGTCACAAATAGAACTTGCTTAATTAAAGGGGAAAGAGTAGGACAGGCTCTGCCTAACATTTCCTTCATCTTTCAGAACAATAACTTGTGATCCTACCTCAAGCGACAACTGTCATCTAACTCCAAATGGGGATAATTCAAAAGTTACTTCGTCATTAATGTACATGCACTATCTAGAAAATGTAAGTAACAGTTTGACATTCCACCTCTTACGTATACGTGTATGTGTTGGATTAACGACGCTTCTTGACTACTATGCTCCTTGCGTCGGTCCTTTAGTGTTTTGCTACTGCTGAGCTCAAACTCTGGGTCCCGTATTACCATTGCACCACCTACTTTTTAGTCACCTACTTTTCTACTTTTTCGTAATATAACTTTTTATCGTTTGAATTTTAAATACTTTCATAACAGGAGACACGCAATCCTTATCTTGCCTATGCTCTGGCGATGTGTCCTTTCGCCCCCGAAATTCCAAACTTTTACGGTGTTCACTATATTTTCCTGTATTTACCATATAATTCTCCAATCTTTGTGCTTTATGTGTGTGTTTTCCAATTTGTGACTGTCCAAAAACAAAAACCTGCATAAGGGCCTGGCACACGTTATCATGGTCGTAGCGACAGCTGCTACAACCTAGTAAAGAGCGCCCATAGTAATCAAAAGTTTAAACTTACGTTTTTAAAAAGAACTACATAATGAAAAAAAAATGTTATTTGTAGCTGATTCAGGAATGGTAACTATCATTTTGATTAATCTTAATAGTAAAATGTTATTTTCAAAACAAATTTACGGAAATTTTGTAAAAGAGCCTATCATCACTAGAAAATTGTGATCGATCGAAATAAAAACTGCACATTTGGAATCATTATTGTCAAAAGCCATATACAAATCAATTAAAGCCCCCAAACCTTGGAAAATAAGGAATATCACTTTTTTCATGGGTAGCGCTGAAGTGTTTTCTTTATTTTCCTTTTTTTCTTTGTCGCTAGCACGGCACTGAAACATCATAGAGAGCTGATTAAAGGCTCCTTTAAAAGCTACTTTTTATATCTGATTGCTTTTTATAAATTTGACCTAATAAGAACATCGTAGAGCGCCGTATAGAACCCAAAAAATGCACTTTGGGTGCCACTTCAGGAATGGAAAGGTTGGGAAGAATGAAAAGGGTGCTTTCATAGTCTCCATTGCTGAAAATCCTATGAAAACCCATATGACAGGGTCATATGGTAGAAAAAAAAACACTCTTTGGTGCCATATCTAGAGTAGAAAAGCTAGGAAGCATTAAAGGGGCACTGCTATCAGGGTTACCATCTGTATTACGAAAGTTCTATTTTAGCACTATTATGTGTAGCACTGTAGCCCGTGCTCAGGGTTGCCATCTGTAGCACCAAAGTGTTATTACAGCACTATTACAGTCAATTTTTGACTGTAGCACTGACAAATGTTGTGTAGCACGAAAATTTGGGATTGTAGCACATTAGGAACTGATCATGGTGGCAAACCTGAATGTCATTAGTTCCATGGTCGAAAATCCTAAGCATAGGTTTTACAATCTCTTCTCTTTAGGCTCTCCCTCTCATTCCCCTAGTAAGTTTCACATAGTGTGGACTGACTAGCAGAAGCAGATGTCTATTGCAACATCATGGAGATATATTCAATGGCTCATTTTAAAGCTCTTGATTATATATATATATATATATATATATATATATTATATATATATATATATATATATATATATATATATATATATATATATATACATATATATATATATATATATATATATATATATATATATATATATATATATATATATATATATATATATATATATATATATATATGTGTGTGTGTGTGTGTGCTCTTCGTAAAAATATCTCATGTACAATTTCTGGAGTAGAAATACTGGGAAGCATACCAAAGGTTCCATGTAAATCTAAAAGGTCGAAAACCAATAACCAGAGTTTTACAATCTCTCCTTCTTTGTGTTACCTTTCTCAACCCGTTTAGCCACTTTGTAAAGAGCAAGCCTCAGCCCAGAGTAAACACAATTTTGGAAACGCTTTTCGGAAAAACAATTGTGTGAAGAGAAAAATTGACGTTTGAATCTGATTTAGAAATAGCAAATATTATTTTGATTAATCTTAGTAGCACAAGTTTAGTACGAAAGAAGATTTGTAGGAATCACAAAAAGAGCCTGGAATCTCTCGAAAATGCTTTTACCTTAGGCGCTAGTGATTGTCTACTTTTCTTTATCTCTGATTCACTTAGGGTAAAATTTTTTTGACTGAGTTTATAGCGCAAAAATAAGAAAGCTTTTGAGACAAAGGGTCTATTAAAGAAGTCTCCCAGAAGACTAATTTTCATTGAAAACTATTAAGAATTTGTGGTATGAGCTGTCTTTGGTGGTCTGCACATCAGGCCCGGACTTTTTGGAACAAAAAAAAAAAAAAACATATTTAAATTAATTTGTCCTGAATTTTTAAGTACGTTAGATTCAATCAAATCTGAGGTAATTAAGGTAGACCCCTGCCGGAATGTATAAAACCTACCGCAGCATATATGATGACACATAAACGTAGTCTGGATTTAAATAAAATGTTCCAGACTTATGTTTTCTCCTTTGTGTTTTTTTTTTTTTTTTTTTTTTTTTTTAGTTTTTATAATGTCTTACCCTTAACGTAAGCTTGTCTCTCACTATTTTACTTTTAAAAGAGAACAAAATAGGGATTTAAAGTTTTTTGGGCATGTTTTTATCCAAAGACTTAAATAAGAAAAAGTAGAAGAAATAACAAAATTTAGCTGAATAGTTTGATACATTTTGATATAAAATTACATTAGTAAAGTTGAGACAATTATGTATTATACGCCACTCACTCAAGTCTACGCTGTGTAAAACTCGAGAAGAAACCGGTTTCTTTCGTAGTTTTTTGTTACTTTAGAAACAAATTTGGGCCACATATTTGCACATTAGGGGGGTGGGGGTAAAGTATAGCGGGTCTGCGTGCAAAATGTGGTAGGCACAATTATTCTGCATATTATGAAGTAGGAATTGTTTCCAAGCTTCAAACTGTCCAAATGCTTTACCCCCCACCCCACCAGTAATGTGTAAATATATAGCCCAAATTATATATTTACCATATATTTTATCACTTGTCTTTGTCTTGTGTCACGCTAAGCTGAAACAAACTGACGAAAAAACCGGTTTTCTCTCGAGTTTTACACAGCATAAACTTGAGTGAGTGGCGCAAAATGCACAAGTACCAAATTGAATTTACGTTTTTTAATGAAAACACTGAAAGAGGGTGTTTCTCAAAATTTAGGTTGGGGTGGGAATGGATAAAAAATCTGGAGGAGATATTGCCCCTATCCCCTCCTTCCTGAGTTAGCACCCTAGGTGTAACGCACAGAAATTCCCTTGAGGAATTTCTGTCACTTTCTAACCCATTTGAAAAAATTTGTGATACAACCTTTTGTTTTGGGCAGGATCATATCTGGCGTCAAAGTATCCAATTTCTAAGGCAGGACCCTCTTCAAATTGAAATTTGCAAATCTATATGTTTTATTTTTTCGGGGAGATAAAAACTACTCTTGGTCGGATATATCTTTTTTATGTATACCCTGTGAAACGTTATTCTATGAGTAATTATGATGGAAATGATTAGGTCTGAAGGCCGAGACCGACTCCGTTAATAGTAGAAGGGGGGTACCAGCCCCACGACTCACCCCTGCTGCCACCTACAACTTTTTTGCACCCCAAATATGGGCATAGAGTCCCTAGGGGAAATGGATTTCTGAGAAATTGATTGCGTAATCGATTGGGAATTTGGAACACCTGTGCTGTCAGTCATTTATCAAATTGTTTCCAGGCAAAGTTTAATAATGTCTGACGGGTACTGTCAACATTTCTCCAGGAATAGATCCAAGTCATTAATGTCTTTGCCTCGGAAACAACTCTTTTGGTCGAACTCCAAAAGATATTAATAACCAAACGCCATGGAAAAAATTCTCCAAGAAACATCTTAGCGATGAATTGTTTTAGCGCGGGAATCAGGTTTCTTATTAATTTGAAATGCCTCAGCGCAGAGATGCCAAAAACAAAAGGAACACGCTGAAATTAAGTTTAGGGATTATTTGGGCGAAACTGTTTTAGACAGGTTATGGAATTATTTCGGCGAAACAGTTAGAGACATTTTAAAAGATGATTTTAAAAGATGATTTTAGAAGAGGATTTGAGGGTGAAACTCTGTGGTCCTTATAATACACTAGTTCCATTTGAACAATGTTGTGAGGTCCCCTACCACAACCCCAAAGGGTTCCGATCCCCACCACCCCAACCCCAAAGGAAGCGCCCGGTCCTCAAAGGTCCCCCCAAGCTCCCAAAGGACCAACCGGTCCTCAAGGGTCCCCCAGACCCCCAAAGGACCCCCCGGGCCCCAAAGGACCCCTCCCCCCTTGGCCCCCAAAAGGCCCCTCCCCTCCCTCTCCCTCCCTCTCCTCCCCCCTCCTCACCGTCACATCCCCCTTCCCCTCCTCCCCCCCTCCTCCCCTCCCCCTCCCCCCTCCTACCCCTCCCCCTCCCCCTCCCCATTTTTTAATATTTTTTTTGTGCATTGAGACACAGAAGGGTCCCCCCCCGAGCCCCCCAAAGGGCCCCCGGCGCCCCAAAGGAAACTGAGCCACCATTTTAATACTTTTTTAAGGCTTTATTATATCTTTTCAGAACAAATTATTATTTTAGGGAATTATTTCGGCGAAACAGTTAGAGACATTTTAAAAGATGATTTTTAAAGATGATTTTAGAAGAGGATTTGAGGGTGAAACTCTGTGGTCGTTATAATACACAAGTTCCATTGAACAGTGTCGTGAGGTCCTCTACCCCAACCCCAAAGGGTTCCGATCCCCACCACCCCAACCCCGAAGGAAGCGCCCGGTCCTCAAAGGTCCCCCAAGCTCCCAAAGGACCATCCGGCCCTCAAGGGACCCACAGACCCTCAAAGGCTCTCCCCGAGCCCCGTCTTTCGTTGATGTGTGTTGTCTGAAACTTATGATTTGGGATATGTAAATTACTATTTCGGACTTTTCTGAGCTAGATTTCTTAGTCTTTCGTTGGTGTGTGTTGTCTGAAACCTATGATTTGGGATGGATGGATTGCTATTTTTGACTTTTCTGAGCTGGATTTCTGAGCCGTTCATAGGAGTGTGTTGTCTGAAACTTATGATTTGAGATGTGTAGTTTGCAAGTTGGACTTTTCAGAGCTATGATTCTTAGTCTTTCATAGGCGTTTGTTGTCTGAAACTTCTAGTTTGGGAATGAATAGTTTGCTATTTCAGGCTTTTCTGAGCTAAGGTTTCCTAGTATTTCGTAGGTGAATGTTGTCTGAAACTTATGATTTGGGATATGTAAATTACTATTTCGAGCTTTTCTAAGCTAGATTTCTTAGTCTTTCGTTGGTGTGTGTTGTCTGAAACCTATGATTTGGGATGGGATGGATTGCTATTTTTGACTTTTCTGAGCTGGATTTCTTAGCCGTTCATAGGTGTGTCTTGTCTGAAACTTGTGATTTGGGATGGTTAATTTGCTATTTTTTGACTTTTCATAGCCAGATTTCTTAGTCTTTCGTAGGTGTGTGTTGTCTGAAACCTATGATTTGGATTGTGTGGATTGCTATTTTTGACTTTTCTGAGCTGGATTTCATAGCCTTTCGTAGGGATGTGTTGACTGAAACCTATGATTTGGGATGTGTGGGTTGCTATTTTTTGACTTTTCATAGCCAGATTTCTTAGTCTTTCGTAGGTGTGTGTTGTCTGAAACCTATGATTTGGATTGTGTGGATTGCTATTTTTGACTTTTATGAGCTGGATTTCACAGCCTTTCGTAGGGATGTGTTGACTGAAACCTATGATTTGGGATGAGTGGTTTGCTTTTTGGACTTTTCAGAGCTGGATTTCTTAGCCGTTCATAGGTGAGTGTTGTCTGAAACCTATGATTTGGGATGGTTAATTTGCTATTTTTGACTTTTCTGAGCTAGGTTTCTTAGCCTTTCATACGTGTGTGTTGTCAGAACATTATGATTTGGGATGTGTAGTTTGCTATTTCAGGCTTTTCTGAGCTAAGGTTTTCTAGTATTTCGTAGGTGAATGTTGGCTGAAACCAATAGTTTGGGATGAGTAGTTTGCTATTTCAGGCTTTTATGAGCTAGGTTTCTTAGCCTTTCGTAGGTGTGTGTTGACTGAAACTTATGATTTGGGTTATGTAATTTGCTATTTCCGACTTTTCATAACCGGGTTTCTTAGTCTTTCGTAGGTGTGTGGTGTCTGAAACCTATGATTTGGGATGTGTGGGCTGCTATTTTTTGACTTTTCTGAGCTGGATTTCTTAGCCTTTCATAGGTGTGTGTTGACTGAAACCTATGATTTGGGATGGTTAATTTGCTATTTTTGACTTTTCTGAGCTAGATTTCATAGCCTTTCATAGGTGTGTGCTTTCAGAAAATTATGATTTGGGAGGTGTAGTCTGCTTTTTGGACTTTTCAGAGCTAGGATTCATAGTCACTCATAGGTGTTTGTTGTCTGAAACTTCGAGTTTGGGATGAGTAGTTGGCTATTTCAGACTTTTCTGAGCTAAGGTTTCTTAGTATTTCGTAGGTGAATGTTGTCTGAAACCTATGATTTGGGATATGTAAATTACTATTTCGGGCTTTTCTGAGTTGGATTTCTTAGTCTTTCATAGGTGTGTGATGTCTGAAACCTATGATTTGGGATGAGTGGTTTGCTTTTTGGACTTTTCTGAGCTGGATTTCTGAGCCTTTCGTAGGTGTATGTTGACTGAAACCTATGATTTGGGATGTGTAGTTTGCTATTTTTGACTTTTCTGAGCTAGTTTTCTTAGCCATTCATAGGTATGTGTTGTCAGAAAATTATGATTTGGGATGTGTAGTTTGCTATTTCAGGCTTTTCTGAGCTAAGGTTTTCTAGTATTGCGTAGGTGAATGTTGTCTGAAACCAATAGTTTGGGATGACTAGTTTGCTATTTTTGACTTTTCTGAGCTAGGTTTCTTAGTCTTTCGTTGGTGTGTGTTGACTGAAACCTATGATTTGGGATATGTAGTTTGCTATTTTTGACTTTTCTGAGCTGGATTTATTAGCCTTTCATAGGTGTGTGTTGACTGAAACCTATGATTGGGATGAGTGGTTTGCTATTTTTGTCTTTTCAGAGCTAGATTTCTTAGCCTTTCATAGGTGTTTGTTGTCTGAAACCTATAGTTTGGGATGACTAGTTTGCTATTTTTACTTTTCTGAGCTAGGTTTCTTAGCCGTTCATAAGTGAGTGTTGTCTGAAACCTATGATTTGGGAATATATAAATTACTATTTCGGGCTTTTCTGAGTTGGATTTCTTAGTCTTTCGTTGGTGTGTGTTGTCTGAAACCTATGATTTGGGATGGGTGGATTGCTACTTTTGACTTTTCTGAGCTGGATTTCTTAGCCTTTCATAGGTGTTTGTTGTCTGAAACCTATAGTTTGGGATGACTAGTTTGCTATTTTTGACTTTTCTGAGCTAGGTTTCTTAGCCGTTCATAGGAGAGTGTTGTCTGAAACCTATGATTTGGGATATGTAAATTACTATTTCGGGCTTTTCTGAGTTGGATTTCTTAGTCTTTCATAGGTATGTGTTGTCTGAAACCTATGATTTGGGATGTGTGGGTTGCTATTTTTTGACTTTTTCGAGCTGGATTTCTTAGCCGTTCATAGGTGAGTGCTGTCTGAAACTTATGATTTGGGATGGTTAATTTGCTATTTCCGGCTTTTATTAGCTAGGTTTTTTAGCCTTTCATAGGTGTGTGTTGTCAGAAAATTATGATTTGGGATGTGTAGTTTGCTATTTGGAATTTTCAGAGCTAGGATTCTTAGTCCGTCATAGGTGTTTGTTGTCTGAAACCAATAGTTTGGGATGAGTAGTTTGCTATTTCGGGCTTTTCTGAGCTAGATTTCTTAGCCGTTGATAGGTGTGTGTTGTCTGAAACTTATGATTTGGGATATGTAAATTACTATTTCGGGCTTTTCTGAGTTGGACACTTCTAAATTTTTCCGTAGAAGATAGGAAAAGTTATACTATGATTGTGATTATTTTCCATGAAGATAAAAAGTTTCACTTTAATTCTAACTTTTCTTAAATTCAATTCCGACCTTTCTCAAAGAGATGAAAAAAATTAAAGTTCTGTTCCAAATATTTTCCCGGAAGAAGAAAAGTTCAACTTCGATTCTGAATTTTCTCAATGAAAATGAAATAAGTTATTGATCAAATCTATTTTCCCAAAATAATATAAAAATTTCCACTTCAGTTCAGATTTTTTTCTCAAAGAGATGAAGAAATTTAAAGTTCTGTTCCAAATTTTTCATAGAAGATAGGAAAAGTTATACTTTGATCGTGAATATTCGAGTTCTATTCTGAATTTTACCAAAGAACACAATTCAATTCTAATTTCCCCAATAAAAAATTTAAAGTTCAATTCTAAATTTTTCGGTGGAAGATAGAAAAAGAAATACCATACTTGTGAATATTTTCCCAGAAGATAAAAAGTTCTAGTTCAATTTAAAATTTTCTCAACGAAGTGAAGAAGAATTCAAGTTCTCTTCTGAATTTTACCAAAGAACACAATTCAATTCTAATTTCACCAGAGAAAATAAAAATCTTCCACTTCAGTTCCTTATTTCACAAAGACATAAAGAAATTTAAAGTTCAATTCTAAATTTTTCGGTGGAAGATAGAAAAAGTAATACCATACTTGTGAATATTTTCATGGAAGATAAAAAGTTCTAGTTCAATTTAAAATTTTCTCAACGAAGTGAAGGAAAGTTCAAGTTCTCTTCTGAATTTTCTCAATGAATAAGAAATTAGTCATTGATCATTTCTATTTTTCCAAATAATATAAAAATTTTCCACTTTAGTTCAGATCTGGCTCGAAGAGATGAAAAATTTAAAATACTGTTCCAAATTTTTCACTGAAGATAAAAAAGTTCAAGTTCTCTTCGGAATTTTACCAAAGAACAAAATTCAATTCTAATTTCTCCAGAGAAAATAAAATCTTCCACTTCAGTTCTTTATTTCACATAGACATAAAGAAATTTAAAGTTCAATTCCAAATTTTTCGATGGAAGATAGAAAAAGTAATACCATACTTGTGAATATTTTCCAGGAAGATAAAAAGTTCTAGTTCAATTTAAAATTTTCTCAACGAAGTGAAGAAAAGTTCAAGTTCTCTTCTGAACTTTACCAAAGAACACACTTCAATTATAATTTCTCCAGAGAAAACAAAAATCTTCCACTTCAGTTCTTTATTTCACAAAGACATAAAGAAATTTAAAGTTCAATTCTAATTTTTCGGTGGAAGATAGAAAAAGTAATATCATACTTGTGAATATTTTCACGGAGGATAAAAAGTTCTAGTTCAATTTAAAATTTTCTCAACGAAGTCAAGGAAAGTTCAAGTTCTCTTCTGAACTTTACCAAAGAACACACTTCAATTCTAATTTCTCCAGAGAAAATAAAATCTTCCACTTCAGTTCTTTATTTCACATAGACATAAAGAAATTTAAAGTTCAATTCTAAATTTTTCGGCGGGAGATAGACAAATTAATACCATACTTGTGATTATTTTCACGGAAGATAAAAAGTTCTAGTTCAATTTAAAATTTTCTCAATGAAGTGAAGAAAAGTTCATGTTCTCTACTGAATTTTACCAAAGAACACGATTCAATTCTAATTTCTACAGAGAAAATAAAAATATTCCACTTCAGTTCTTTATTTCACAAAAGACATAAAGAAATTTATAGTTCAATTCTAAATTTTTCGGTGGAAGATAGAAAAAGTAATACCATACTTGTGAATATTTTCCCGGAAGATAAAAAGTTCTAGTTCAATTTAAATTTTCTCAACGAAGTGAAGAAAAGTCCAAGTTCTCTTCTGAACTTTACCAAAGAACACACTTCAATTCTAATTTCTCCAGAGAAAATAAAAATCTTCCACTTCAGTTTTAAGTTACCCAAAGAAATAAAGAAATTTAAAGTTCTATTCTAAATTTTTAGATGGAAGATAGAAAAAGTAATACTATGACTGCGATTGTTTTCCATGAAGATCAAAAGTTTCACATTATTTATAATTTTTCTTAAATTCAGTTCTGATTTTTCTCAAAGAGATGAAAAATTTAAAGTTCTGTTCCAAATTTTTCATAGAAGATAGAAAAAGTTATACATTGATTGTGAATATTCAACATGAAGATAAGGAACTCCAATTTAATTCTGAGTTTTCTCGAAGAAGTGCAAAATGTTCAAGTTCTCTTCTGAATTTTCTTAAAGAAGAGAAAAAGTTAGCTCAATTCTGAATTTTACCAATGAAAATGAAAAAAAGTTTCCACTTCAGTTCTTAATTTCTCAAGACATAAAAAATTTAAAGTTCAGTTCTTAATTTTTCTGTAGAAGATAGGAAAAGTTATACTATGATTGTGATTATTTTCCAGTGAAGATAAAAAGTTTGACTTTAATTCTAATTTTCTTAAGTTCACTACCGATTTTTTGCAAAGAGATGAAAAATTTAAAGTTCTGTTCCAAATTTTTCATAGAAGATAGAAAAAGTTATACTTTGATTTGAATATTCGACATGAAGATAAGGAGCATCACTTTAATTCTGAGTTTTTTCGAAGAAGTGCAAAAATGTTCAAGTTGTCTTCTGAATTTTCTTAAAGAAGTGAAAAAAGTTAGCTCAGTTCTGAATTTTACCAATGAAAATGAAAAAAGCTTCCACTTCAGTTCTTAATTCCTCAAAGACATAAAAAATTCAAAGTTCTCTTCTAATTTTTCCAAGAAAATAAAAAGGCTCCACTTCAGTTCTGGTTTTTTTCTCAAAGAGATGAAAAATTTAAAGTTCTTTTCTAATTTTAAATTAAATTTTAGCTCCTTTTGTCATATGGATTTACCCATCAAATTTTTAAATTAGAAAATGAGTGACTCGTTCTATTATTAAAGACAATCGTTCAAACTCGTTCATCTAACCTTCAAAACAATAGGTTAGGTTAGGTATAAATAATTATTAATAAATAAATAGAAACATTTCTACATGTTTAAGTTAGGTTAGGTTAGGTTTAACTTATCATGAGTGCTCATGATAAGTTAACCTAACCTTTTCCGGCGAGTATGGTTAGGTTAGGTTAGACTAGATTAAGTTAGGTTAGATTAGGTTAGGTTAGGTTAGCCTACGTACGCTTCACTTAGGTTAGGTGAGAGACATGCAAAAAGTTAGGTGTATGATTAGGTTAGGTTAGGTTAGATTAAGTTAGGTTAAGTTAGATTAGGCTAGGTTAGCCTACGTACGCGCGCGTACGTAGGCTAACCTAGCCTAACCTAACTTAACCTAACCTAACTTTATCTAACCTAACCTAACCTAATCATACACCTAACTTTTTGCATGTCTCTCACCTAACCTAAGCTAACCTAAGCTAAGCGTACGTAGGCTAACCTAACCTAACCTAATCTAACCTAACTTAATCTAGTCTAACCTAACCCAACCATACTCGCCGGAAAAGCTTAGGTTAACTTATCATGAGCACTCATGATAAGTTAACCTAACCTAACCTAACTTAAACATGTAGAAATGTTTCTATTTATTTATTAATATTTATTTATACCTAACCTAACCTATTGTTTTGGAGGTTAGATGAACGAGTTTGAACGATTGTCTTTAATAATAGAACGAGTCACTCATTTTCTAATTTAAAAATTTCATCGGTAAATCCATAAGACAAAGGAGCTAAAATTTAATTTAAAATTAGAAAAGAACTTTAAATTTTTCATCTCTTTGAGAAAAAAACCCGAACTGAAGTGGAGCCTTTTTATTTTCGTGGAAAAATTAGAAGAGAACTTTGAATTTTTTATGTCTTTGAGGAATTAAGAACTGAAGTGGAAGCTTTTTTCATTTTCATTGGTAAAATTCAGAATTGAGCTAACTTTTTTCACCTCTTTAAGAAAATTCAGAAGTGAACTTGAACATTTTGCACTTCTTCGAGAAAACTCAGAATTAAAGTGATGCTCCTTATCTTCATGTCGAATATTCACAATCAATGTCTAACTTTTTCTATCTTCTATGAAAAATTTGGAACAGAACTTTAAATTTTTCATCTCTTTGCAAAAAATCGGTAGTGAACTTAAGAAAATTAGAATTAAAGTGAAACTTTTTATCTTCACTGGAAAATATTCACAATCATAGTATAACTTTTCCTATCTTCTATAGAAAAATTTAGAACTGAACTTTAAATTTTTTATGTCTTTGAGAAATTAAGAACTGAAGTGGAAGGTTTTTTCATTTTCATTGGTAAAATTCAGAATTGAGTTAACTTTTTTCACTTCTTTAAGAAAATTCAGAAGAGAACTTGAACAATTTGCACTTCTTCGAGAAAACTCAGAATTAAAGTGGAGTTCCTTATCTTCATGTTGAATATTCACAATCAATGTCTAACTTTTTCTATCTTCTATGAAAAATTTGGAACAGAACTTTAAATTTTTCATCTCTTTGAGAAAAATCAGAACTGAATTTAAGAAAAATTATAAATAAAGTGAAACTTTTGATCTCCATGGAAAACAATCGCAGTCATAGTATTACTTTTTCTATCTTCCATCTAAAAATTTAGAATAGAACTTTAAATTTCTTTATTTCTTTGGGGAACTTAAAACTGAAGTGGAAGATTTTTATTTTCTCTGGTGAAATTAGAATTGAAGTGTGTTCTTTGGTAAAGTTCAGAAGAGAACTTGAACTTTTCTTCACTTCGTTGAGAAAATTTTAAATTGAACTAGAACTTTTTATCTTCCGGGAAAAAATTTTCACAAGTATGGTATTACTTTTTCTATCTTCCACCGAAAAATTTAGAATTGAACTTTAAATTTCTTTATGTCTTTTGTGAAATAAAGAACTGAAGTGGAAGATTTTTATTTTCTCTGTAGAAATTAGAATTGAATTGTGTTCTTTGGTAAAATTCAGTAGAGAACTTGAACTTTTCTTCACTTCATTGAGAAAATTTTAAATTGAACTAGAACTTTTTATCTTCCGTGAAAATAATCACAAGTATGGTATTAATTTTTCTATCTCCCACCGAAAAATTTAGAATTGAACTTTAAATTTCTTTATGTCTTTGTGAAATAAAGAACTGAAGTGGAAGATTTTTGTTTTCTCTGGAGAAATTAGAATTGAAGTGTGTTCTTTGGTAAAGTTCAGAAGAGAACTTGAACTTTCCTTGACTTCGTTGAGAAAATTTTAAATTGAACTAGAACTTTTTATCTTCCGTGAAAATATTCACAAGTATGGTATTACTTTTTCTATCTTCCACCGAAAAATTAGAATTGAACATTAAATTTCTTTATGTCTTTGTGAAATAAAGAACTGAAGTGGAAGATTTTTGTTTTCTCTGGAGAAATTAGAATTGAAGTGTGTTCTTTGGTAAAGTTCAGAAGAGAACTTGAACTTTTCTTCACTTCTTTGAGAAAATTTTAAATTGAACTAGAAGTTTTTATCTTCCGGGAAAATATTCACAAGTATGGTATTACTTTTTCTATCTTCCACCGAAAAATTTAGAATTGAACTTTAAATTTCTTTATGTCTTTGTGAAATAAAGAACTGAAGTGGAAGATTTTTATTTTCTCTGGAGAAATCAGAATTGAATTGTGTTCTTTGGTAAAATTCCGAAGAGAACTTGAACTTTTTTATCTTCAGTGAAAAATTTGGAACAGTATTTTAAATTTTCCATCTCTTCGAGCCAGATCTGAACTAAAGTGGAAAATTTTTATATTATTTGGAAAAATAGAAATGATCAATGACTAATTTCTTTTTCATTGAGAAAATTCAGAAGAGAACTTGAGCTTTCCTTCACTTCGTTGAGAAAATTTTAAATTGAACTAGAACTTTTTATTTTCCATGAAAATATTCACAAGTATGGTATTACTTTTTCTATCTTCCACCAAAAAATTTAGAATTGAACTTTAAATTTCTTTATGTCTTTGTGAAATAAGGAACTGAAGTGGAAGATTTTTATTTTCTCTGGAGAAATTAGAATTGAATTGTGTTCTTTGGTAAAATTCAGAAGAGAACTTGAATTCTTCTTCACTTCGTTGAGAAAATTTTAAATTGAACTAGAACTTTTTATCTTCCATGAAAATATTCACACGTATGGTATTACTTTTTCTATCTTCCACCGAAAAATTTAGAATTGAACTTAAATTTTTTATTGGGGAAATTAGAATCGAATTGTGTTCTTTGGTAAAATTCAGAATAGAACTTGAATATTCACGATCAAAGTATAACTTTTCCTATCTTCTATGAAAAATTTGGAACAGAACTTTAAATTTCTTCATCTCTTTGAGAAAAAAATCTGAACTGAAGTGGAAACTTTTATTTATTTTGGGAAAATAGATTTGATCAATAACTTATTTCATTTTCATTGAGAAAATTCAGAATCTAAGTTGAACTTTTCTTCTTCCGGGAAAATATTTGGAACAGAACTTTAATTTTTTTCATCTCTTTGAGAAAGGTCGGAATTGAATTTAAGAAAAGTTAGAATTAAAGTGAAACTTTTTATCTTCATGGAAAATAATCACAATCATAGTATAACTTTTCCTATCTTCTACGGAAAAATTTAGAAGTGTCCAACTCAGAAAAGCCCGAAATAGTAATCTACATATCCCAAATCATAATTTTCTGAAAGCACACACCAATGAAAGGCTAAGAAATCTAGCTCAGAAAAGCCTGAAATAGCAAACTACTCATCCCAAACTATTGGTTTCAGACAACAAACACCTATGACGGACTAAGAATCCTAGCTCTGAAAAGTCCAAATAGCAAACTACACATCCCAAATCATAATTTTCTGACAACACACACCTATGAAAGGCTAAGAAACCTAGATAATAAAAGCCGGAAATAGCAAATTAACCATCCCAAATCATAAGTTTCAGACAGCACTCACCTATGAACGGCTAAGAAATCCAGCTCGGAAAAGTCAAAAAATAGCAACCCACACATCCCAAATCATAGGTTTCAGACAACACACACCTATAAAAGACTAAGAAATCCAACTCAGAAAAGCCCGAAATAGTAATTTACATATCCCAAATCATAGGTTTCAGACAACACTCACCTATGAACGGCTAAGAAACCTAGCTCAGAAAAGTCAAAAATAGCAAACTAGTCATCCCAAACTCTAGGTTTCAGACAACAAACACCTATGAAAGGCTAAGAAATCCAGCTCAGAAAAGTCAAAAGTAGCAATCCACCCATCCCAAATCATAGGTTTCAGACAACACACACCAACGAAAGACTAAGAAATCTAATTTATAAAAGCCCGAAATAGTAATTTACATATCCCAAATCATAGGTTTCAGACAACATTCACCTATGAAAGACTAAGAAACCTTAGCTCAGAAAAGCCTGAAATAGCAAACTACTCATCCCAAACTAGAAGTTTCAGACAACAAACGCCTATGATGGACTAAGAATCATAGCTCTGAAAAGTCCAAATAGCAAACTACACATCCCAAATCTTAATTTTCTGACAACACATACCTATGAAAGGCTAAGAAATCTAGCTCAGAAAAGACAAAAATAGCAAACCACTCATCCCAATCATAGGTTTCAGTCAACACACACCTTTGAAAGGCTAATAAATCCAGCTCAGAAAAGTCAAAAATAGCAAACTACATATCCCAAATCATAGGTTTCAGTCAACACACACCAACGAAAGACTAAGAAACCTAGCTCAGAAAAGTCAAAAATAGCAAACTACTCATCCCAAACTATTGGATTCAGACAACATTCACCTACGAAATACTAGGAAACCTTAGCTCAGAAAAGCCTGAAATGGCAAACTACACATCCCAAATCATAATTTTCTGACAACACATACCTACGAAAGGCTAAGAAACCTAGCTCAGAAAATTCAAAAATAGCAAACTACACATCTCAAATCATAGGTTTCAGTCAACACACACCTACGAAAGGCTCAGAAATCCAGCTCAGAAAAGTCCAAAAAGCAAACCACTCATCCCAAATCATAGGTTTCAGACACCACACACCTATGACAGACTAAGAAATCCAACTCAGAAAAGCCCGAAATAGTAATTTACATATCCCAAATCATAAGTTTCAGACAACATTCACCTACGAAATACTAAGAAACCTTAGCTCAGAAAAGTCTGAAATAGCCAACTACTCATCCCAAACTAGAAGTTTCAGACAACAAACACCTATGAGTGACTAAGAATCCTAGCTCTGAAAAGTCCGAAAAGCAAACTACACCTCCCAAATCATAATTTTCTGAAAGCACACACCTATGAAAGGCTAGGAAATCTAGCTCAGAAAAGTCAAAAATAGCAAATTAACCATCCCAAATCATAGGTTTCAGACAACACACACCTACGAAAGGCTAAGAAATCCAGCTCAGAAAAGTCAAAAAATTGCAACCCACACATCCCAAATCATAGGTTTCAGACACCACACACCTACGAAAGACTAAGAAATCTGGTTATGAAAAGTCGGAAATAGCAAATTACATATCCCAAATCATAAGTTTCAGTCAACACACACCTACGAAAGGCTAAGAAACCTAGCTCATAAAAGCCTGAAATAGCAAACTACTCATCCCAAACTATTGGTTTCAGACAACATTCACCTACGAAATACTAGGAAACCTTAACTCAGAAAAGCCTGAAATAGCAAACTACACATCCCAAATCATAATTTTCTGACAACACACACCTATGAAAGGCTAAGAAACCTAGCTCAGAAAAGTCAAAAATAGCAAATTAACCATCCCAAATCATAGGTTTCAGACAACACTCACCTATGAACGGCTAAGAAATCCAGCTCTGAAAAGTCCAAAAAGCAAACCACTCATCCCAAATCATAGGTTTCAGTCAACACATCCCTACGAAAGGCTATGAAATCCAGCTCAGAAAAGTCAAAAAATAGCAATCCACACAATCCAAATCATAGGTTTCAGACAACACACACCTATGAACGGCTAAGAAATCCAGCTCAGAAAAGTCAAAAATAGCAATCCACCCATCCCAAATCATAGGTTTCAGACAACACACACCAACGAAAGACTAAGAAATCTAGCTTAGAAAAGCCCGAAATAGTAATTTACATATCCCAAATCATAAGTTTCAGACAACATTCACCTACGAAATACTAGGAAACCTTAGCTCAGAAAAGCCTGAAATAGCAAACTATTCATCCCAAACTAGAAGTTTCAGACAACAAACGCCTATGAGAGACTAAGAATCATAGCTCTGAAAAGTCCAACTTGCAAACTACACATCCCAAATCATAATTTTCTGACAGCACATACCTATGAACGGCTCAGAAATCCAGCTCAGAAAAGTCAAAAATAGCAATCCACCCATCCCAAATCATAGGTTTCAGACAACACACACCAACGAAAGACTAAGAAAACTAGCTCAGAAAAGTCCGAAATAGTAATTTACATATCCGAAATCATAAGTTTCAGACAACACACATCAACGAAAGACAGGGCTCGGGGAGAGCCTTTGAGGGTCTGTGGGACCCTTGAGGGCCGGGTGGTCCTTTGGGAGCTTGGGGGGACCTTTGAGGACCGGGCGCTTCCTTCGGGGTTGGGGTGGGGGGATCGGAACCCTTTGGGGTTGGGGTAGAGGACCTCACGACACTGTTCAAATGGAACTTGTGTATTATAACGACCTCAGAGTTTCACCCTCAAATCCTCTTCTAAAATCTCTTCAAAAATCATCTTTTAAAATGTCTCTAACTGTTTTGCCGAAATAATTCCCTAAAATAATAATTTGTTCTGAAAAGATATAATAAAGCCTTAAAAAAGTATTAAAATGGTGGCTCAGGAGCCTTTGGGGCGCCGGGGCCCTTTGGGAATCCGGAGAACCTTTGAGGACTGGGGGGTTCCTTCGGGGTTGGGGTGGGGGGATCAGAACCCTTTGGGGTTGTGGTAGGGGACCTCACAACACTGTTCAAATTGAACTTGTATATTATAACGACCACACTCAAAACCTCTTCTAAAATCATCTTTTAAATCATCTTTTAAAATGTCTCTAACTGTTTCGCCGAAATAATTCCATAACCTGTCTAAAACGGTTACGCCCAAATAATCCCTAAACGTAATTTCAGCGTGTTCCTTTTGTCTTTGGCATCTCTGTGCTGACACATTTCAAATTTCTAGGAAACCCTTTCCTACGTTAATCTCTTCATCTCATAAATGTTCCTAGCTACACTATTAAGGTTTCGTTAGAATATCAATTTATCTCTCCGACTTAAAGCTCCGTGAAGCCGTATTTAAAAATAGAATTTCTATCTCTTTAGACTCCCGCATAATTCCAAGATAACAAGTGATGTCATTTATAATTCCTGACACTAAAGATCAATGAAGCCCTATTTAAAAATAGAATATTAATTTTTCTCTCTGACCTAAAGAACGTTTATCCCTCAGACCTAAGATTAAAGAAGCCATAATGTTTCTTAATTCCCCCTTTCGTGAATCAATACATTCCCCTAGCGATTATGTAAATCAATTTTTCAGGTTAGGTTCACCTAAAGATCAAAGAAGCCATGTTTGTTTCTTAATTCCCCCTTTCGTAAATCAATACATTCTCCCCCACCGATTATGTAAATCAATTTCTCAGGTTAGGTTCGCCTAAAGATCAAAGAAGCCATGTTTGTTTCTTAATTCCCCCTTCGTGAATCAATACATTCCCCAGCCGATTATGTAAATCAATTTCTCAGGTTAGACTAGCCAAACAACAAAGAAGCCATGTTTGTTTCTTAATTCCACTTCGTGAATCAATACATTCCCCCGCCGATTGTGTAAATCAATTTCTCAGGTTAGACTAGCCAAACAACAAAGAAGCCATGTTTGTTTCTTAATTCCCCTTCGCGAATCAATAATTCCCCTCGATTATGTAAATCAATTTCTCAGAAATCATAATTTTTTTCATTCTCACTGACAATGAATCACAAAACAGGAACATAAATGGCTGTTGACATCCATAAATGTGAGAAAGTTCCTGTTTTTTCACTCTCACTGACAACGAACATACATAAAACAGACATGAATTGCTGTTGACATCCATAAATGTGAGAAAGTTCCTGTTTTTTTTCATTCTCACTGACAACGAACATACATAAAACAGACATAAATTGCTGTTGACATCAATAAATGTGAGAAAGTTCCTGTTTTTTCATTCTCACTGACAACGAACCATAAAAACAGACATGAATTGCTGTTGACATCCATGAAAAACATCAAATAAATTGACCAACACTCATAACCGTCCAAGAAAACATCCATCAATGTGAGAAAATTCATGTTTTTCCAAGTGAGAAAATTCCTGTTTTTTCATTCTCACTGAGAAAACCATAAACCACGTGGTTCTCGTGGGAGTCGGACCCCCCTTTCTACTGTCAAGCAATAATAAGTAATAAACTGTACAAAAACGTGCAGAAATTATTTGAAAAAAGTATTTCGATTTGGTTTGGGATTTCAATTATGATTTGGGATGTGTAGTTTGCTATTTCAGGCTTTTCTGAGCTAAGGTTTTCTAGTATTTCGTAGGTGAATGTTGTCTGAAACCAATAGTTTGGGATGACTAGTTTGCTATTTTTGACTTTTCTGAGCTAGGTTTCTGAGCTAGGTTTCAGACAGCACTCACCTATGAACGGCTAAGAAATCCAGCTCGGAAAAGTCAAAAAATAGCAACCCACACATCCCAAATCATAGGTTTCAGACAACACACACCTATAAAAGACTAAGAAATCCAACTCAGAAAAGCCCGAAATAGTAATTTACATATCCCAAATCATAGGTTTCAGACAACACTCACCTATGAACGGCTAAGAAACCTAGCTCAGAAAAGTCAAAAATAGCAAACTAGTCATCCCAAACTATAGGTTTCAGACAACAAACACCTATGAAAGGCTAAGAAATCCAGCTCAGAAAAGTCAAAAGTAGCAATCCACCCATCCCAAATCATAAAAGCCCGAAATAGTAATTTACATATCCCAAATCATAGGTTTCAGACAACACTCACCTATGAACGGCTAAGAAACCTAGCTCAGAAAAGTCAAAAATAGCAAACTAGTCATCCCAAACTATAGTTTTCAGACAACAAACACCTATGAAAGGCTAAGAAATCCAGCTCAGAAAAGTCAAAAGTAGCAATCCACCCATCCCAAATCATAGGTTTCAGACAACACACACCAACGAAAGACTAAGAAATCCAACTCAGAAAAGCCCGAAATAGTAATTTACATATTCCCAAATCTTAGGTTTCAGACAACACTCACCTATGAACGGCTAAGAAACCTAGCTCAGAAAAGTAAAAATAGCAAACTAGTCATCCCAAACTATAGGTTTCAGACAACAAACACCTATGAAAGGCTAAGAAATCTAGCTCAGAAAAGACAAAAATAGCAAACCACTCATCCCAATCATAGGTTTCAGTCAACACACACCTATGAAAGGCTAATAAATCCAGCTCAGAAAAGTCAAAAATAGCAAACTACATATCCCAAATCATAGGTTTCAGTCAACACACACCAACGAAAGACTAAGAAACCTAGCTCAGAAAAGTCAAAAATAGCAAACTACTCATCCCAAACTATTGGTTTCAGACAACATTCACCTACGAAATACTAGAAAACCTTAGCTCAGGAAAGCCTGAAATAGCAAACTACACATCCCAAATCATAATTTTCTGACAACACATACCTATGAATGGGTAAGAAAACTAGCTCAGAAAAGTCAAAAATAGCAAACTAAACATCCCAAATCATAGGTTTCAGTCAACATACACCTACGAAAGGCTCAGAAATCCAGCTCAGAAAAGTCCAAAAAGCAAACCACTCATCCCAAATCATAGGTTTCAGACATCACACACCTATGAAAGACTAAGAAATCCAACTCAGAAAAGCCCGAAATAGTAATTTACATATTCCAAATCATAGGTTTCAGACAACATTCACCTACGAAATACTAAGAAACCTTAGCTCAGAAAAGTCTGAAATAGCCAACTACTCATCCCAAACTCGAAGTTTCAGACAACAAACACCTATGAGTGACTAAGAATCCTAGCTCTGAAAAGTCCAAAAAGCAGACTACACCTCCAAATCATAATTTTCTGAAAGCACACACCTATGAAAGGCTAAGAAATCTAGCTCAGAAAAGTCAAAACTAGCAAATTAACCATCCCAAATCATAGGTTTCAGTCAACACACACCTATGAAAGGCTAAGAAATCCAGCTCAGAAAAGTCAAAAAATATCAACCCACACATCCCGAATCATAGGTTTCAGACACCACACACCTACAAAAGACTAAGAAATCCGGTTATGAAAAGTCGGAAATAGCAAATTACATAACCCAAATCATAAGTTTTAGTCAAAACACACCTACGAAAGGCTAAGAAACCTAGCTCATAAAAGCCTGAAATAGCAAACTACTCATCCCAAACTATTGGTTTCAGCCAACATTCACCTAGGAAATACTAGGAAACCTTAGCTCAGAAAAGCATGAAATAGCAAACTACACATCCCAAATCATAATTTTCTGACAACACACACCTATGAAAGGCTAAGAAACCTAGCTCAGAAAAGTCAAAAATAGCAAATTAACCATCCCAAATCATAGGTTTCAGACAACACTCACCTATGAACGGCTAAGAAATCCAGCTCTGAAAAGTCCAAAAAGCAAACCACTCATCCCAAATCATAGGTTTCAGTCAACACATCCCTACGAAAGGCTATGAAATCCAGCTCAGAAAAGTCAAAAATAGCAATCCACACAATCCAAATCATAGGTTTCAGACAACACACACCTACGAAAGACTAAGAAATCTGGCTATGAAAAGTCAAAAAATAGCAACCCACACATCCCAAATCATAGGTTTCAGACAACACATCCCTACGAAAGGCTATGAAATCCAGCTCAGAAAAGTCAAAAATAGCAATCCACACAATCCAAATCATAGGTTTCAGACAACACACACCTACGAAAGACTAAGAAACCTAGCTCAGAAAAGTCAAAAATAGCAAATTAACCATCCCAAATCATAAGTTTCAGACAAGACACACCTATGAACGGCTAAGAAATCCAGCTCAGAAAAGTCAAAAATAGCAATCCATCCCATCCCAAATCATAGGTTTCAGACAACACACACCAACGAAAGACTAAGAAATCTAGCTTAGAAAAGCTCGAAATAGTAATTTACATATCCCAAATCATAAGTTTCAGACAACATTCACCTACGAAATACTAGGAAACCTTAGCTCAGAAAAGCCTGAAATAGCAAACTATTCATTCCCAAACTAGAAGTTTCAGACAACAAACGCCTATGAAAGACTAAGAATCATAGCTCTGAAAAGTCCAACTTGCAAACTACACATCTCAAATCATAAGTTTCAGACAACACACTCCTATGAACGGCTCAGAAATCCAGCTCAGAAAAGTCAAAAATTGCAATCCATCCATCCCAAATCATAGGTTTCAGACAACACACACCAACGAAAGACTAAGAAATCTAGCTCAGAAAAGTCCGAAATAGTAATTTACATATCCCAAATCATAAGTTTCAGACAACACACATCAACGAAAGACGGGGCTCGGGGAGAGCCTTTGAGGGTCTGTGGGTCCCTTGAGGGCCGGATGGTCCTTTGGGAGCTTGGGGGGACCTTTGAGGACCGGGCGCTTCCTTCGGGGTTGGGGTGGTGGGGATCGGAACCCTTTGGGGTTGGGGTAGAGGACCTCACGACACTGTTCAATGGAACTTGTGTATTATAACGACCACAGAGTTTCACCCTCAAATCCTCTTCTAAAATCTCTTCAAAATCATCTTTTAAAATGTCTCTAACTGTTTCGCCGAAATAATTCCCTAAAATAATAATTTGTTCTGAAAAGATATAATAAAGCCTTAAAAAAGTATTAAAATGGTGGCTCAGGAGCCTTTGGGGCGCCGGGGGCCCTTTGGGGGGCTCGGGGGGGGGGAGGGGACCCTTCTGTGTCTCAATGCACAAAAAAAATATAAAAAATGGGGGAGGGGGAGGAGGAGGGGGGGAGGGGGAGGGGGAGGGGACGGTGAGGGGGAGGGGATGGTGAGGAGGGGGAGGAGAGGGAGGGAGAGGGAGGGGAGGGGCCCTTTGGGGGCCAAGGGGGGAGGGGTCCTTTGGGGCCCGGGGGGTCCTTTGGGGTCTGGGGGACCCTTGAGGACCGGTTGGTCCTTTGGGAGCTTGGGGGACCTTTGAGGACCGGGCGCTTCCTTCGGGGTTGGGGTGGTTGGGATCGGAACCCTTTGGGGTTGTGGTAGGGGACCTCACAACATTGTTCAAATGGAACTTGTGTATTATAAGGACCACAGAGTTTCACCCTCAAATCCTCTTCTAAAATCATCTTTTAAAATCATCTTTTAAAATGTCTCTAACTGTTTCGCCGAAATATTTCCATAACCTGTCTGAAACAGTTTCGCCCAAATAATCCCTAAACTTAATTTCAGCGTGTTCCTTTTGTTTTTGGCATCTCTGCGCTGAGGCATTTCAAATTAATAAGAAACCTGATTCCCGCGCTAAAACAATTCATCGCTAAGATGTTTCTTGGAGAATTGTTTCCATGGCGTTTGGTTATTAATATCTTTTGGAGTTCGACCAAAAGAGTTGTTTCCGAGGCAAAGACATTAATGACTTGGATCTATTCCTGGAGAAATGTTGACAGTACCTGTCAGACATTATTAAACTTTGCCTGGAAACAATTTGACAAATGACTGACAGCACAGGTGTTCCAAATTCCCAATCGATTACGCAATCAATTTCTCAGAAATCCATTTCCCCTAGGGACTCTATGCCCATATTTGGGGTGCAAAAAAGCTGTAGGTGGCAGCAGGGGTGAGTCGTGGGGCTGGTACCCCCCCTTGTACTGTTAATTTTTGAATTAAAATTAAATAAAGAAAACATGTTTTTTTTTAACTGAAAGTAAGGAGCAACATTAAAACTTAAAACCAACAGAAATTATTATGTATATGAGGGCGTTCGCCCCCTCGTTAATACATTACTCTTTACGCTGAAGTTTTAATCAAACTATTGAAGCGCCGTATTTGAAGAGGGCTGTCCCCTCCTCAACGCCTCGCTCTTTATGCTAAAGTTTGACTCTGTCTCACAACTTTAATTTTTAAAACAATAAAAACCTTTATCGTAAAGAGCAAGGCGTTGATGAGGGGACAGGCCCTTTCATATACGGAATAATTTCTGTTCGTTTTAAGTTTTGATGTCGCTCCTTACTTTCAGTTAAAAAAAACTTGTTTTTTCATTTAATGTAAACAGAGGACAAAGTTTATAACTTGCAGCCCTTCCCTTGGGGACTGTGTGGGATTAAGTCATCCTCAAAGACATAGTTTTGATATTTTTCGAGTATGCTGAACAAAATGGCTATCTCAAAATTTTGATTAGGTGACTTTGGGAGAAAATATGCGTGGGAGGGGGCCAAGTTGCCCTCCAATTTTTTGGTTACTTAAAAAGGGCGCTAGAACTTTTAATCTTCGTTCGAATGAGCGCTCTTGCAATATTCTAGGACTTCTGGGTCAATATGATCACCCCTGGGAAAAAACACAAAAAAAAACAACAAATAAACACGCATCTGAAATCTTTCTTCTGGCGAAAAAAATACAAAATTCCATATTTTTACAGATATGAGCTTGCAACTTCTACAGTAGGGTTCTCTGGTATTCTGAATTTGATGGTGTCATTTTCATTAAGATTTTATGACTTTTTAGTGGGTGTTTTCGCCTTTTTTCAAAAATAATGCAATTTTTTCAGGCTCTTAACTTTTGATGGGTTGGATTAAACTTAATAAAGCATATATATTTGAACTCAAAATAAAAATCCGATTCTTTTGATGTATCTATTGTGATCAAAATCCTGTTTTTTAGAGTTTCGGTTACTATTGAGCCGGGTCGCTCCTTACTTACAGTTCGTTACCATCAACTGTTTGATCATTTTGGTGGAATGTGATGAAAAAGTTAAGAGCCATGGCTAATTGGAGGAAAAGCCAAGACAGATAGTCTTAGTGAGAGGCAAAGCTGGCATAAGCCTTTTTCAGAATTGACTCGTACAAATCCACTCAACCGAAAAGTTGTACGAGTCATTCAGAAACCAGGTTGAAGTCGTATGTTCTTCATATAAGCTATTTAGAAGCCAAACAAATTAATATTATTTCATTTATTTGGCTTAGTGTTAAAGAACTAATTGGGCTTTGAAAATATATTAAATAAGAAAAGTTAGAATGATCATAAGAGCAACACCGGAATCTTAAAATGAATAGAAATTATCCTATTTAGTAGAGGGCCTCCAGCCGTCTCAGCCTCTTACTTTTACGCTAAGTTTGACTTGTGATTTACTGAAAATATTTATTGTTCAAGAAACATTAACAACTGCTGCATTATCGAAGAAGTGTGATAAAATCTTTAATTTCTAAATTTCTCATTGCATTGCTCTTGCTTAAAATTTGACTAAAAAAAGTTTGTTTTCAACTTAAAGAAATGAGCAGGAGAGTAGCTTCAGTATTTATTTTTTTTTGGGGAGGGGGGGCAAGAGGGGTTCATATCTGGATAGTCAAGGGGCTTGAGCTACACAGTATTTTTTCCAGTTTTTAGGGGGGGAACTGCCCCCTTGCCCTCCCTCCCGAAACGACGCCCCTGGAAAGGAGGAACATTACAACTTAAAACGAACAGAGACTATTCTGTATATGAGGGGGGTGCGCCCTCATCAATACCTTGCTCTTTACGCTACAGTTTTAGCCCTTTTAGAAAGCCTCTTATCATAGGCAGCGCAATAGCGCTGCCTAAGTAAAGAATAATGTTGGCACAATGTATTTTTTTTCTGGTTTTGGCCAGGGCACTTTGTATTGAAGTAGTTGTCGTAGAAAATTGGAAAAGGGCTCGTTCGATTGAAAATTGAAATGGCTAGTGCCCTTTTTAATAGTCAAACGTGATTGGAAAGCAACTAACACCCCTTGCGCGCCCACCATTTCCCCAAACACATCAAATCAAAATTTTGAGATAGCCATTTTGTTCAGCGTAGTTGATTTCCAAATAGAAATTGTGTTTTTGAGGAGAACAATCCCCCCACAACCCTCAGGGCAAGGGTTGTAAGTTGTGCCCTGGGGGTATATAAGGTGTTTATAAAAAGCTTTGTCGTAGAAAGTTCAAAAAGGGCTCATTCAATTGGAAATTCAAAGCGCTAGTGCCCTTTTTAATAGTTGAAAGAGATTGGAGGGCCACTAACCCCACTCTCACGCCCACCTTTTCCCCAAACACATCGAATCAAAATTTTGAGATAGCCATTGTGTTGAACGTAGTTGAAAGTTCTGGAAATTAGGTCTTTGAGGATGACAACCCCCCCAGAGCCCTCAGAATTGTGAGCTATGCCCTGGGGGCATACAAGGTTTTTCTAGAAAGTTTTGCCGTAGAAACTTCAAAAGGGCTCATTTGATTGGAAATTGAATGAGCTAGTGCCCTTTTCAATAGTCAAAAGTGAATGAAGAGCAACTAACCCTACTCTTACGCCCACCATTTCCCAAAACGCATTCAATCAAAGTTTAGAGATAGCCATTCTGTTCAACGTAGTTGAAAGTTCTGGAAATTATGTATTTGAGGATGAAAAACTCCCCAGATCCCCCAGGGCAAAGGTTGTAAGTTATACCCTAGGGTCATATAAGGTTTTTATAGATAGCATTGTCGTAGAAGCTTCAAAGAGGGCTCATTCAATTGGAAATTCAGAGGGCTAGTGCCCTTTTTAACAGTCGACATTGATTGGAGGGTAATTAACCCCCCTCTCTCGCCCACCATTTACCCAAACACATCCAATAAAAGTTTTCAGATAGTCATTCTTTTCAACGTAGTTGAAAGTTCTGGAAATTAGGTCTTTGAGGATGACACTCACCCACGAGCCCTCAGGGCTAACGTTGTAAGTTATGCCCTGGAGGTATATAATGTTTTTATTTAAAGCTTTGTAGAAGAAACTTGAAAAAGGGCTTATTCGATTGGAAATTCAAAGGGCTAGTTCCCTTTTTAATAGTCGAAAGTGATTCCCCCATAGCCCTCAGGGTAAGGGTTTTAAGTTATGCCCTGGGGGCGTATAAGGTTCTTATAGAAAGCATTGTCGTATAAACTTCAAAAAGGGCTCATTCAATTGAAAATTGAAATGGCTAGTGCGCTTTTTAAAGGTCGAAAGTGATTGGAAGGCAACTAACACCCCTTCCAAGCCCAACATTTCTCCAAACACGTCCAATCAAAATTTTAAGATAGCCATTTTGTTCAACACAGTTGAAAGTTCTGTAAATTATGTCTTTGTGCAGGACACCCCCCATAGTCTTCAGGGCAAGGGATATAAGTTATGCCCTCGGGGCATATAAGGTTTTTATTGAAAGCTTTGTCGTAGAAGCTTGAAAAAGCGCACATTTTATTGGAAATTCAAAAGGCTAGTGCCTTTTTTAATAGTCGAAATGGATTGAAGGACAACTAACCCCCCTCTCACACCCACAATTTCCCCAAAGACATCCAATCAAAGTTTTGAGATAGCCATTTCGTTCAACGTAGTTGAAAGTTCTGGAAATTATGTATTTGAGGATGACAAACCCCCCAGAGCCCCCAGGGTAAAGGTTGTAAGTTATGCCCTGGGGGCATCTAAGGTTAGTATAGATAGCGTTGTCGTAGAAACTTCAAAAGGGGCTCATTCAATTAGAAATTGAGAGGGCTAGTGCCCTTTTTAATAATTGAAAGTGATTGGAGGATAACTAACCCCCCTCTCACGCCCACCATTTCCCCAAACACATCCAATCAAAATTTTGAGGTAGCCATTTGGTTGGACGTAGTTGAAATTAGGTCTTTGAGGATGACAACTCCCCCCCCCCACAGCCCTCAGGGCTAAGGTTGTAAGTTATGCCCTTGGGGCATATAATGTTTTTATAGAAAGCGTTGTCGTAAAAAATTCAAAAAGGGCTCATTCGATTTGAAATTTAAAGGGCTATTGCCCTTTCAATTTCTTATGGAAGGGATGGTTGTTTAACTTCAGAAGAGGGTCAGTTTTTCTCCCTAAAAAGACTATGTCAATATAAAACAAACAGAAATTAATCCAAAAAAAAATTCACAAAATAAGTTTTTCAAAAAAAAGTAAAGAACTCCATTAAACCAAAAATGAACAAAAATAGAATCAAATAATTTACCAAGCATACAACTACGACAAAGCAGTATCAATAAATTAATGAAACCCAAAACAAACAGAAATTAAAATAAGTCAAACCCAAAACGAGCAGAAATTAATCTAAGTAGGGTTCTAAACCCCATGCTTTCTAAAAGCCAGAATTTTTTTCATAAAGTACAAATTATATTCTGGCTTTTAGAAAGCAGAGGGTTTAGAACCCTACTCAGATTAATTTCTGCTCGTTTTGAGTTTGACTTATTTTAGTTTCTGTTTGTTTTGTGTTTCATTTATTTATTGATACTTATTTGTGGTACTTGTATTCTTGGTAAATTATTTGATTTCTTTTTGTTCATTTTTGGTTTAATGGAGTTATTTGCTTTTCTTTGAAAAACTTATTTTGTGCAAAATGGTTTTTTTATTAATTCTAATTAAATGGCCCTTGTGTTTCAAGAGTCATTCGTAAAGATCTGCAACAAAAAAACAAACTTTAGCGTAAAGAGCGAGACATTGAGGAGTGTTTAACCCCCCTCATATTTGGAGTAATTTCTGTTCGTTTTAAGTATTAATGCTGCTCCTTACTTCAAGTTGAAATTTTTTTTTTTTTTTAATTTCTGATAATTTCTAAAATAATGCCGGTAATCTGACCCCCTCTCACTGTAAAATTCCCCCATAGAAAATTCTTCCCACGTAAAATACCCCTCCCCCGAAAACTTTCCCCTATAATGCTGTCCTCGTTGGAAAGTCCCCCGGAAAACTTCTTGGGACGATTCTGCCTAAAACATTCTCTTTTGCATACTTTCATTTGAAAGACTTTAATTTTTGATCTTTTTCAAATCACGCCAGAAATCTCCCACCCTCCGTGGAAAGTTTTCCCTGGAAATCCTCCTTCAGCGAATTCCCCCATGAAGAATTTCCTTCGCGGAACCCCCCCCCCCCCAGATGAATCATCCAGACACTTTCAAACCCGCTGAAAAGTTCCCCCGGAATATCTCCAAATATAAAACTGAGTCGGCAAAGAGAATGTAAGACAAATAAAATGAATTTCGTATGGGAATTCTGGCAAATTCTCCCGGTGTAAAATTTCCCCTTGAAAGGTACATACAAGAGATACCAGCGATTAAGTCCCTTTTCCGTATTTATTGGAAGAATCGCTTACGAACGGCTGGAAGACTTCACTTTAAAAATGTACTTTTGCCTATTTCAGGGGCTAAGTCCCTCCCAAAAAATTATAAGAATCTTGCGCCCTCCAACAATAGCTGGTATGCTATAATACAATCCTTTTTAATCGTTAGTAATGCTGCGCATATGTTGTATATATTAGCCCTTCATTTTGTATGAACAGGGTATATGTTTAGAGACGAATGCAGCACCAAGTGACATTTCTACGTCTTAGACAGGGAGGACATGTGTATAGATTTTCAAAAGTTCCAAGCAGGGCCACATCCAGTGTTTTGTTGGGGTGGGGGGGGGGTTACAAAAGGATTTTTTCGGGTTTAAAAAAATAAAAAACGCATCTAAAATTTGTTTATATTCATTTTTTTTACGATTTTACGAGTCGGACAAATATTCAGGGGGGGGGGGTCAAACCCCCTAGGATACAGTATTGGTTTCAAGCCTATTAGCTATGTCAGAATTTTTGTGGATAGTGTTCGGACCCTACTTGGGCCAAAATTTCTGTTTTATTTAAAAAATATGGTAGAACTCGGCGTCTTTTCCCCCTTTCCTGTAATTTTTTAACTTTTTTCAGGAACTCGGCTGTTTCTTAGTGATTTTAAATTCATTGAATTTTGAATCAATGTATAAGAAACTTCTTTTGATATATTTATTGCTATTAATCAGTTTAAAATTAGATTTAAAAAGTTTTTGTTGGGTGGGAATTAAAAAATAATTTTTTTTTTTTTTTTTTTTTTTTTTTTTTTTTTTTTTTTTTTTTATTTTAAAAAAATGTTAAATTGTAATTAAGTTGTAAAATAAAAAGTTAAAAAAAGTTAAATTGAGTTAAATTGTATTGAATGGTATGAAAAGAGTAGAAAGAGTGAATGAGTTTTGGTTTATGATAAAAGATTGTGTGACGCTGCTCAAGTCACAATAGTGGCTTAATAAAACGTCATACGTTCTTACCATTTCTACGTTTGTTGTTAATGTTATTCAAAAAATTTGTTGTAAGTGCCAGTTAAGTATGATGTATTATTAGTTGAAAATAAAAGTCAAGTCAAGTCAAAAAAAGTCAAAAAAAAATTAAAATGTTGTTTCTTAGCGTTGGTTACTATTGACACAGGCCAGTCTTTAATTGCAGTTACCACGAATTGGTTGATAAGAAAATATCCTGAAAGTAAAGGCTCTTAAAAAAATTCAACAAGTGAAAATAAATAGTTTTCAAGTCTCTTTGAATAAATCCTTTCTAATTTGTATTCGCACTTTCCTTAACATATTAACCAAATTGATATGTACCTTATATTCATACACATCAGCAAATAAAGAAAATTATTACCATTTTTTCCTTTTAGATGAATGGTCTCAGTAGATTTGTCAGATGATTTCTTCTATTGCATTGTTTGATCTGGCAACTGATCCACTCATGTTTTAATTTTGTTTTGTTTTAACTCCACATCTCGAGCAGGCCTTCCTGAAAATGGATTTCTATATCCAAGTTTTGTAATGCCCTCCAGAATCAAGCTATCATAATTCGGCTGTATTAAAAAAGAAAAACTTAGAAAAAAGATCTGTAACACAAAAAAAACAGAGAGAAATTTGTAAAGGATTATTTCATTCTAAAAAGGCTTAAAATTTCGCACATAAACCAATCAAGTTTTAACACGTCACGATTATTGTGACGTGACTTATTATTGTGACGTGGCCTTTCCTTTCTGGCTTACGCTCAATGAATAATGTTATGGGCCACTGAAAATATGTCATAGATGCAAACCAGTAAAATGAAAAGGACACTTTTTACTATGGTGTTCTAAGAAAGTAATCTCTCTTATTTTCTGTATTTACAGCATCTAAGTATATGCTTTTGCTTGCAGTTTCTTCAATCCTTTCAAAATCCTACAGCTCCCTTCTCGTATTTCACGCATCTCCCCTTATCTTTTCAAACCATAATATTTGGAATTATGAGAAGCTTAGTTTATCATTTTGTCAAAATTTTTGCTTACATTCACTAATTTTTCTGGCAGTAAGAAAAGTATTCCCATCAATTTTGTTAGATAATTTCTAATTCCCCAGATGCTATCTGAACAATAAATTATAAAAATTGTTAGATAGAATGTTCTTGGAAGTATATTAAATTATTTTTTGACGCTTGGATATTAGGATTTCCCAGTTCGTAAGAGTTACTTATTCCAAAAAAAAGTTTCCAGCAAATTGTTTCTTCTTCTAAGTTATAAGAAATTTGACGAAGGAGTTAAATTATTCAAACAACTTTCCATTGTTCATCCCTAAATAATTCCCCAAATGATCGTCAGATTTTATTGAACTATCATATTTTATTGAATTCAGAAATGGAGGAGTTGGAGTAACATGGGCCCTAATGACTCGGATTTCATCAAACTGTAGCATTCTCAAATTCTGTATGAAATGTCCCTTTGAAGCCCTTCTAGTGGTTGGCTTCGAATAATCTGTTGTTAAAGGCATTGCGCAGTTAAACTTTTTCGAGAAAAATAGGGATTTAGGGGAGCAGTTTCCCTCCTTTATATTTGGGTGCTTTTGTGTGGTGTGATCTTTTTTGTTGCTTATATATGGTAAAAAAAAACTCTACTTTTTTTTGAATGGGCCCTTTCACGATATTTTACGATCACTGGTTCGATGCGACAATTCCTAGAAAGGAAGAAAGATCAACAAATAAATAGACACTTCATCTGCGACTGTCCTTCTTAAGAAGAACACGAATTCATATTCTTAATAGGGGGCTGAAAACTCCAATTAAAAAGAAGAAGAGACAGCGCAGAATAGATTTACAAAAACTACGTAAAAAATTTATCACACTCAATGAAACCAACTGACTGTAGAATAATAAGAAATACTCACTTTGCTTGTAGAATCTATTGTAAAACTTCACACGATAGTTTTCAGAGCTGAAGATTAGTGATTGGCTGAGAGTTACGGAGGTCAGGCAATTATATCTTTTTGTCTAACAATCATTATTGTGAAATTCACGGGCCATTCAGATTGTCCGTTACTAAGGTTAGCATCGCACCTAAGCTAGCTAAGTTGGCTAAAGTAGAGAATTTGTCAAAAACTTTTAGAATAAAAAATGTCTTCTTTAAAATTTTCAACTAGAATTTGTGTTTTAATTCTTATCTTGATCCTACCCATTTTTTAGACGATTTCCCTCTGTTTCTAAACTAACTCAAACTTGTATATGCTAACAATTTTTTCAAAGGGAACTTCAGACAGAATAAGCATTACATATTTGGAGTTAGTATACAAAAGTATGTTTATGCGTGAATTGTTTCCAGCATTCTCTTTTTACAGTTTCAGCTACTGTAACGATTGCTCTTTACTCAGCTTTTTTTTCATAATTGGTCTGGTAAAGTTCAAAAGAAACGAGAAAATATGACAGCAATAACAAAGGTTTTTATTATATTGGCCAAACAAATACATAAAACACCATAAACTAAATATTTAAATGTACTTAGTAGGGTAGGTTAAAAATACCCCTCTGACAAAATGTGTCACATAGCGCCTTTGAAACCGTACCCGACATGTGCTTTACGAAGTGACAAACATTTTGTTTTATGTATTAATGAATAAATAATAATAGTAATAACTTAATTAACCATACTATTACAATTGCTCAATTATATATAACAATTAATTTTGCTTTACTCAGCAGCAATCGTCTTGGATGAGATAATTCAAAAGATGGTATATTACACAACACGAGTTTAACAGGAGAGCCAAAATATTGAAAAATGTACTTTGGCTTTGCCGACTGTTCTTGACCGACAGTTGTTTGTACGAGGCATGTTTCAAGATAAGACCGACACAGAGATGCTCTTGGAGGCTCAAAACCCCATCTATCTCTGCATTTTTCAAAAGGAGATATAACAAATTTTGAGAAAAATTAAAAATTACTTTAAGACTTAAACAGCATTAAGAACCAGTTGCATGTACTTCGTTTAATACTGTGGGTTCTGGATGCCTCTGTGAAAGTTTTTTTTTAATCATAGCATCTGACTTGTATTTTACAAAGTAGCAAGCAGTATGTAGTATGTTTATTGTATTTACGAATAAATAGTAATAGTTATAAATTATTTATGTCAAAATGATAATTTGTAACTCACAAAGTTGATTTATCTATCTTTAGGGAAAGTTCGTGAGGAAAGGTTCCTTTACTGAAGAAGGTATAGAAGGAAATTTATGGAAATACTTTGGCTGATACTTATTTCTTGCTTAAATGCAGGATTAAAACAGGGAATTTGGCATTTCCAAAGTAGCAATAACCAGACACAAAAAGTGAAACTAAAGAAAAAGAAATAGTCATGAATTAAGGAAAATATACCAACAAAAGAGATAAAGAATAAATTATGCGAAAAAAAGAGAAAGCAACACTTTTTAAATGATGCAGCTTATACATTCATCTAAATAACCAAAGCAATTTTTCAACTCTCAAAACCCAGGGAAGAAGGAGGGTGGTCTTCTACCCTTTCTCAAATAATATCCTTGGTGATCAGTAGCTTTGCGAAATACCTTAGACTGCCTGGAGCTGTCCTGGCCAAGTGGCCATGACAGCTCCAAAAAACTTCATGTACAAAAAGTTCATGTACAAAAAACTTTAAAAACGGATCAAAATGTGTTTATATGCATTTATGTTACGCTTTTACGAGTCAGACAAACATTTTTTGGGGGAGGGGGACTCAAACCTCCTAACCTTACCTGGATATGGCCTTGCTTAAGGTACATAGATTATGAGTTTTGTATTTTGTTGAGCTACGCTAAATGATAGCTCTTTTAAGCAGTGAGCGCAGTTGCTCTTTCTCCCTTTTAACATTTCATCCCATTTTGTTCTATTTCTCAAACAATGGAAGGATCTAATTAAGAACAAGCAACATCTCTTTGTTATCTCGACTCCCCTTTGATTAACTTCATACTTTTTCAGAAGTTTCTATCCAGAATAACCATTTATTACTGCTTATTAAAAGTGGTTTATATCATAATTAAAGTAAAACAAAAGTGGATGATTCTATATTATTCTCATTTAAAATTAATGTAAAAACTCCTAAATTGCTTTTGGAAATTTTTGAATTGAGTCTGCCTAGAAACATTTATATTTTGATTAGTTTCCTTTGTTTATCCTAATCTAACTCATGAATAGAGTACTTATTGATTTCGTTTTCAGTAATATAGCTGAAATTCTGCCAAATAAAGTTTTAACTTTGCCTATCACATATTTCGGCTGTAATAGCCTTTCTCTAATGCCCCTGAGAGTAAGAGGCACAAATAGAATCCTACTACTGCATGTAGTAGGCCAGTCCTACTGGTCCTACTAGGTCAGTCCTGTCAGTCATCGTCCAGTAAATGGACTTCCTGTCCAGTGTCTGACCCTGAGGCAAAGTATTTTTTTCAATACACTGCCGAGATTGGATGGAATGAAGCCAGTAATGGCTCCCGAAGTCATATCCAGGAGGTCAAACCCACTGGATATTTAAAGTGCCGACCATGCTCCAAGAAAAGATTCATTGAATCTTGTGTTGGTTGAGATGCAACACAATTGGGGAAAAAGGAGTGTTCTTGCTAGCTCCGGGTCTGAGGAAAAGTGCCGCTTGCTGCTGATTCCTAGCGAGTATTGGATGACTCTTCTTTGACTTTTGAGTGACGAGAATTGCCTACCCAAGCCAGTCTGAAGCTGGCGAGTAGGGTCATCTAAAGAGGGGGGGGAATTGTGAGCACCTTTACACTACCAAGGAAGGCTCTTCTACAAAGGGGAAAAATAGATAGGCAAGACCGTCTAAAAATACCACGCCTGAGGGGGAGCAATAGCTCAGCGATTTGTCGGAATTTCTTTCTTTGTTTTGTCATGGCACAGATGCTATTCGTTCCGGGAGGGGGGGGGCTGGATAAAATGGCCTGAGTCTTGACTCTGTCTTGTGAGCCCACAAATGATAATAATAGTAAATACGTATTACCTAATCAAGAAAAATGGTACTTGATAAATTTGCTGATACCCTTAGCAGTTTATGATTTCACAACGAAAAGCTAATAGGACTAAGCGGGTGAGACCACAGAGAAATCATGGAACCAAAGGAAAATCCTATCTCTTTTTCTCTTTGGCGAGGCTTGTATAACACCTAGTAAATAACCTACTCTAAAATTGGCATCACTTTTAAAAAACTTTATTAAGGATGTATGAGCTGGAATGAAACAACGGTGAAAAAAGGTATCTTGTGATAGGCAGGAAAGCGAAAGTCACACAAAAAGGGCCAACACAATAAAACCAGGAAATTTTTCTATGCTGTTCTGGAAAGCAGAGTAATTGGCTGTCTCGGATTTTTTAGTGAACAGTGTTAAGTTGAAGTTCTTTTTTATTCAGTAAATATAGAAAACTCTGAATTCGAAAATCTCAAAGGACCCAGAGGCTCAACTAACTAGGAAGCCATAAGAGCTCTTCCTCACACTAAAATCACTCCACAAAAAAAAAACAAATAAGTAGGTAAACGATGTTTTGAAAAGGCTCCATGTCCAGGCGTATAAGGAGGGAATTGTCCAGGATTTGGAGCTTCAAACAATTATTGATCAAGAAGTCCTATGCCTACCGAGCAAGGTGTCCTTCAGTCAAGAGATACACCTGGTGGAACGATATGAAACCACTGACCAAACTCCAACTCCAGCTGGGGATATTTATTCCCAATAAAAAAAAATGCTACAAAACTAATTCAAAAATTATTTATTTTTAAATTTTCATTTTATCAAATTATTGTTTAAATTAGCAAATAAATATTTCTATCATTCTATATCGTTTTCCTTTATCTGTTATAACTGGTACTGTATGGTTTTCATTTTTATTTCTGATGTCTTGCATACTTACGTTCCGCTTGTCACCTTTTTTATGACAATATTGATCTTCGGCTGTCTTCAAGAAATAGTTGCTGTTCAAACACAAACCACAGCATAGGTACTACGCTTGCGCGAAGGCGGAGTCATGAAAAAAGGTGTGCAACTGATGTGCTCCAAAAACCTTTAATAGAGAGTATAGGAATATTCAATAATGTATGATATTTATGCTGTGACGCATAATTGTTCTCTTAGATTAGTTTTCATTCCGCTAGTTGCTTGCATTAAAGTTTGGAATGCCATGCTTTAAAGTTTGAAATGTTACTGTCACTGTGATTAGGATTTCATTGCTTGAGGAAATGCTTTTATCTACAAAGAAAATTGATTAAACTCAATCTAAACAAGTTTCGCTTTGTATTATTGCTTGATTTTTGAAAGGGCTATGATTTCAGTATTTCTGTGCCAATTAGCCAATTGAAGATGCAAAATCTGGTCGTTAGCTGAGTCAACAAAGACTAAGACGAGTTTTCGAAGCAGTCAATTGCGACCTTTTTTCTATTCGTTTTGTTTACCTCCCGCACAAGCATTGCTTCAGGGAATCGATGATGTATATTTTTTTTAAATAAACCCATTGTTACTTATTGTTGTTACATAAGGTGGCTAGGAATTCATGTTTGTACAAGTATATCAGGTTCTTAGAGATGTTAAAAGAAAGCTTAAAGACAGCTACAATAAGATTGTTCCAAACCGCGGGCGATACTCTCGGAATGCTCTTGCTAAATTACATTCAACTTTTTGTGATCATTCTGTTTTGTTTTTACGGGAATATACCGACTTCTAGAAAAAATGATTTGAGAGAGGCTCGCCTACTTTATTTGTAACACTGCAATGGTATCGTAACACTGCTATTATCCGAAACTATGCTGGGACTTGTATACTTTCATCTTCTGAGTCTCTAAGTACCAAGCTAAAAGAAAATGTGGTTTTCTCCTTAGGCCCTTTCCACAATTTAATTCGTCTGCTCTACTAGTAAGTTGTGTTGTTGTATAGTTGGTCAGAAATAAATTGTTGACCATAAATTTCTTCTTCTTCTTCTTCTTCTTCTTATTTTAAATGTGCTTAATGATAGTTCTCCAAGATTTTTCTCATATTTTTGTGTTCAACCTGAGTTTTTGTGTCATAAACGACCATCAAAATTAATCTCTAGGATCTGAGTAATTTACGATAGGCTTAGCGTACAAACTTGGAAGATTTGTATAAATTTAATCTCAACATTTTTTCTGAATAAAAAGGAAAACCCAGCATGTAGACAGGGCATTGAACAATTTTTTTGTCTGCATAATTAGTATTTCCGTAAGTTTATGAATAGTCTAATGTATTTATGCCTTGATGATTTTTAACCACAAAACAGTTTCTCTTATTTTGTTTAGGTGAGTCAATTTTGCAACGAGACGACACACAACCGTTTGGCACCAACGAAGCAGAACTTACTCTGCCATGGAAGGTCCACGCAGAGTGTTATCGACAGTAACTTAGATTTTCAAAATTTGACAATGTAAGTGTGCAAATGATTTATAATTCATCATTATTATTGCAAATATGCAAATTATTCCCTAGACAATTTAGTCAGAAGCTATGTCATTCTACTCTCGTTCGAAAGTGTTACCGATCTTAAGAAAATATTCGTCCTGTTATATTTGAATTTTCATCTGCTTCGGAAGATTACTACTGCTAATACCATTACAACTAAGCGGCACCACATTTCCTGAGACCAACACAATTGCGTATGCTCCTCCTCGACCAAAAGCTGTCCAAAGCTTCACTCCTTACTATCTCCTATCAAGTTCCAATTTCCTTCAAATCTTTTCTCAAGACCTTCCTCACCCCATTTGAGGGCAGCCTGCTTTTCGCTTGGTTCAAGAAGAATAGCGATTAAGCAAAATCTTTGGCAGTCTGTCATCCTTAATCTGCAAAATGTTGTTTAGCAATATTTTGTGGACATAGCCAAAAATCTATGAATATACAAGAGTTCAGTGCTCCAGAAAAAGGAAGTGATGGAAGCCAAAATTTGACATTACCTTCTCGAGCCCTATTTTGAGTTCTTGCTTCATTCCTGAAAGTTCGATTCCCGTAGCACAACAAATTTTTCAGATAGCAAAAGTGACTCTCCTACATGTTTAGCCGGAAATCAAGGTCGAATCTTCCAATATTCATAGCACAGAGGTTCACACTCTGACCATTGAGAAATATCCTTCGTAGAATGCTTTAATAGAGTGCGTTTAACGACTTTTCAGTAGCCTGAGTCAAGCGTTTTTCACAATAAAAAGGGACATGTAACGAAAATGCAATGGCATTTAAAGTGCTGTAAACTGCAAACTGTAAAAATTAATTAAATATACTCATTGATTAACCAAATATATAAATACAAATGACGAAATACATTATGAAACATCTACTTTAATTGCATCTACAAATACTTGCCAAAAAGGCATTTATATATAATTATTCTGGAAAATTATTTCAGCGTTTAAATACCCAAATACTTCACATGAGTTATCGTCTTCTTTAGTTGAAGCGTAGCCTACTTCGAATAAATATGGTTTACAATAAAAAAAACTGAAAGATGGGTATTAAACTGGTTAATGAGAGAAGCGATAGCTGCGAATAGGCTTTCAGTAACAGTACCATCTCTAATGTTTCATCACCGAATAGGATTCCTTTCGCTGCGAAAATTTCCTAAAGGGCATTTTCTATCGGAAAATGTCCTTCCACTGATGCATATGATGCTAAAATACTGTTATATTCACTGAAAAGGCCATTCACCCATAATAAACTAAACTAGCCCACAAAAAAAAACCACACTTGAGGGGGGGCAATGGAGACCTTCATGAAACAGAATTGCTTATGACGACAGTCTGTAAGTTAATGTTTGAGCGTAGGGTTTTGTTTCTCTGATTATAAAGCCGCTAGTGTAGAATTAAGAAAAACTAAATTGTTCGATGTTACTTAAAAATTGAGCAGTGGAAGCTGACCAAATTCTTCTATAGGCTTTTCAAATTGTTGTCGAGAGCCGAAAACAAATTTTCGAGTAGTTTTGGCGCTATAAGCTTTGTGCGATGAATTTAAAAGACCACGCTCGTTCTGGAAGTCCTTCTACATCTCGAAATGGTAAACAAGTTGAAAGAATCTGTGATAAACAAAAGAGGATTTTCCTTGCAAAATCAACCAAAGTTCAGAAGAGACTGTCTTTACTCGGAGTTCTTGCGAGCAGATTTTGATTGAGAATTTGCAAATGAGAAGTGTTTCCACTACATTTGCTCCTTGCCTTCTTGCAGAAGGCAAGAAGTTCAGATCTGGTAGAGTTCAGATCTTAACCATAGGCTAAGTAAGCTTCAAGCCAACGGAAGACACCAAACTCTACCAGACCAAAGGTGCTTGACATGTGAGATCAAATTTGCAGACGACTGTCTTTGCCTTTTTTATGTTCGTGGAAATGTGCATCCAGACCTTGCTTCCCTGTCTAGACTATTACCCAGCGCTTTTATTTACATGTTTTAAGACGCCTCTTAGAGAATTTCCAGAGGATATATTCAGAATTTTTTCGATGAAGTAATTGGTTGCTTCACCACGTCAACGCCCGATACGCACACGACCCTACGAATATTTCACTATTTGCCCTTTTGAGGGTGGTTTGTTGCTTCCCAATTTTTTTCGCCATACAAAGCCCCCTGTGAAATTTGTCGCTTCTGGGAACGAGGAAAAATTTAAAAGGGGTCCGTTTGGATGATGTGGAGGCGTTAAAATAGCTTTTTTAAGGGCACTGGATGATATTGAAGTTGAAGAGTTCCAAACATGATTCAAATAGCGTGAAAAAGACTTGAAAAGTGCATCGCATCTAATGGAGAGTACTTTGAAAGTGACAGAAGAAATTTTGTAAAAAAAACTAATACGTAAAGTATGAATTTTTTAATCAAATTTTTGAGAGCTCCCTCTCATAAAATTCTGGGTTGTCAAATCTCTGTTTTTGTCATTTAAATCATTCAAAAACTGCATTTTTAACAGTAGTATCATTGTCACGAGCTTTTTCACCGACTCCAGCACAAGAGTAAATGCGGAAATGAAAAAAAAAAACTTATGTGACAGAGAACGAGAATGATTTGTATCAGTCTCACTCGGTAGAACTAGTCCAATATAAAGATATCTCAGCAACAGAACTTTGTCGGTAGCAAGTTCCGCAATTTGATCTTTCAGGATTATTCCTGAATATTCCATGTCTCTAGCTGAATTTGAAGATTTATTTCAAATTTTCCGCAAAAAATTCAATGCTAAGAGCAGAAAATCAGTTAGAGATAATAAATCCTTTGAATCAAGCAAAAAAGTCCCTCAATTCAATAGTATTTCCATGCTAAAATACCGAAAAAGGCATTTTATTAGTATTCTAAAACACTCTTGGGAAATAAGAATTGAAATAATTATTTAAATACTCTAAAAGTGCTTAAATGTGTATTTAGATACTTTTACAATGCTGGTTCTTTTCTATCCAGACATAATACCTCTTATTAGTAACTTTTCTATGATGTTGTATTTTCTTACTGATGATCTTTATTCTAAAGAATCTAAAATAACCATTACTGCTAATTCAAAATGATTTTGACAACTTAATTAAAGAAGGAGGCATTCGTTAGTACTACCGGCTGTCAGCTAATTACTGCTTAAACATTTTCAATGACTTTCAAATCATATTCCCCATTATTCCCCCTCACTCATTTAACTTTTTAAAACAACTTCTTAGTGAGGTCTACTTAAATCTGGTAGGAAGGAAGCTAGACGAAAAGAAGGATAAGTATACTTGAGGAGAAGTTTGGACAGTTGGAAGAAAACAGACTACTTGGTCACGACAAACGATGAATACCGTCTGACAGTGAGATCCTTCTTAAAGCTCTTTGAAAATTTCATCACATAAATTTAGATTCATCTGAGTATTTGATCAAATTTAATATTGCAATTAAAGATGGCGAAAAAAAAAAAATACTGTTTAAGGCTTATGTTCCCTATCAAATATGCGATCTTGTGACAAGCTAACAGCTGTGGCTTGCACATGAAAGACAAGACATGCTATAAATTTTTATAATTTATATAATATTATTTTATTTAGTTATTTTATTCATTATTTTATTCATATAATATTATTTTATAATATTATAAATTTGTATAATGTTAACTATTAATTAGTTTTAGAGCTTTCTATTCATTTAGCTAAAATCATGATCTTACTTTGAATTTTATTAGAGAATGACGTGAACTTGTTAAACAAATTGAGCTTTTTTGTCTGTATTTGCATGTTCTTTTTCAGTCTTTTTTCAGTCTTTTTTGTCTGTATTTGCTACGTATTTTTCAGTCTAATAGAATGTGAACCGAATTTCTAAATTTTATCTGATAGATGGATAAGGCTGAATCTCAGCTACCGAATGATAGAAGATTGTCGTCTTGCGTCAAAAAAATTCAAATTAGAGGATTGCAGAAAAATGGTATGCTGAAAACTTCTACAGAGATTACAAGTCTTAAAACAATGATTTGACTCCTAAGACTCGGAGCAAGTTCTAAATTTCTAATCCTATTTATTTCGTGAAATAATATTACAAGGACGATATTCCAAGGGGATCAATCCCATCAGGGGAGCAGCTCCAGCATTTTATTTGGGGGGGGGGGGACGGTACATATCTGAATACTCAATGGGGCATAGGTTATATAATAATTTTCTCTCCAAATGATGGGGGGATTGCCCCCCTCCAAAATGACGCCCCTGAATGGCTTGTTATTGGGGAAACAACTTATAATAATAGATAATTGAAAATAATGCTAAGCATATCCTTACCAAACAACGCCTTTCAGTAAGTCAAAATGGTTGCACTCCGAAACTTTTTTTGCTTGATAGATGAGTAGAAATGTTATTGAAATGTGCACAAAACCAAATTGGTCTTTATCCAAGTTCGGTGTTGAGCTCTCTGAATTGGCCATAAGGTCTAAGAAACTGCAAAATTATGCTTGTATTTTCGTTCTAAAAAAGTTAAATAATATACGAAAAAATTTAGAACAACTAGATAGAAGAAAAATTGTAGCAACCGATTAGACAGGGAAAGTGAGGAAGGGGGGGCCTTTGGATCCGTAAGCAATACAACCAAAAATGAACCAGCCCTATTGTTGTACATATATTGTACCAGTGATTTTCACCGTTACAGGCTATATGTTAGCATTACACTGAGTAGAATAATAAGGACTTATATCCTTGCAATTTATTAAAACTTCATACATACACGGACTCAAAGTTAAATTTTTGTAAGGGAGGAGTACTTGTAAGGGGAAAGATGGTCCCATTTTGTAAGAGTAACTAGATATGATCGAACATGCTACTACGTCTTTGACATGTTTTTGACAAGTTCATCGATAAACACAAGCAACTTGTGTAAAAAGATTTGTTAAGCAAAATCATTACAAGATAAGTTTTGTTATTAGAGGGTCAGGCCTAGTAGCCTGACCCTCTGCATATTACAAGTGTTCAGAAGAAACCTTGAAGAAGGTGTGAATGTTAAAAGAATACAATTTTTCACTAATTTTTTTTTTTTCAGGGACCCTGTGAGCATAAGAAGAACAACTTTTACATATAAGAGGATAGAAAAGTCACGATTTGTTCTTGTTATAGATAACAGCAAGGAAATGGAACTTATGGTAGGTGTGCTATCCTGAAATATTTAATATTATTATTAATTTAAAAAAAGATTAACCCCATATTCTAAATTGTAACTGAAAGTGATCGTAAACATCAGGAAAAAAATATTGAGTAAAAATTTCCTAATTCTCTAGGCATAAACATTTTTTTTAGGGGGGGGGGGGGTCTAGGTGGAGCCAAATAATATGGAACAAAAATTTTTGACCAAGTTATTTACATGAAACTATAGAAAATTAAAGAATACCAATAATTTTTCCAGGGTGGGGGGGGGGGTCTAACAAAAACCACCCCTGTGTATACGTTGACATCTACGAGCAACTACTGAAAAGATAGCACGCATTTTTAGTTTGGATTATAAACCACTTATATTATATTCAAACCTGGACCAGGTCAAACTGGGCATAGGCAGCATACTACGACCCCAATCATGTAGAATTTTATTAAGCTTCTCTCGAAATATTGATTTTTTACATACTAGGATTTGATCGGATTTGAAATGACGACCCCAACACCATCAAAATAAAAAACGAATGCTTACATCCCGTAAATTTTGGTCGATTGTATTGATTTTAATCATTATTAATGCTTTCAGAATTTGAAATCCCTTGTTTTCTCTTAACTTTAACTTTATTTTGAAGTTTTCCGGATTTAAATATTTTAAAATGGGGAAAACTTCAACCTTTATTTTTTCCTAACACACTGTTTGAGTTATCGATCATAATCTTTTATGAAAATAAATCACAATTTCAGTCAGCGCGACAAGTATTAAGAAACAATGGAGAGGGGGGCAATTTTCCCCCTTAAAACCCTTGCAACAGTAAACTAAACAACTTCTCAAAGTTTCTTGGTAATTGGATGAAGAGTATAGTAATGCATACAGGATATTTATTTATTTATTTATATATATATATATATATATATATATATATATATATATATATATATATATATATATATATATATATATATATATATATATATATATATATATATATATATATATATATATATATATATATATATATATATATATATATATATATGTATATATAAAATCGAATGTATGTGTTTGTGACAAAATTTGGATCATTAGCTCCTCCAACATAGCCTGTCCCTCCCAACGCAATGATTGAGCAGAACGGTTGTCATGCTGCATCCTCTTTGAACCAGAAGCGCAAGGATTTTCAATCTGTATAGATACAGAACCAAAGTGGGCAAATGACCCCTCAAAAACATAAGCGTCCTTCCCAACTTTTCAGTGGTGAACATATTGCAGCTTACGGAAGTCTGAAATGTGTAATGGTAATCAATTTAAATGATTTGATGAGCAAGATAGACTTCTGGTACCTCCAATATCCTCCCTCCCTCTCCTAAGCAGCCTTCTGGTGGACACTTTGGTATGCTGCATTTTCCTTATAGTGGAACCACAAAATATTTTTTTTTCTGTATCATTAGCAGGAACAAACCAGGCCCATCGCCCATATAACATTTCCTACCATCATCAGCTTTTTAGCAGACCTTTTATAGAAAAATTACAACTTTGATCCTGAATCATGATCAAAAGAATTTTGAATCTTGGTTAAAAAAGAAACTGTTTCCATTGTTGACTGGTCTAGTGACAGAGTACCTTTAATCGAAAATTTCCCTGTTTAGTCAGTGATCCAGGGACCGTTATCTTTCAAGGAGTGGCTCACATTCGCTGCAGTTGGTTTCGAGGGTGGATTCTAGGGTAATCGGAGGCGCTGATAACGAATATTGGGGTGCACAAGTTCGCACGCGTGTACAACATGGTCATTTTAGCCTATAAAGTCAAATTTGATTTATAACGACGTAATACCGCTCTTGATTTTATTTACACGGTAAAATAAACTGAAAACCTTATAAACTTGACATGTTCTGAATTCTAAGAACAAGAACTTTCATCTGGTATTTTTAGTTTTTTCCCACAACCTTTATTTTTTTTGTTAACTCTTATTTAATTTTGAAAACAAGGTTTTAAATATACTTTTTCTTAGTTTTTTTCGATTTTTCTGAAATTTTTGCCTACATAAGTATATCTTTTTATGCTTTGTTTGAATTCTGTTCGTTATTACGAGTCAAACCATGAACCTCTTTTTAAAAAATCTTAATTCTTGGGCAACTATTTATTTTTTCTAAATAACGTCATAGCTTTCAGAAATCAAACTACGCATCATTCGAACCATCAGAATGTCCTTTACACGTTGTTAATAAAAACAAAGTCGAGACTTGAATCTGCAAGAGTATATAAGTGTTTGAACAAGAAAATTACCCCCCCCCCCAAAAAAAAAAGATAAATTATCTGAATATTGGCGTTTTACTCGAAATATTTTCAAGACAACCTATAATTTTTGTCTCACCAAACGATAGATCGCTCTTTTTTGAATCAAATCATGTATTTACATTCTATACAACTAATATTTTTAACCAGGAAAAAAAAAAACAAAACAGATGCCCAGTTCTGCGATCGCATGCGCGAATTTGGTATATTATTTATGCTTTGTTTGAATTCTGCCGGTCATTACGAGTCAAACCATGTGCCTCTTTTCCAAAAAATCTTAATTCTTGAGCAACTATTTATTTTTTCTGTAGTAGTAGATACAATCTAGCTTACGTAGGCTCATATACGAGCCTCAAGGTGGCGAAGCTGTTGTGTGAACGTGTGGTGCAGAGGTGACTAAGGCTGATTTAAGCTACTATTTCCCAGCATAGCAGGGGCCGATGATCCAATCGGTTAGATTGGGTCAACAGCCACTGGTGTAGCAGACGGTAACTGTCATGATCAGCTGAAAGTAAGCTTTAGACGTCTGCATTAGCAGTTTAATATCAAAACAAATAAAAATCAAATATTTAAAACTGAACATGAAACGGTGGCTCAAATCTCTTTTTCTTCTTCATCTTCGTTTTCGGACTCGTTCTGATTCACATCGGAAAGTAGGCATTTTTGGGGGTCAGCTCCACACTTGCACACGCTGTCACAGAAACCTATTTTGGAGCATTTGCAGTGCGAGCCGCACCTCGTCTTGTCACAGTGGCAAAAAGAAAGCGAAGCTCGCCCATGCGACATCGCAGAAACTAGGTCTGGCTTCAGTTCATGATCTTCAATTCTCCAGCCCATATCGGTAGCCTGAGGTAAATTAATAGAGGGCTTGTGGCTTTGGATCCAAATCAGTGACTGGAACATGCACCTTTTCAAATGAAGCAGAAACGAGATATCTGTTGGTGGTAAACGCCGCAAATCCTCCAATCTTGAGTACAAATATGCTCGAAGATCATTCCGACTATTGAAGTTAGTCGCACTTCTGCCATACACTGTAACCACAAGCTGCTTACAGACGTTGACTAAACCATCCCTTTGCACAGATGATGGCTTCTCTGCAGGGACTCGAACGTCATCCCCTAAAGACCCCAAAAAAGTTTCCAAAGACTTCGCAGCTCGAAAAAAGTCGACCTTTCCGATTCCATACAGAAAGCTTGTGATATCACATCCACTCAAGCTGTGGACAAGCGGCAAGACGTTGCAAAATGTTACTCCTAGTTTTTGTGTTGCCGTATGAATAGGTATGCGGTAGCACGGAAACTTAACCCAGAGCTGCTTGAGGCCGAGACTAGCAAGATACTGGAAGTAGTATGCAGCTAGTAAGACGATTTCAGTATCGTTGGCTTGTATTATCACAAGTGTGCTCTTTCATCTTGCGGCAACTGCTATGTGGTATAACACCCGAGTGTCTGCTTCCTCATGGCAAGACGAGATATCGTCATCAACAGAGCTTCCACGGGGCGTAACGGTAACAGCTCTTTGTCGACTCTCGAAAACTCCAGCGAGATGAACCGTCAGACAGGTCGAAATTTTGTACTCCCAGACCTCGACAAGAACTTTCAAGAGTCGACATTTGGCTGAGCGACTACTGAGAATCCCGTCCCAGAGTGTTGCAACTTTGCTGGAGGAAGTGAATGGGCTGGAAATATTTCCTCTAGGATCTCCTCTTCTTTCTCGACAGCCATATGCTTCTTTGAGGTTGAACGAGTAGTCATCACGGGTTCAATCGTCACTAAGACCGTCATACCTGTCACCAACCAAATGGATAGACTGATAAGCTTCAGGTATGTTCCTAAGAATCCCATCGTAAACTCTTATTCCAAAATCTGCTAGCGTCTCATTTTGTTCTGGTCGATAACACCTTATGACACTCATGACATCAACTATTAAGTCAGATCGAGGAGAGTCTTCAAAAAGCGTATGTGGAATCATTTTTGGCAAAATGTAGTTCAAGGCTGTTGACTTTGTACCAGTACGTGACTGAGGCTCCCTACGACTTCATGATAATACTGTAAGTGAGGCCAGATAGGGCTGAAGCTCGTACTTCAGCAGCTCACAGAGGGACGAAGTTTTCGTTGAATTCGCAAGACGCAGAGCTCGTTTCAGCAACTCAGTTTCCCTAAAATATTTTTTTTGTGGCTCTTTCTTTTTTCTTTTTTGGCGACAGAAGCGAAAGTTTGTACTATGCCAACTTTTACTTTCGTAGATGTCTCGTCGAGATATGAGCTCATGGCTTCGAAGTCAATGTCTCGGAAGCTCAGCAGACTACTTGCTACGGTTTCTGGAGCTCTATCCCCTGTCATAAAGTTGTACACTTCTGTTCTCATCGTCTTGAATGGGTTTCCGAACAACTCTACCAAGTCCACAACCCGATTTTTGCCTTTTATTGTCAGATTCGTAAACGCAGTGGTGTCTTCATGATGCTTCATTGCCTCGTCATCCATATTCAGGTTTGCTTTCAGTGTTCCGGTAACTGCTGTGAGGAAGGGGAGAGCAGTCAGATATCGATCCCTGGCATTTTCATTCCTTGACGCACCAACGATACCAGAAACTCCTCAATGACCTTTGATGTCCAGATTCACGGTCGACTCTAAAGCCAGATCGCATTCAATGCTGCAAAACGACATAATTGTTTTCCTAACAACAAAATTGCCACTTAAAAACTCTCTGTGAACTTCTGGTGCTTTTTCAGGCAGGCGCAGCATTTCTTCTAGGTAGTTAAGCGCAACTGCGGCGTATTTATGGTTTACAGATAAGAAGAAAATCGGAATCATCTCTTTTGTGGCGTTTAAGTGTGATCCCTAGTCCGAAGCTCTTTCAGCATAAGGATAGTCGTTTCCAGTACGGATAAGATCTAAATAGTTGATCCAGAGGCTATGATTCCTTATGGTAGATCTGGACTCGTTGTACTTCAAGAAAAGCGAAGCAATGCTGTCCAACACATCTACTAAGTGTTTACATGCTTCAGAACTAGTTATACCAACATGGTGTACCTCATGCAAGACGACTGACACCCCCTAAAATTGTTGTTGACGGAATCTTCACCTTTAGCTAGATCAGATAAATATCCTAAATCCTTTCCTTTTATGTCGTACTTTTCAGTACCTTATGCAATAGTCAGTGATCCTAGACTCGCTATCGTTAAAAAAAAAGAGATGGGGTGGCTCACATCAGCCGCAGTTGGTTTAAGTATGGATGCCGGGGTAATCTAAGGTGCATAAAACGAATATCGGGGTGCACATGTTCGCACTAATGTAGAACTTGACGATTTTAGCCTATAAAGGAGAAATTAGCTTTTTATGGCTAAATAATTTATGCAGCTAAAACCCGATCTGATGAAAATTTTATTGAGTGTGGAGTTCCACAGGGCTCGGTACTTGGATTCTTATTATTTTTAATTTTTGTAAATGATCTTCCACAGTCTGTAAGTAAACGAGAAACAAGAATGAGTGAGATCGTCAAAAAGGATGGCGCGGCTACAGTGCCTATGTTTGCTGATGATACTTCTTTAGTGGTGATCGCAAAGTCAGAGAGATTGCTCTTAGAGAGTGTACGAGAATCACTAAATGAGGTTCCAAGATGGCTGAGAGTGAATCAGTTAAAGGTGAACCCCTCTAAGAGTAATTTTCTCCTATTTTCAAGGACATCGAATTATTATCCATGGATACAGCATATAGCATATGAAGATGGTATGATTGCTCACCAAAAGGCAGTAAAGTATCTTGGCATTATTATAGATGAGACTCTCATTTCCGATCCCATATTGAAACTTTATCTCGGGTTCTATCGCGTAATTTGGGGATGATTCGTAAACTTAAATATATGTTTCCAACAAGTATACTTAGGCTTCTCTATTTTTCATTAATTCATTCCTATATTTTGTATTGTTCTTCTGTATACATGGGTACATTTTCTTTAATTGTTAATCCTGTGCGAATTATCCAAAACAAGTCTATTAGAGTTATCAGGAAAATCAGAAAGAGAATCAGTTCGAGAAGTCTATAGGGATCTTAGGATTTTGCCAGTGGCGGCTCTTCATCATTTTTTTATATTAGTGTTTATGTATAGGTACAATATGAAGCAGCTGCTGGAGTTTTTTAACGGTTGGTTTCACAGCCGATGGAATATACATAACCAAAATACTAGGGGTAAAAATGATTATTATACTCCACCTATAGTGTCTGCGAGGTCCACGTTTTCTTTCGTTATAAAGTGTATACATTTATGAAATAATTTGGATAACGGTATGAAGAAACTTTAAAATTTTAGTGGTTTTAAAGCAAAATTGAAAGAAAAATTATCAAGTAAGTATGAATTCTAGTTTTGTTTCTTTGGAGGTGACTGGATTCGATTTAATTTAAATTAAGTTGTAATTGCTTGTTGGTTTGTGAGTGCGACCCCACAACATGAATATGGTATGTAGTTGCTGTCCCTGTAGTATTATTATTATTCTTTATTTATTTTTTTATTTCTTTTCCTTTCTCTCTTTTTTTTCTTTCTTTCTTATTATAGTGAAATTAAATGACGTTATATGTATGTATTTTTTTTTACCTGTTTCACCCCACTTCAACCGTTTGGTTTTGGGTGAATCATATTGATTTTTGTATTTAATTTTTTTTAAAGTCTATTAAATATATCACAAATATATTTATTTAATATATATTTAATATATTTATGTAAGATGCTCGGCTTTTTTTATTGGTGTGGCAACCAAATTCGCGCATGCGATCCCAGAACGAGGCATCTGTTGTTTTTTTTTCCTGGTTAAAAATATTAGTTGTATAGAATGTAAATAAATTATTTGATTCAGAAAAGGGCGATCTATCGTTTGGTGAAATAAAAATTGTAGGTTAGGTTGAATATATTTAGAGTAAAATGCCACTATTCAGAAAATTTTCTTTCTTTGAGGGGGGGGGATTTTCTTATTCAAACGCTTATACATTCTTGCAGATTCAAGCCTCGACTTTGTTTTATTAACAATATTTAAAGAACATTCGGACGGTTCAAATGATATGCAGTTTGATTCGTTTTCATTTTTTTAACAGCCAAAAAAAAAAAAAATAAATGGTCATTGTAGGCTAATTTCTAAAAGCTATGACGCTATTTAGAAAAAATAAATAGTTGCTCAAGAATTAATATTTTTTGGATAAAGAGGCACAAAGTTTGACTCGTAATGACGAGCAGAATTCAAATAAAGCATAAAAAAATATACTTATTTAAGCAAAAATTTCAGAAAAACCGAAAAAACTAAGAAAAAGTATTTTAAAAACCTTGTTTTCAAAGTTAAATAGGAGTTACCTAAAGAAATAAAGGTTGTGGGGAAAAACTAAAAATACCAGGTAAAAGCGCTTTTTCTTAGAATTCAGAATAGGTTAAGTTTATAATGTCTTCAGTTTATTTTACCGTATAAAAAAAAAATCAAGAGCGGTATGACGTCGTTATAGGCCAAATTTGACTTTATAGGCTAAAATGACCATATTCTACACGCGTGCGAACTTGTGCACCCCGATATTCGCTTTAAGCGCCCCCGAACCCTAGAATCCACCCTAAAACCAACTGCAGCTGATATGAGCCACCCCTTCCCGTTTTTTGAACGATAGCGAGCCTTGGATCAATGACTAGTTTCTAGTCGCTGTAAAGAAATATTTCCCCTACAACATCTCAAGGTGCCTCCAATAAATTCTAATAATATACCATTTTTATCGAGGATCTGTTTGAAATCTGAAAGCTTTCTGTCATTCAAAAATGCTGTTTTATGACTTGGAATCAAATTATAGTCTATTAGGTCAAGATGAGGCTGATTTTTCTTTGCGTCAGTCACATCTGATTTTTAGTACTTTCAAAAGTACTTTTTTAGCACTTTCAAAAGAGCTATCTATTCTAATTAAACAGCCTTTGTGATTCAGGAGTCATTCTTAAAAAAAAGGAACAAAATTCAAACTTTAGCGTAAAGAGTGAGGCATTGACTAGGGGGCAAATCCCCTCATATACATAATAATTTCTGTTCGTTTCACGTTTTAATTTTGATTCTTACTTTCAATTGAAAAAACTTGTTTTTTTTATGTAAATGCAGATAGGAGTTTGAAACCTCTACAGTAGCATTCTCTGATACGCTGAATTTTATGGTGTGATTTTCATTGAGATTGCATGACTTTTAGGGGGTGTTTTCCCCTTTTTTCGAAAATCAGGTACATTTTCTTAGGCTCGTAACCTTTGATCGGTAAAACTAAACTTAATGAAGCCTTTATATTTGAAATCAGCATAATAGGCCAATTCTTTTGAAATATTTATTGGTATCGAAATTCCGTGTTTTTTAAAGTTTCGGTTGCTATTGAGTCAGGACGCTCCTTACTTACAATTCGTTACCACGAACTGTTTCATCTTTGTTAGGCTACTATCTTTTTAAAAACTATTGATTTTCTTGAGATTTCTGATAAGGTCTAATAAGAGACAGTAAAAAGATACGAACCGCCGACAAAACAATGAAGATACAAAAATATTACTTTTTATAATTGCATAAGTGCCCATTTGACTGACCAAGTATCAAACAAGCTGTTTTGACCTCAGGCGGCTTGGTGCTGTAGTGAGTTGTTATTTGTAGCAGTCAGCTTTCGTTGCTTACGGGAGAGCAGGCTATATGTTTTTTTTTTTCTTTTTGTTTTTAGGCTGTTGTCCAACATTATCTTTAGCTAAATAGCGACGAAGAGCACACTGCCTTTCCCCCACGAACATCAAAAACAAGAAGAACTGTAGGGAATTCTTTTTATAAGACAGTGAAGATACTTTGAATGAATATTTTGGCCCTATGTTCAAGGGTAGTCCTCAGCAAAAAAAAATATATAAAAGAATAACCACTCACAACAACATATGGGAAAAAATTTTATTTTAGTGTTATTGGTAGCATGTTGTTGTGAGTTTTTCTTCTTTTATATACTTTTGTTTTGCTCAGGATGGCCCTTGGACATTGGGCCGAAAAATCCATTCAAATTATCTTCACTGACTTATGACAAGAATTCCTTATTGTTCTTCTTGTTTTTGATGTTCATGTATCTTTAACTAGCATCAAATATAATATGGCAGGTGCTTGTACCGTGAGTCAGATTTGAACTAGGGTCAAATTAACTTAATGCATCATAATACAAGATTATTCATGTGGAATTTTATAAAATTTATGACTACTTTTAGTAATGAATTCGGCTACAACAGCATTAGCATCGATACGTTTCAATTTATAGCTTAGAATCCAATTTCCATACAAAAGTAGTAAAGAAAGACAGATACTTGGCAAATGTAAAATACAATGAGCAAAGTTTGGAACAATTAGGCTTCGATAAGTTTTCCAAAAAAGGCTGCATATGAAGTAGTAATTACACAATAGAACTTTTCGCAACCCTCTATTCATAACTGGAATTATTGATAACCTTGAGGATGAAATTTATGACTAAAATTGTAAAATTTAATGTACGAAGGTAGACAATTATCGACATCAGAAAAATCAGAGGAGGTAATATCAGAAAAAAGAAGAAGTCAGATTAGTTTTGCAAGGTTCACCGGGATTTCACATTTGATTTTCCGGCTCGAGTGAAGCAAATTCTCATTTATGAAGAATAAATATCCCAACACAACCCAAACAAAGAGAGAGCATCAATTTCGAAGTCTGCGAAGTCTTTCGAAGGCTGCAATTGCTGAGTGCCTAAAAGTAGCTAGCAAGGCTATTGGAAGAATGCTGCTAAAGGTCTGCGAAGCGTTTTTTTTGCTAGAACCTAAACAGTTTCTCTATTACCAGCGATATCCTAGAAAGCTGTTCCAGAACCAGCTTCAGAAAATATACTGGATTTAAATGGCTGCACACAGTTTGGAGCCATGAGAAGAGAAGAGGATGAATATGTTTTTTTTTACTGGGTGTATGGATTTAAAAAAAAAAAAAATTAGGCTACTATCTTTTAATTTTTGTCGAAATAGAGGGCTATGGGTGAACCTGAGAGGCAGGAGAAATAAAAGCTTCTGTTCAAACATTCTACCATAATCAATTACTGCAGTGGTTGATGATATTGAAATTTTAAATATCTTCTGGGCTCCATTAATCATTCAAAAAAACTATGTCACAATTTGTGTGTATAAATAAAAATTGATAATAATAGAATAGTGAAGAGCAACGTCAGGAAGGCTCACAGAAATTTATTTTAAAAGAAGCCCGACATTTATGAGGGAACAACAGATTGAAAATGACAAATTGTAATGTAACTTAAAAAAAAAGATCATGAGATTTTAGAATGGTGTAAGTTGAATGGCCATGATATTTCGTAAGTGCAAATATATGCCACTAAAAATACCTTTCTGGTGTCCATGAGTCCAAAAGTGAAAGGTCCATAGTAAAATTTACTCCCATCCTCAGCAAGTCCATCTCTCTTAGCTACTAATTTCTTTCATACTCAAGAATCAATTTCTCTTCATTTTAAGCAAAATACTAAAATGAAGATCAATATATTCGAACATAGGATTATTTCGTTTAAAGTTTCCAAACCTGAAATCTATCTTGTACCTCTCACTTTTCTTGCTAATAAGGACCTACTGACTAAATTTACTGACTATCATTCCATTTCAAACTAAGAAGGGAATTCGCACAATAAAATTATCATATCATTGTTTCACAACTGAACAAACTTTAACAGGCTATCTTAAAAACTGAATACTATTTAGAAGAAAAAATTGATAAGGAAAGACAACGGTGGTGAAGGAAACCTTAGATTCATTACTTGAATAGATGTCTTGTTATATAGAAAAAAGCATTACATTACCCGAGCAGGTATACAACCGCCAAGCATCTAACAAGAATGAGGGAAACAACGTAAACAGTTAATCAGTTTAGAGAACTAGAGTAATAAGCGGTTAGGAATCTTTAAACCCTTGGGATATTTTGCTGGTGACATGGAAGAAAACCCGCAATGAACTCGCAAAATCTTCAAACACCTTCAAAACCATCATGCTTCGAGAACACTTAAAACATCTTCAATTTCAAACACGTATGGAGCCTTTGCTGGTGGCCTGGAGTAAAAATCACAATGAGCTCTCAAAAACTTCCAACACTTCAAATACCTTCAAAACCTTCATAGTTCAAACACACTTCGAACACCTTTGAAAACTTTAAACACCTTAGCATGCCTTTGGTGGTGGTGTGGAAGGCATGACATGGCATGGAAACCGCAATAAGCTCGCAAAAACTTGAAAGACCTTCAAAAACTTCACATTTCAAGCACACTTTAAACCCCTTCAAACGCCTTAACAAAAACTTAAAACGCCGTAACAAAAACTTCAAACGCCTTAGCAAACTTTTGCTGGTAGCCTGGACGAAAAATCACAAAGAGTTCGGAAGAACTTCAAACACCTTCAGAAACTTGCAAATAGCTTCAAAACTTAAAACACCTTAAGAATCTTTTCTGGTGGCATCAACGAAAAAACGCAATGAGCTCATGAAAATTTAAATTTGTTCAAACACCTTCAAAAACTTTAAGTTTGAAACACACCTGAAACAGCTTTATAAATTTCAAATACCTTAGGAAACCTTTGGCAGTGGCATGAAAGAAAAACCACAATAAGCTCGCAATAACAAATGCTGTCTGTAGTCTATTTTTTCAAGTTTCAAGCTCAATATGGGTTTTAATTTCCAAACAAAACATAAAAATACACTTGACATAATTCCTTGTGAATCGATGCACGTCTGGGCCCGTAATAATTGCACACTCTATATACAGCGGGATCTCCTGTCTTCTGCAATTTCCATCCCGAACCGCCATCAATCATCAATCAATTTAATACAACCTCTCATCCACTCACACTCTTTGAAGTATCAAACTAAAAATATAATAAATTAAAGAATTTTGAACATCATAATGAAACAAATAAAAATACAAAATAAATTTTTAATCCTTTAGATCTGTTTTTACATTCTTTTCAATGGAGCTGAGAGGCCTGCATGACTTCACGTCTTGCAGAAGTGCATTCCACTCCCAATTGCACATACAATTCTTGGAAATAATCTTGACTTAGCCGTCAGTATCAGGGGTAAATGTCTCAAAATGATTGCGTATTTAAACTGTGGATTTGTGAAGTTATTGTGAATGCACAACAACTTGCTTGTAAAAGAAACCTATCGGACGACAGGCTCTGTGTGATGTTTTACCGTTTGATCTACCTTGTGGCATATCGCACATTGAATCTGCTTTTCTCTCTATGTCTGTGTGTCCTAACAGACATATTTTCCCTGCTTTAGGGAGTTGTCCATCAAATGTGAAGTGTTGTCTTACAAGTTTCAGTACTATTTTAAAAATAACAAAAGGTAAAACAATGACGAGCTACTCCAAGACAGAAGAAAATTGTCTAAACGGACATTACAGCTCTGAAATTTAACCTCTCCTCCTTTCCTTATCAAGATCCTGTATGTATTTGTTTATTTGTTTATGTCTGTTTATTTGTTATGTTTATGTTTGTTTATTTTGGTTGTTTTGCCATAATTGTTTTTGCTTTAAAACGTTAAAGATGAAAATATTGAGAACGTCACACGCTTATGTATATTTCCAAAGCAATCATTCTTTCCTTGTGAATAGCTTTGATACAATAATATTCTAAATCCTTTCACATTCTCTGGATTCGGAGATTTGTTATGTCAAATCCTTTCTTCCTTGAAATGACTTTTAGAAAAAGCCATTCCATAAGAATGAGAGACTTCAATTTTCAATTTAGGATTTTGATGCAATGGTCAATAGGGACTGTTCTATTTGCAGTTAGTACACTTGCATAGGAGTTTTCTTATTTTCTTCTTAGGCCTTTATTACGTTTTGGTTCGTCTTCCTTATTTAAATGATGGGAGAGGAGACGTTTAATGAGGTTTTTTGGCTTCTTTTTTCTGTTTCTCTTTACTGATGTTGGCCTCAGGCGGCTTGGTGTGGCGGTGAGTTGTTAGTAGTAGTAGTAGTAATAAGATAAGACATATTTCAACAACAAAAAAAACTCTATAAAACAATCGCAAACCCCCAACAAAGGCTCCATGGTCTGTAAAAGAGGGAAATCGCGAAACAAAACATTCAAATATTAAATTATTTATCATTTAACCACAAAGTGCCAAAAAACACCTACTCAAAAAAATAGAGAGTAGAAAAAAAAATCCTTACTACATTCATTGAAATACAGAAATTAGATTCATTAATGCATGCAAGGGGTTTTTTGTTTTAATTTTAACGATTGACTACTCAAAACCCTTGAAATGCATTTTCTGAGGTTTTTTAAAGCTACAAGGATATTTCACACTACCACTGGATTTATGATCTCACCTTCGTCCAAGGACTAGCAATTGATTGTCCAGCCTTAGGGTAAGAGTTACTATCTCTGAAGAGATTTCTAGAGAATCAGAGTCTCTATGACACTGAATAATGAAAAAAGGGTGGCTCCCGTCTGGTTCTTTCTCTGTCTCTCTGTCTGTTTATTTGGGACGTCCCAGTAATGTCCTTAGGAGTTAACATGGCACCTTTAAAATTGCCTCTGCTATTTATTTTATGGACTTGGTCAGTTTGATATTAGATTTTATAGGGAATATCTATTTCTTCTTAAAAACGCGCACAAAACGGATAAAATCTTCGACTGCTCATCCACGTGGTCGGATTATTTGTCTTGTCGTTTCAGTTGCCGCTATTGTAAATCAAGTAATATTTTGTTCATCTCTTGAACAAGAGATGATACTTTTCGAATGATAATCCTGAGGATGAAGAAAATATGTATTGTAAAATAATATGATCAGAAATATAGTCAAAGATTTTTACTTAAAGGGGGTGTTACATTCTTATAGGGGAACAACTAAAAAATTACCTAATTATAAGAAAAACATAAAAATTCTTGGAAATGTTAAATATCTTGAGATATCAGGTGTCTCAGGCCAAAAGCCCCTCACCGCTTTTTTTTCTATGTGACTGTCATTAATAATCACAATATTTTATTTCTAAAATATGTGTCCTTTGAAATTCCCTAATCATTAATGCAAGAAAGCTTCTGTTATTTATTCAAATGCTTCTTATTCATAAAGGCTCGAGAACTTATCTAACCACTCTATTTCTTGAATCTTAAACATCTTTTCTCCCTCGAAGAAAAATCGAAAAAGATGCCAAAATTCTCTCACGTATCGAAAGATTGTAATTGAATTACTAGAATTTTCACGGGGCTCTTATTCATGAATTCCTTTGGTTCCAAATACCTGGAAATAATTTTCAAGGGAATTCACGTCTTCAGCTCAACATTAAAGTTGGCATGAAGTTTTTAATCCATCCTTTTGCATAGGTTTGGGCTCATCTCTAAAGCAACCTAGCCCCTAAAGTGTACCTATTTACGGAATTATGAGAACAAAGATTAGAAACAGTTTTCTCACATAAGCAACTGCTTTAAACCTATTTCGCAGTGCCGTTCCTCAGCTGCTACTTAACGTAAGAATGTAAAATGATCTATGGTCTACAAATAATTCATCAATCAGAATCGAGTGTACATTCTTACAAATCTTAAGCAAACCAGTGACATACAATTGAGACATAGGCATTATTGTTCTTTCACACCATGTCGTAGAACTTTTACATTTGCATAGCTTAAGACGTTACGATTCGTTATATGATCTTAAGGATCAAATTTTGTCAGTAACGTAGGCAGGGTAGTGCCAAACAGACTCAAGCTCTATATTTAATTTTCGGTTATGTAAGGTTTATGTTACGCCACGGAAAAGTTAACACAGTAGCAACAAAATGGAATTCCTGCCACGACGATTAATAGATTTTGAAAACAAATTTATCAGCTTTTCCTGGAAAACCTTCCATGCTTAATCATCATCTACTTTTCGTATTTTCAATTTTTGAATAGTTTGATTATGATGATTTTAGACGATAATTATGACGGTTTAATAGATTATTGCTCTAGATTAGTGTGAAAAGACTTACTTGGGTGGGAAAGTTATACTTAAAGTAATGTAACTTAACCAATTAGCATAACAAATTACGTACGTAGTGTAAAAGCCACTTAAGATAGCTTAACAATTCTCCATAAGTTCGATTGGACTAACCTACGTTGTATTTTAATATAGACAAATGGCAAAAATATGTTTCTAGGGAATTTGAGATGACAAATATTGTCTTGAAAATCCTGCTCAATTGTCTACAAAGTTGCGATAACACCCCTCTGCTATGTTTTCCATATCACTCCCTTGTCTATACATTGTCCATACATAGTTTTACTGTTGGCTAAGGAGTTTTTTTGACGATCTACTTGATGTGAAAATATTCTTAATTTAAAAATATGATTTTATATTGTTTTAAATGCTTATCTTGTATTTTTATGCACTTTTATTTACCTCCGTCTATTTTTATCTGATCTTGTAATCAATATTTTACCAATTTTTCTTGGCCAGGTTGAGTTAAAATCTTGCTTGTACATCGATTTTGATGGAAATGCGCTAGTCAGTTCTAATCAATTAATTCATTATTTTTATCAACTTTAATTTATTATCAACGCCATCTAACACCTTTGCACTTCAACTCTTCAAATTTTCTCTTGCTTCAACTTAATTATACAGTAAATACTGTAAGTACGAAGAAAAAAAATTGATAACAAGACTTACAAAATAAGAAAATAAAAAATCGAAACTTTTTAAAATAGATGGTTTTACTCGGAAGAGGACAAACATTAAAAGATGAAAATAAAAGAATGTGGCTCTCATGACTATCATAAATATTGCAAGTAAGAAGGTGGGAAATTGATTGCAAGATTCACAAAAGAGTAAAATAAGGATAATTTAAAAATCACTTAAAAAAATACTTTTATCTACAAATGCTCTAAAAAAGCTAAAAACAAAACTACATAAGAAACACTTTTTAAAATAGATGGTTTTGCTCGGAAAACAACACAAATTAAAAGATAAAAATGAAAGAGTGCGGCGCTCATGATTGTCGTAAATATTGTAAGTGCCAAGGGAGAAAATTAATTACAAGATTTACCAAATACTTAAAGGGTAAAACAAAAGTGATTTTATAACCACTTTAAAACATATTTTTATTGGCAAGCCTCTAATAAGTTAAAGACAAAAACAGCATAAAAAATACTTTTTACAGTAGACAGTTTTACTCGGATGATAATGAATAATAAAATAAAAGTGTACGGTGCTCATGGCACAAAAACATTTTAGCGCTTCTTAATAATCAAAGTGGTGCTTGATATTCACGTTCATAGATATGATAATTTATTTGGCATTTTATTGCATTTGGAATTTTGTTGATTTTTTTTAAGTTTTTCATTTTTTTAATTTTAATTAATAGCTTTGCATTTTTGATATATATTATTAATTCAATATGCCATCAAGATGTTCTCATGAAAATTGGACTGAGTTACTAAGAAGTTTCTAAGCTTACGGTGCCCAAGTCATAAGAACTTGTCAGCACGTCTTAATGATCATAGTGATGCTTTATGTTCGCACTCAAAAATATGGTAATTTATGCGATATTTTTTTGCACTTATTTACTTATTTGGACTTATTTGAATTTTTTTTTCAAGTTTTTCATTTATTGAATTTTGATTAATAGCTTTGCATTTTTAATACAGATACTTCATTCAATATGCCATTAAAATGTTCTCATGAAAATTGAATGGAGTTACTCAGAAGTTTCTAAACTTACGGTGCCCATGGCATAAGAACTTGTCAGCATGTCTAAATGATCATAGTGATGCTTTATATTTGCACTCAAAGACACGTTAATTTATACGATATTTTTAGGCATCTGGAGTTATTTCAATTTGTTTCAGTAATAGCTTTGCATTTTTAATATAGATACTTAATTCAATATGTCATCAAAACGTTCTCATGTAAGTGGGACGGTTTACTCAGAAGTTTGTAAGCTTAAGGGACCCATTGCATAAAAACTTGTTATCACCTCTTAATGATCATAGTGATGCTTTATTTCGCATTCGAAAACACGATAATTATGCACTTTTTTGCATTTGGAGGCTTATGAATTTTTTTTTTAAGTTTCTCATTTATTGAAATTTAATTTATAGCTTTGCATTCCTAATATAAAGTATTAATCCAATATGCCATTAAAATCCATGGCACTGAAAAAAAATGAAGATTTATTTCATGTTGAAACGCTTACACAGTTCATTTTTTTCAGCGAAATTTTTACTTCGTTCGCAGTGCAGTCAGAAGGTTCATTTTGGAAGACCTGCCAAATGGAACTGAGCTTGGGCTTGTCATTTTTGACAGCCTAGCAATTAATCTTACTGATGGTACAGTTTCTCTTGACAATGACGATATTCGTAAGCACTTGTTTGGTGACATCCCAGAGGAGGCAAGTCAGCTCGACTCAAAATGTCTAACTTGTGCGATTAACAAGGCAATTGAGGTAAGATAAAAGTTTCTTTTTTTCGTGTATTTTTCACGTTTTTCCTCTATTTATCACAAGAAATCAAAATTTTTAAAAGCCTAGTTTACATTCAAGGGTATATCTAGGAAAGACCGACTTTCGTCTCCATGTATTAATTTCTTTTTTTGATCCTTATTTTACAGTAAATTAAAAAAAAACAAGTTTTTTAACTCAAAATAAGGAGCAACATTAAAACTGAAAACGGACAGAAAGTATGATGTATATGAGGGGGTTGCCCCCACGTCAATACCTTGCTCTTTACGCTAAAGTTCAAATTTTGTCCCAATTCTTTAAGAATAACTTCTGAGTCACAAAGACCGTTTAATTAGAATAAATAGCACTTTTAAAAGTACTAAAAAAAACTTTAGCGTAATGAACAAGGTACTGAACAGGGGGTGACCCCCCCCTCATATACGTAATAATTTCTATTCGTTTTAAGTTTTAACGTTTCTCCTTGCTTCCAGTTAAAAAAAAAAAAAACTTTTTTTAATTTAATTTCTGATCGTTTTTTAAATAATGCTGGGAAATACGGCTCCCCTTCCATGGAAAATTCCCTTACCTCATGAAAAATTCCTCCATGGAAAGATACTCCCACGTAATCCTCCCCCCCCCAACAGAAAAATCCCCCTGAAAACGTCTGTATACTTCCCAATAACCAATACTATATGTAAACAATTGGCAAAGTTCATAACTAGCAGCCCTTCCTCCGAGGACTTTGGGAGGTTAAATCCTCCTCAAAGACATAGTTATTGGGTTTTTCGACTATGTTGTGCAAAATGGATATCTAAAAGTTTTGATCGGGTGACTTTGTTGAAAAAATGAGCGGGGAAGGGGGGTTAGCTGCCCTCCAGTATGTTTAGTCACTTAAAAAAGGCACTACAACTTTCGATTTCCGATCAAATGATCCTTCTTCTGACCTTCTACGATCACTTCTTAAGATCAATTGATATTTTAGAGATGTTTCCCCTCTTTTTCAAAAATTGGGCGAATTTTTCTCAGGCTTGTAACTTTTGAGGGGTACCATTAAATTTGATGGATTTTACATTTTCTGAATAAGCATCAAAATTCGATTCTTTTGATGTATCTGTGATGTATATGTGATGCTTTGTTAGGACCGGAATATTAAAAGGGATGGTAACCCTCCCCTCCTAACCTGTTTTAATGGTGTTTTTATTTGTTTCATCTTTTAGCGTTGATGTTTTTTTCTGGAAACGTTTTGTATAGTTATTTAAATTCTTAATTTCGATTTTTTTTTTTTTTTTTTTTTTTGTAGAGTAAAAACGATTAAAGGAAATATTTGTAGTAGGAACAATTCGATTGATAACAACGAGTTAAAAGTTGTATTAAAGAGATCTTATTGTTAATTTTTCGGTTTGATTATTTGTTATGTATATTTTATTTTATTTCGTTTTAATCTCTATGACATAATTAGATGAGTTTTTAAATGGGAGTGTGAAGTCTTAAATATCAATAAAGGTTCATTTTTAGGCTATTGTCTAGCCGTTTTTTTTAAAGGGTTCTTAACACCAACTTATGGGGCATTATTCCCCTTCCTCATATCTGATTGTATGCATATAAGCATATTGATTTTATGATACTTCAGTTCTTTACAGCAATGAGGGGGGAGGGTAGCGCAGTTGCCCCCCCCCCCTGTTCTGCGCACTATTCTGCGCACTTGATTTTAAATCTTTAATTAAAACTGAAATAAAAGCTTAAGGGAAGGACTTAATAATTGTTAACTGGTAATTACGGTAATAACAGTAATCTTTGAAGTAGGATCTACAGAAAATATTATTTACTAAGCTACTGATTATAATCTAATAATAGCTTATGCGGAAAATTTGACTAAAAACTTAAAAGCAAACCCAACGTATTATTTCAATTACTACAAATTCATATTTTTGAAACTTTTATTTAACTATAAGTTTCCTACAGATTTTAATAATATAGATTTAGAAGGAAAAAATGCATCGTTCTAAAACAATAAAATTGAGTCACAAACGTTTTTGTATCAAGACTTCTTTTTCCTTGAATCTTTGTTTGTGTATTTTTGTTTTGATTTTTTTTTTTTTTGTATTTGAAATAAAGGGGAGTTCTGTTCAAAATATGTCTTTAAGTGAGAAATTTCTGATATCAATTGAGAGACTTGCTCGTTGCAAGTTTTTTTCCGACAGGCATATGCTTGCCTATGTTTACAATGTTTTTGCAATGCTCCAGGTTTTTACATGGACGAAAATGTTTACACGTACCCATAATAAAATAATCTCCCCCATTATATTTTCGTTTGGCAAAGTTTCCCCTTTTAGTATCCTTGCAGTGGCGGATCCAGGGGGTGTGCTCCCCCCCCTAACGTAGTCTAAAGTATTATAATTTACTTAATTAACTGCAAGTTTGCGTTAATTAAACTTGCTCCTAACGCAAGTTTATCGGTTCAACCTATTTTGAGCCCCCCCCCCCCCCCCTAGGAAAATCCTGGAACCACCCTTGTATCCCTGGGGACTAAAAATAAACGTCTTGTTTCAGAAAACAGGATAACAGAACCTTATCGCAGGGCTGACCTGTGTCTCGCTTTCGTTCAGATGAACCGAATCTTGTTTATTAATTTATCTCTCAGTCTTGGCCCTACCTGATTTGCTATTGCAGCCTGTTTTGTTATTCGTTAGTTTAATGTTTTCTTTTTTTTTAATTTTTGAGCAAGCGGCAGCCCCGTTGTTACGGTTGATAATTTCTGTTCGTTTTAAATTTGATTTTATCACCGATTAAAAATTGGGTTCATTTTAGTTTTAAGTTCTTATTAGAACTAATTCTTCCTGTTAAGTTCGATTTCCGTCGGTCATGGAATTATCACTCTTTATTTTTCATCGAAAAATGTGTGTGGGCGTCGGAGTTTGATACAAATAAATTGAAACACCTTGGTTTGTTTAATAGTTCAGACAATCCTGTTTAGTCTTATTAATTTCATGACATTCTTATTATTCTTTACAAAAATTAGGAAACTCGTATAAAAGAAGGAATTAGGATGTTATTCTAAAGTTAGAAAGAGACTACGTTTTGCGTGTTTACTTTTTTCTTATTGAGGCTACATGGTTGCAGCTACTGCTGCACCCAGAATGAGGGACTGTCAATCTTTGCTTAAGGATTTTTTTTATCAATCAATTTTTGTTTTATTCATAATCATCCTTGTCCGTTCATTAAATATCGCTAATATGCTTCGTTACCCTAATTATAAAAGGTTCGTAGATCCTTGAAATTGGTGGAAAGCTTGTATGGGTAACTGTGTCATTATATTTACAGACCACACAGGCCACGATTTAATGATTTTTTTTTATATAATGGTTTGAAATAAAGCACTTACTTTTGTTAAGCATAAGAGCCTCGTGTATTAAGTAGCTAAGGATAATAAGTTGAGCTATACAAACAATATGCAAATTTTCTTATTTATGGAGCTTCTTCCTCCCTCTTTGCCGATAAAATCCTGTGTTATAAAGGGTGTCCTACATACCAGCCTGAAAACGGTATACTTTATTGTTGAGCAACTAATTATTTAAATATTTAAGCCTATATTTTTCACCGATCACTTTATCGTTAACTAGTAATTGTTTTCTGTTCAGTGAATATTGGCAAAATCCTTAATTGCCCAAATATTAAAATTTGTAAAACTCTCGAAGCTGGAGGCAAACTTGCAGGGGGCAACAGTATTGTTATAGTTACAACTCCCTCAAGAAGAAGAGTGGTTGCAAAATCTATTCCTACTCAGAAGATTTTCAAACTATCTTTTATTGCTTTTAACGAGACATTCGAATGCTATAAAGTTCTGGCTTCAAAGACAGATAGATTCTATGAGTATCCATTTGCTAAATTTGATTGTGTCTTTTGATTTTTAACAAAAATAATGCCGAAAAGTTGTAGTGCGTTAAGAAGCTTCGAAATGACAGACTTTCCAACTCAGCAGTTTAATTCTTAAAATAGATGTATCATATCTCCTTTCTTTATTTTACATTTTTTAAATAGTTATGCTTGCTTGTTCATTAAATATGCCTAAAATCCTTCATTAACCTAAGATGAAAACTTTTTCAGACTCTTGAATTTGGAGGAAAACTTGCAGGAGGTAATAGTGTCATTATAGTTACTACTCCCTTAAGAGGAATGGATCTCGACTCGATTGAGGTTGCAACGTCTATTGCCACTCAGAAGAATGTCAAACTATCTGTTATTGCTTTTAATGAGACATTTGAAGGACATTCAGTTCTGACTTCAAAGACAAATGGATACTTTGGTATTGTGCAATTAAATGTCCTGCCACCTGAGCTACACTTGACGATGTTAACAAGACTTGTGGATGAACTACTGGCAGCGTTGCATCATCAGGCTACTCATCCAAATCAAGAGATTGAGATACCCATTACGGTAAGACTTAGCTTAGGTGCAATTTGACCCTGGGCAGTGGACACTTTGGTTATGGAGAGGTTTTTCTTCTGATAGTATGCCTATGGTGTGGGTATCAGTTGATATAAATTAAAGGGCGGTTTTATAACATCTTATTTTTTTGTTTTCTCACTAAATTTGATCAATTCTAGCTTTGTATTTAATTTAACCTTGGGATCTGGCCACAAGTTCACGGACGAGGTCTTTCTCCAGCTAGTTCACGTGCCCAGTATTGATTGTTTCAACTATCTTCTCTTAAAATGTGGCTACAACTTCTTACTGCCTTTACTTTCTTGCTTAAATTTCCGCAGAATTGGCTTAAACTCAGCCCACCACACGAGACCGGGCAGCATGTTTACAAAGAAACAACACACGTGTGAAGCTTTCAGAGTTTCAACTAAAATTGTGTCTTTCTTGCACGGGCCGGTGCTGCTTGATCTCAAATCAGCTTGTGAAATTTGGAACGCAAAGGCATCTAAAGTTGGGATCACAGGCTGCTGTTTCTGGTATTCTAAAGTATTTAATAAACAAAATAGATGGCATGATTCCCTCGACTTGTTTATTTGGAGCACCCTGTACTGTTTACGAAATAACTACCAATTAAGAAAAAGGTCAAGTCTAACAGTTTTTTTTTTATTTGCTGGTGAAAGGTAGGCCCTATAAATCTTGGTACTTGTCAGTTAGCTGGAACCCACGCGATATATTATATACGGAAGATGCTTAAGAAACAAGTCAAACGGGTTTCTTTTAACAGCGAATTGGATTGCAAACCGTGGTTTGTCATTGCGTTTACAATATTTAAACTTTTGTTTTTTGGGGTTCAGGGAAAAAAAGGTACCTAGGTTAGGTTGCGTATTTAATATATCTCATGCTTTACCCCCCCCCCCCCCATAACGTGCAAATATATAGTCCAATTTTTTTCTAAACTATTATATTTTCATAATTTTTTGTTTTATTTTATCAGCAATAAACAAACTTGACTTCTCGCGTGGGTTCCAGCTAATTGACAAGTACCGAAATCTTTTCCCTGCTATTTTTGTCAGTTACAACAACAATGGCACTTGTGGAATCAGTACCTTTTTAGAAGTGGGTCGCCAGTTTCTTTTTTACAGGCAATATGTTGTATGTTTGCATTATCTTGAAGGTGGGATAAAAACCTTCCCCATACAAGCAACTATTCTTTTATAACAATTGAAATAATCAAAGTGTATTTTCAATTTCTTGCTTTCCTATAAGTTCAAGTTTAAATTTTTATTTGAATATTCACAAATAAATAAATAAAAAAATAATTTTACTCTGGAGAAAAGCTTATGGGGGTTTTGATGTCGCCCTAAATTCCACGTAACTACTTACCAATTAATTCCATTAATTAATCAAAACTATTATAAAACCAACAGTAAATAGCTTATAACCAGAACTACAAAAAATAAAAATAAAAACAGCCGACTTAAAAGTAATAATAGACGAATAAAAACATAAAAGAGAAACAGTAATGACCATCACTCGTCAATGCTCAAATCCCCCATTCCTGCCCTCCTAACAGCACCTTACCGCCTACCCACCTTACTACCTATTACCCACCTTACCGCCTACAGCACCTTACCACCTATAATGAAATTCAATATTTGCCCTCCCTCTCTCAAAAAATTATTTTGATTAAGCTTATAGTATTTTAGTAAGCTTATAATGTTTGACATACCACCTTTTGACTTATCTCAGTCAAAATTTTTCACCTTCAGCTTCCATTAGACACGAACTACCAAGCACAATTTTGTGTGCCATATGTCAAACTTCTTTGGCTACATCGGCGGCTGGCGTACTCCCCACCAGGGTATAGTCCCTGGTGTTTTTTTACCTGAGGCCCCCTCGTCTCTGGATAATTCCCACCCATATTTACCCTGAATAATTCTATATTTAGAAGGGAAATTGAGAGTTACTTATTGCTGTTAAAGTGTATGTACCAATATTTCTAAATTAGTTGGTGGCTTTCCACTTTTTCAGTTTTCTGCTTGAGAATTCAAATATTGGATTGTAAGTAATATTTTGGGTACTTGTTAATTAAACGAAAAACACTCAAGAATTACGCTTAGGTTAGGTTTAAGTATTAGATTAGGTTAAGATAAATAAAAGTTCTAAATAGGGATAAAATCCTTTTTAATAGACAGCGTATAGAAAATTCACAAAAATACCAGATATTTCGGTCACATATACAGTGACCGTCATCAGTTAAAAGTTGTACTACTGATGACGGCGTATAAACGAGACATTTTATATTCCCAAGTCATATTTCACAAATCGACCAGAGTAAATCCAGAAGCCTTTCTCCTAAATCCACTTCACTAAACTAGGCAATTACGTAGTAACCTCTTTTGGCTAGGGAGCCCAGCTGATAAGAGCTTCAAAAATAAGTAAATTATATTTAGAAGTAGCGAAACACGGAAAAGCCGTAAAAGTTTTGGCATTTCGAGTGAACTCATGCCTAAGACTCCTTCCCCCATGTACATATACCTGCTATGAGTAGTTCAGACATAATCAATTTGTTAAGTACTAGCCAGTTACATACAGTGTTTTATAAAGCGATTTGAACTTTTAAAAATACATGAGTATTTTAAAAGAAGAGCTTGGCTATTAGCCAAGTAATAAGAGCTTCCAAAAATAGGAAAATTTTACTTTGAACATAGTAAAACACGAAAAAAACGTAAGAATATTTACAATTGGGGAGTGACTCATACCTGAAACCCCCTTCCCCCATGTGTATATACCTGCTATGAACAGTGCGAACATAATCAGTTTTGCTAAGTACTAGCCAATTATGAGATGACATTATGTCCCCCAATAAAATTAGATCAGGGTATTATCCTATGCCTCTTCTAAAGGGGGCCTCAGGAGTTTTAAGGTCCCTCAAATGTTAACATTTTTTAAGGCGTCACCAAAATATTGAATGCAATCTTTTCTTGTCGCTACCAACGGAAAATTGTAATTGTCAGAGGTTTACGACATCGTCCCTTCCCAGAAGCCCTGACTATTTCTGCCCAAATATAATATCCTCTCAATGACAAAAAAACATAAACAAAGAAACCTATAAGAAAATAAAAAAAGTAAGACTTTCTAATAAAGTTGCCTTTTTCAGTTCATGTTTTTCAGAATTTATTAAATCACATGAATAAACTTTAGCTAAACGAACTTATTTCCCACTGGGTTTTTCAGATCCATGAAAAAGCATCAAATACTACGCCCATCATTGAAGGCACGTTCACACTTGATCGTAGTATTGCCCGTGATGTTTTGTTTGCTGTTTATTTCTATGACCAAATTAAAACTGGAGTCCGAAAAATACAAATTACTGCTCCAGACGGCACTATCTATTCCTCGAGGAGTGATGAACATAAACCAAGCAATTATTTTACACCAGGAATTCAGATTACAGAGGTAAGCTTATTTTTTCTTGGCCCCACCTCTTCTATTCTCATTGATGTCAACACTAAAAAATGAAAATAAAAATTCTAACCGAAGAATTCTCCCAGACTTTATCAAAAAGTTCGTGGCAGCGAACTGTAAGTAAGGAGCATATATCTTTTTCCAAATATATAAGATTCATTAAGTTTAGTGTTATCCATCAAGAGCTACGGGCCCGAGAAAATTTGCCTGTTTTTGAAAAGATAGGAAATACCCCCGAAAACTAAAGGAATTTTTGTGAAAACCGCAACATCAAATTCAGCGTATATAAGAACCCTACTGAAAAGGGAGTTACTTTCCAAACTCCCATCTTCCAAAATATGGAATTTGATATTTTTTTTTGCCAAAAGAGATATCATGAATACATGTATTTTTTTTCAGTTTTTCCAGGGGTGATCGTAGTGAACAAATGGTCCAAGAATATCGAAAGAGGGCTCATGCGAACGTAAATGAAAAGTTCTAGTCTCCTTTTTAGTGACCAAAAAGATTGAAGGACATTTAGCCCCTCCCACGTTCTTTTTTCCTGAAAGTCGTCCTATCAAAACTTTGAGATAGCCATTTTGTTCAGCATAACATGACCCCCACAAGCCCTGAAGAAGGATCTGTAAGTTATGAAATTTGCCCATTGTTTACGTATAGTATTTTTTATTGGGAAGTGCATAGCTATTTTTGGGGGGAAGGATGGGAATTTTCAGCTAGGGGGATTTTCCATGGGGAGAATTTGCGTGGGGAGGGAGGTTTCCAGGGGTGAACTTTTCAGGGGAAGTTTCCAAAGGGAAATTTGCCAGAATTGGTATACGAAGTTCTTTTTATTTGTCTTACTTTCTCTTTGCCCACTCAAGTTTATGTGTGGAAATGTTAAGAGAATTGTCCGAGGAAAGTTCTCATCGGGTTGAAATTGTCTAGAGGATCTTTTTACGGGAGGAGGGGGGGAGGAGGTTCCACGGGAGAAATTCTATATGGGGGAATTTTATGCGGGTGAAATTCTCCAAGGAGAAATTTTCTGAGGGCACAACTTTCCAATGGGAGAAGGATTTCCGGTAAAAATTTCAACGGAGGAGTCTGGCGTGACTTGAAAAGCAGTCATAAATTAAATATGCTAAGAACAATTTTGAAAATATGCTAAGAACAATTTTGGGGAGAACAAATTGGGCTAGGGCATTTTCCATGAAAGTTGAGCCGGTTTTCCCGGCAATATTTAAAATACGATCAGATATTAAATAAAAAAAGTAAAAAAAAACAGCATTAAAACTTAAAACGAACATAAATTATTACGTATATAAGGGGGTTTGCTCACTCCTCAATACCTTTCTCTCTGTGCTAAGGTTTGACTTTTGTCCTAATTCTTTAAGAGCAATCGTGAAACACGAGGGTCGTTTAATTAGGGAAATACAAAGCGTTTTTGAAGGTATCAAAAAAATTTAGCATAAAGAGTGAGGTAGTGAAGAGGGAGCAACCCCTTTCATGCGCGTAATAATTTCTGTTTGTTTTAAGTTTTAATTTTGCTCCTTACTTTCAATTGAGAAAACTAGTTTTTTTTTATTTAATTCATCAAATTGGAGTCAGACTGGATACACTTCAAATCACCGTATATTACTAAAAAATAAATCCGTAGAAAGCTTTTTTTCGCCTTTCCTGTACTAAGGAGTGCCTTCTTACAATAGGGAGCCTTTCTTGAGCAGGATATTCGTGGAAATGTTTTAATAATTTTCTTAACAGGGACCCACCCTGTTTCCAAAAAGAAATATTTTGCTTATATTTGAGTTGGGAGGGGGCGCTGTAATTAATTTTTTCCTGGGCACCACTAGCCCTAGGCTCTGCTGAAATCCCCACCCCCTTATTTGGATATGGCTTTGATAGTATATATGGAAGAAAGGGAATAATTTAAAAATGTTAATCTACTAAATCGTTAAAACTACATGTCAAATAAAAATGATCCTATCCAAAGATTAAATAAAAAAAACAAGTTTTTTTTAACTGAAAGTAAGGAACGACGTTAAAACTTAAAACGAACAGAAATTATTCCGTATATGAAAGGGGCTGTCCCCTCCTCAACGCCTCGCTCTTTACGCTAAAGTTTTTTATTGTTTTAAAAAAATAGAGTTGTGAGAAAGTCAAACTTTAGCGTAAAGAGCGAGGCGTTTAGGAGGGGACAGCCCCTTTCATGTACGGAATAATTTCTGTTCGTTTTAAGTTTTAACGTCGTTCCTTACTTCCAGTTAAAAAAAGTTTTTTTTTATTTAATTTTTGAACGTTTTTGAATTAATGCAGGTTTTGATATTGGCTCACCGTACATGAATAATTAAAACAACATTTGCATATCAATTTTACTTTTATATGGTTAAATGGCTTTCTCGAAACTTGTTTAATTTTATTTACAAACGTTTTTGTTAGTAATAAATATACGTAACTTACGAATTAACTTACGTAACGAACTTCTGCATTCATATATTTTTAATACGTATATTAGGGGGTTCGCCCCCTAGTCAATACCTTGCTCTTTAAGCTAGGCCGTTAATTAGGATAAATAGCTCTTATGAAAGTACTAAAAAATCTTTGACTTAAAGAGCGAGATATTGACTAGGGGCTGAACCCAATCATATACGTAATATTTTCTGTTCGTTTTAAGTTTTGATGTTGCTCCTTACTTTCAGTTGAAAAACTTGTTTTTTTTATGTAATTTCTGATCTTTTTCTTTAATAATGATGGGAAATCTGGAAATCCCTTCATAGCAATGTCCCTTCCCCCATGAAAACTTCCTTCATGGAAAGCTCCTCCCATATTACCCCTGACCCCCCCCCCTAACAGAAAAAATCCCCCCTGAAAATGTCTGTATACTTCCCAATAACCAATACTATATGTTAACATTGGGTAAAGTTCATAACTTTCAGCCCTCCCCCCGGGGAATTCGGGGGATTAAGTCATCCTAAGAGACATAGCTATCATATTTTCGACTATGCTGAACAAAATGGCTATCTCAAATGGGAAAGAAATGAGCGTGGGAGGCGGCCTAGTTGCCTCCCACGATATTCTAGGACCACTGGGTCGATACAATCACCCCTGGGAAAAAAAAAAAAAACAAAAAAACAAATGAACGCGCATCCGTGATCTTTCTTCTGGCAAAAAATGCAAAATTCCACATTTTTGTAGATAGGTGGTTCAAACCTCTACAGTAGCGTTCTCTTATACGCTGAATATGATGGTGTGTTTTTTATTAAGGTTCTATAACTTTTAGGGGGTCTTTCCCCCTTTTTCGAAAATAATCCAAATTTTCTCTGGCACGTAACTTTTGATGGTGGAAATCAGCATTGAAATCTGATTCTTTTGATGTATCTATTGGTATCAAAATTCCGTTTTTTAGAGTTTCGGTTACCATTGAGCCGGGTCGCTCCTTACTTACAGTTCGTTACCACGAACTGTTTGATACTAGACAAATTGGCATGCCTACAAAAATTTTGTGTTTTATGCATTATTCTCTTTTACCTGCTCAAGTGGGAATTGTATAACTAATTTGAATTCCTAGATGTTCTGATGAGCCCTAGGTAATTACCCTACAGGGAAATTATTGATGGTAAGAAGGGCGTGAAAGCCTCTATGGACCGTTGCTTGCCTCTCAACTGAACTGTATCGACCTTGATAATGAGGCTATGGACTTTTTGTTCAGAAAGGAGAATATCAGGAGCCATGTAAGAAAATGGAAGCCTAAAATATGTTTTGAATAAATTGAAATTGATTGTAATGAGAGAAATACCTTTTTAAAAGGTCCATTAAAAAAGACTTAGCATCATATTGTACAACTAAGTAATGTCACTAAATAATTCTCAAGGCATTCACGTCTTCAAATAGAAGGTGGACACTACTAACGGTTTGAATAGTTCAGAGATCTATCCCTATGGCATCTACGCAAAGCTCTGTTGCTGGTTTTTGGTATAGGCAGGGGCGTCCCGAGGGTGGGGGGGGCCGCACCTCCAAAGTTTTTGGAATTCGGTAGAATTTTCACCGAAGGCACAAATTTTGGCAGAAATTTTGCAAGATTGCCCGATATTTAGCAAAATTCTTGATTTCTGCAGAAAATTCGGCATAAATCAGGTAGTGATTCAGTAAAATTTACGAATATCGCCCCTCTAAGGAAATGAGTCTTGGGACGCCCCTTGCTATAGGTAAGGATGAACAGTTTCAAAAATACTAGTTTGTGAATTATAGAAAAATACAAGCAGTTTTATTATACAGACATCAGGATTTCGATGAGGCGTAGGCCCAACCCCTGTGTACGTGGCTTGCAATCAAAGTACACAGAGCTGACATCTTAGGGACAGTTTTACTAAGAAGATTACAATGAAATAAGCGAAAAATTGGGCACGCCAGTTTAGAAAGTGAAATTATAAATGGCCTCAAAGCTTGGGGTTACTTGGTTTGAATTTGTCAAAGATGGAGCTTAAAATAGGGTGGGATAGAACAGCATTTGCCAGTGTGTGATCTCATAGTGTTAGTAATACTACCCTTCACGCTCGTCCAAAAATAGGATAAGTCCCATTTTATTAGTTTCTGGTTTTTCCACAAATCGGATAAGTTGAACAAATAAACATTCAAATGGGGATAAGTCCATTTATAAGACAAGGAGAACAGATACTAAAGTCTGGTTATTTCGCTCATATATATTTGCGAATCGAGAGTTTTCAATATACAGACATTTGGTGTCCGGTTAATCCAAAGTCCTGTTTTGTAAATTTTGCAAAATAAATGGTGTTGAATTTATAGTTATATACTTGATTGGTCACATCTCCTCATATGTGCGACGTATTTTCGACGTAATACTACTAATACTAATAATAATAACTCACCTCAGCACCGAGGCACTTGAGGCCAACAGAGCTACGTACGCAGATAATTTCGGAGACCACACTGCCTTTCCATGACGATAAAATAAAAGTCCAAATAGGATAAATCCTTTTTATGGACAGTGTATAATAAATTTCACAAAAATACTCTGATACTGATGAGCTACGTAGCTAAATAAGTCAAATAGGGATAAATCCTTTTATAGCAGTTAAATTTCACAAAAAATACCAGATATTTCGGTCACATATACAGTGACCGTCATCAGTAGTAAAACTAATCAGTTTTACTACTGATGACGGTCACGTGTGCCGTACGGGTCACTGTCTATTAAAAAGGATTTTATCCCTATTTTGGACTTTTATTTTATAGCTACGTACGCTCCTCCTCCATCCCAATCTATTCATAGCCTCCCTCTTTACACCCTCCCAGGAAGTTCCCATTTCCTTTAAATCTTTTTATACGACATCCTCCCAACCCAGACGAGGACGACCTGCTTTCCGCTTACCCCTAGACGGTTGGCCAAAAAGGACAATCTTCGGCAACCTGTCATCCTTCATCTGCAGAACGTGCCCTAGCCATCTAAACCTTTCTTTCATTATAGCTCTAGAAAGCGGGATTGAACCACTTTTTTCGTACAGCCTACTGTTTGAAATACGATCAGTCAGCCGGGTACCCAGAACAATCCGTTGGCAATTTATCTGGAAAACATCAAGCAAATCTTCGTCCGCTTTTCGGAGCGCCCATGCTTCAGGGCTCTATTTGACCACTGTTGTCACTGTAGCTTCCAATATTCTAATCTTAATTTGTAGACTTATCTTCCTATTCTTCCAAACTTTTTTTAACTGTGAAATAAACACCCTGAGCCTTGGCTATTCTACTTTTAACATCTTCACTGCTCCCACCGTCTTGACTAATAATACTACCAAGGCAAGTGACGAACAAATAAACGTTCAAATGGGGATAAGCCTATCTAGACAATGACAATGAAACTAGACAATGACACTAGACAATGAAAACTGAATAAGTGAAAACTGACTATATATATTTTATCAATTTATCATTAAACCAAAATTGGACAAGTCGCATGTTTCCACTTTCTCATTTTTTCCAAAAATCAGATAAGTCGCATTTTATCAGTTTCTTGTTTTTTTCAAAAATTGGATAAGTCGCATTTTATACGCTTCAAATTTTATCACTTTCTCAAAAATCGTACTTTATCAGTTTCTCATCTATTTTTTCATCTAACAATGCTTCATAAATTTTCGTTTCTTCTTCTTTTTCAATATAGTTGACTTCAAGATACAAAAAAGTAACCGTTGTAAAAGATTTATCCTCCTTGAAGTTTCTGTTCTTTAATTTCAATCCTTAGCAAACTAAGTAGTTTCTTAGAATGCTCACACCTCTACGATGGCTTACATAAAGTAACACTTAGACACTGGCCAGATCAAGATGAGCCCTGTATTGACCTTTCAGGAAATTGAAATTTCCTTGGGGTGTATAAATGAATGTGTTTCACTGAAATGTGACAATATAACAGACAGTATTGCATTACCACTCCAGTATTCAATTCAAGGAAGCTCGTGTTATTAAAAGGTTTTAGTTATCTGGAAGAAACGAAAGTCTTCTATGTAAAGATGTGTAGCATATGCTGTGGTGGTTTAAGTCACTTAGACCCAGATGTCATAAACTCCAGGTACCACTTAGAGCCAAATATCTGGCCTGACATATGCCAATAAAGTAATCTTCTGAATCATGAAACATCCCAGCAGCACCGTATCCAGGATTTTTTTTTTCGGGAAGTGTTTAACAAAATATTTTTTCGAGGGGGGGGGGGGGTTAAAAAGAACTTTAAAAAAGCCATCAAAAATTTATTTATATTCACTTTTTTGCGTTTTTACAAGTAGGACAAACATTATTTTTGGGGGGATACGGCCTTGCATCCTAGCATAAAAAAAAACACACGACATGAATTTGCTTCGACTCTGGATGTCTCAGAACCATGGAATGTGGAGGAAGAATGTGAACACACTTTTTTTTGTCATCCCTAGCAGCAGTGATAATAATTTAGCATAAAAAAAAAAATGGAGACAAAAGTACCACTGAAACATATGCTCATAATAATCAATGTTTATAACAGAGGCAAAATGTAGAGGATGATTGTTTTTGTAAAGTGTAGGAGGAAGAGAATCCCCTAATATGCATTAGTTTTCTGAAAATATCAATATAATGTTTAGAAATATTAATAAGTAGTGTCTAGGGTTAATTTAAAGCTGAAATTTCAGAAGGGTAACTACCTCCCGGGAAGTTATGATGTTGGTAGACTCCAGGATGGGAATTTGAGAGAAACTTTCCAGGAACAGTTGAATACTAAACTTGAGAGTTTAGTATTTGACAATGTGGAAGATGGTTGGAATAATTTTAGAAAAACAATTTGTGAAGTTGCTGATGATGTCTTAGGGAAGAAAGTTAGGACTGCAGCTAGGAATATTAGTGAAAAGCTTTAAGTTTAATAAAGAGGAGAAGGGTCTTGTACAAGAATTATCTAAGTGATAGATCATATGAAAACAAAAGGAATGTGAAGAAAGTGGAGAAAACATTAAAATATAAACTAAGGAGGTGTGAAGTGGAGGCCATGGATAAAATTGCCAAAGATCTGGAAGATGCAGCTAGACGGCATAATAGTAAAATATTGTACTGGCATGTTAATAAATCGAGAGGGAGTAGTCAATCCGGACTTGTCCCTGTTAAAGATAGGAACGGAGCGACAATTAGTGATAAGGAAAGATTTAGATAGAGATGAACAGAACATTTTGAGAATGTGCTAAGCCGAGATAGAGTTGCAGGAAAATATATAGAGGAAAATTGAAAAGTTTGTGAAACCTTGGATGTGAAGGAAGATTTGTTTTGTGAGGAAGAATTAGTGACAGTACTAAAAGGATTAAAAAATAATAAGGCTCCAGGTGCTGATAGTGTGGTAAATGAGTTTCTTAAATATGGTGGCTTTGAGGTTAGAGATAAATTATTGAAGATTATGAATATGAATTTTGAAAAAGGGGAAGTACCTAACGATTTCAGGAAAACCTTAATTAAGCCACTTTATAAGAAAGGTGATAAAAGTGAGTGTGGTAATTATCGAGGCATTAGTCTGGTCTCTGCAGGTACCAAGTTACTTAGTAATATGGAAGAAAATTGGCCTGGATCTAGATTATGCTGATGATTTAAGCATCCTAGATGAAAGTGTGAGCAAAATGAATGAAGTTTTAGAGGTTTTGCGAGTTCTGGGTGCTAGAATTGGTTTGAAAATTAATGTTAGGAAGACTAAGTCACTAAGGCTAGGAATAAGTAAAGACGAAAAGGTGACGTTGGGTAACGAAATCTATTTATGGCGATCCTAAATATTTATTTGTTTATTAGTAATTAATGCAGTTATTAGCAGGGGCGGATCCAGGTTTTTTTTTTAGGGGAGGGGTGCAAAATAGGTTGATCTGATAAACTTGCGTTAGGAGCAAGTTTAATTGACGCAGACTTGCGTTAATTAAGTAATTTACACTACTTTAGACTATGTTAGGGGGCACGCGCCCCTCGCTCCCCACCTCTGGATCCGCCACTGGTTTTTAGTACACAAGAAAATTCGTATAATTAGAGAAAACACAAACAAAACAACTTAATAAGGGGCAATTCGATAAAATTGCAGTCAACTTTTGCTTGCATTGCCAGGGTACCCATGAGCTGATATATAAAGCCGCTATAATAAGAAATGTTTTCCTTGAACAAAATGCTGGGAATTTTTTGCATTTTCTCCCTGAACGGATATGTTTTTTTTGTGTTTTATTGTCATTTATCAACTTTTCCAGGAGTGATTGTATTTATGTAGTTCTCGCTATGAAAAAGATTTAATTTTTTACAGTTATGAAGTATAGAGATGTCAAATATATTGTTTTTTGATATTCAAAATTAAATTAAAAATATAGAATTAAAAATTTTTATTCTATTTTCTTGATCTTAGTTTTAATATTTTACTTTGAACAAACTACTTTGATTATGCGTTACTTTTTATAAACAATTGAGTCTAAAGGCATTAAATATTTTGGTGTTTAATAACCAAGTTCAAAATTGTCGATATTGTTAAAAAATATCCGTCCAACGCTTCGGCATTGCTCAACAGAACTGAATGCTGGGAGTTTATATCTTAGTTTTTGTAAGTATTCTATTGTTTTGTGTAATTTTTTTAATTAATTACTTTTTCAATTTTTATATACTTTTACTTTAATTGACATACTTTATTCATTGCCTTTAAAAAAATGGTTGTAAGCTTCATTAAATAAAAAAAAAAGTTTTTTCGACTGAAAGTAAGGAGAAACGTTAAAACCTAAAACGAAAAGATGTTATTACGTATATGAGGGGTGTTTTCCCCCCTCCTCAGTACCTCGCTTTTCACGTTACAGTTTTTCGGCACTTTAAAAAACGTTACTTATTGTTCTAATTAAACGACCCTTGTGTTTCAAGAGTTGTTTTAAAGAATTAGCACAAAATTTAAACTTTAGTGTAAAGAACGAGGGGTTAAGGAGGGCCAACTCCCCTCATATACGTAATAATTTCTGTTCATTTTAAGTTTTAATGTTGCTCCTTACTTTCAGCTGAAAGAAAACTTGTTTTTGTATTTAATTTCTGATCGTTTTTTTTTAATAACGCCAGGATACCTGGCTCCTCATTACAGAAATATCCTCTGGGCAATTCAATCCTGCTGAAAATTCACCCCGGACATCTACCCTTAACATCTCCACGGCTAAAATTGAATCGGTAAAGAAAAAGCAAGACATATAAAAAAATTTTGTATAGGAATTCTGGCAAATTCACCAAGTGTAAAATTTCCCCTGAAAAGTTCACCCCCTGGAAACTTCCCTCTCCTTGGAAAATTCCCTCCGTGTAAAATCCTCCCAGCAGAAAATTCTTCCTCCCCTCCCCATCCGAAAAATATATGCATATTCCCAATAACAAATAAAACAATGCGTAAATTTTATAACTTAAAAACCTTTCCCCAGGGACTGTAGGGGTCATTTTACCTCTAAAGACATAGTTATTTGGCCTTTCAACTATGCTGAAGAAAAAAGCTATCACAAAGTTTTGATCGGACGATTTTGATCGGTTGCCCTCCAATTATTTTGGTCACTTAAAAGGGGCACTAGAACCTTTCATTTTCAATACAATGAGCCCTCTCTCGACGGTCTAGGCATACTGGGTCGATACGATCGCCCATAGGGAAAAAAAACAAACAAATAAACACGTATCCGTGATCTTTCTTCTGGCAAAAATTACAAAATTCCACCGTTTTGCAGATAGGAGCTTGAAACCTCTACAGTAGGGCTCTTTGATACGCTGAATCTGATGGTGTAATTTTCATTAAAATTATATGACTTTGAGAGGGTCTTCTCCCCTTTTTCAGAAAATCAGACAAATTTTCTCAGGTTCATAGCTTTTGATGGGTAAAACTAAACTTAATGAAGTTTATATATTTGGAATCAGCATACTAAGGCAATTCTTTTGATATATCAATCGGTATCAAAATTTAGTTTTTTTTAGAGTTTTGGTTACTATTGAGCCGGGTCACTTCGTACTTACAGTTCACTACTACGAACTGTTTGATTACCCATCAAAATCCAAACAGCGACATTGAAATAATGATCGTTTTTTCTGCGCTACCCAAAGTACTGCATTCATAAAACTTTACAGTTTCATGAGATGTAATTAAACAAATAGAAAATGGTTTTCAACTGAAGTAAGGAGCAAGTTTAAAACTTAAAACAAATATAAATTACTCTGTATATAAGGGGGACTGCCCCCTAATCAACACCTTACTCATTCAACAAAAGTATTTTTAGCGCTTTGAAAAATCTTATCTTTCCAATTGCAAGTTTTCTAAAAAAAATTGGAAAAAAGCCGAACTTCACAGTAAAAAATGAGGAGCTAAGGAGGAGACAGCCTCCTTCGTATAAAGAATAATCTCTTCAATAGGTTTCAAATCTGTTCCTTGCTTTCAGTTGAAAAGCTCTTTTTTTATTTCGGAATGTAACATTTTAGCTGTATAGAGGAACAATTTAATTAATTCCTACTCCCCCCTACCTCTTTCAACATTTATTCGAAACCTCGCGAAGAGTAAGCAGTTGTCCTTAAAGAACTTTTTAGGAATCTACCCTCCCCCACCTAAACAATGACTCATCCCCCCCTCATTATAGCTGATACGCCATTACACATCGCCGAGCATAGCCTAATTTTATTACAAATAAAGCGAATCAACTTGGTTGAGTCCAGTGCTGCCATCGTATGCCATTACTTCTTTCACAACTGGAAAAGCCTAAAATATAGTTAATCATACTTTTAAATCAATTAGCTTTTCAGAATTTTAAATTGATTGAAAACTCATCCTCTTCGGGGCAAAGTCGTAGTTTTGTGCCCTAAAATAGTAAGAATTTTTTTCCCTGGTCCAATCTGTATGATCTCTTAAAAAGAGCTTTAAATTTACGTTTGACTGAGCTCCCTCCCAATTACCTTGGACCTTCAGTTTGATACAGTCACTCTTGGGAAACAGCAGAAGAAATAAACATGCATCGACGATGTTTCTTCTGAAAAAAAGCGAAATTCCACATTTGGAAGACTGGAGCTTGAAACCTCTACGGTAGGGTTCTCTGATATGATGTATCTACTAAAGAGATTTTCAAAAAGATAGCTTGCTCTTTTGTTCGGGGGGGGGGGGGGTTATTTCGTTTCATTTTGCATGCAATTCAATAGCTCTTTTTATTTGGGAGTTTTTTGCTAAGAGTATTTAAAAATAAACTTATTCCTACGAAAAAAAAAATCCTGATATATATTCTATGTCAACCAGCCACCACTGATATTTTGGTGTTTGCCCCCCCCCCCCCCCTCATGGAAAATTTTCTGCCGGCGCCCTTGCTCAGTCACAAGTAACGACAATTGTAGATATTGATATTGGTTGGTTTTTATTTTTTGGGCTTTATTTGTTTTTAGGTTATTTTAGCTTTTATCTCTGCTTTATCAGCGTTGAAGACACCTCGTTTCATACAGGCTCTTTGTTTCTTTATTGTTGAGATTTCTCTCTTTGTTTCTTGTTTTTTATATATATATATATATTTTTAATATCATTACACTGCACTTAATTACCTCGTTTATCAAGAGACAGAAGAAGAATATTAGGTTTCCTGAACTCTAAGAATGTATACCCGGATATGCATTCTTGCATATCCAGAGTCCTGGGTCAGGGACGTACGCAGGGGGGGGGCCTCCGGGGCCGCCCCCCCCCGAAATCTCACGATTTTTTTCATTTTGCCATAATTTTCTGATTTTTCTCACAGAATAATGGGTTTGAAGAATTTGGCTCCCCCCCCCCCCGAAACAAATTGGGCCCCCCCGAAACAAATTCCTGCGTACGTGCCTGTCCTGGGTAATACCTCCTTGAACCCAGGAGGTATTAATAATGGTTTATAAAATATTATAGTAAATTTAATATACGCCTTTTTCTTTCAGTCCCTAATCCTTTTAGAAATTTAAAAGCACATAAAAGCTAATGCTCGACAGAACTTATTCTTGACGTCAAATTGATCCTAAAACTATCCTAAGCTATTTAGCACGAGTTCAAAATTCCTTTTGGCTTTGACATGGAAACTGAGTCTAGTATTCCGTAGGAAATAGATTTATAGAAATCTAAGGGCTTTTTCAATTGACAAAGTGGATTGTTAACTCGTAATCTGAATTGCAAATGTGCACGTTGCACTGGTAATCTAGATGATGCAAATTCCGTTCAAGTGACAATTGAGATCGTGAGTTCACAATTTTGATTGTGAGCATGACAACTTTGCTCACAAAAAAGGTATGAGTCTATATTGTGAAGCCGAACTTCACAGTAAAAAATGAGGAGCTAAGGAGGAGACAGCATCCTTCGTATAAAGAATAATCTGTTCAATAGGTTTCAAATCTGTTCCTTGCTTTCAGTTGAAAAGCTCTTTTTTTATTTCGGAATGTAACATTTTAGCTGTATAGAGGAACTATACAAAGTGTTCTACAAAAATTCGACTTGTAAGGGTAAATACTAGAGAATCAAAACTCGTTAAAACAGTTGTCGATGGTCATGAAAATTGACTTTTCCTGTACAGCACACAAATACTACGTTAACAGTCAAAACGCTAGTATAGCACTAAACCTTGTCTGTGAATCTAATTCCAAATAGAAATTCGAAGAATTGTCAATGTTTGTCAAATAGGCTAGACCCAGGAAGTGATGGATCGGCCTCAAAATGTATTAAAATAACGTTGGCATATAATTTTGACACAAAAATATTGATCATGGGGATTTAGATAAGAGTCTGATTTACTATAAATAATACGTTGTACCAACATCTTTCTTTACTTAGGCAGCGCGATTGCGCTGCCTATGATAAACTGGACAGTAAATCCAAAATCTGGATTGTAGTTTTCTGTTCCACTGGCAATCTAGATCACGAAATTGTTGCTTCACTGACAACGGGGACCATTAGTTTGTAATCTAGATTCTGAATCTGACAACTCAGCTCGAAGAAAATACTGTGGACTTGGATTGTGAATTTTTCGGGGTCGCGGGTTGTTTTTTTTTTTTTTTTTTTTTTTATTTCGCTTTTCCAGAGTTTGCAATTCAGTAACTCAGTTATATAAACCGATTTTATAAACTTAGCTCCACCGATAATTCCGAATCCTGTCTCAATAATCCTTTTCGTCAGTGGAAAACAACTTTGACTTGAAAGACAAGTTTTAGATATGAATTTCGGAAATGGTGGAGGTTTATAAAATAAGGAGAGTATATAGGAATTTTGGCCGATAACTATGTTAACAATTATTGAATAAATACATCTGAGATTTATTTGTGTAGAGAAAATAGATTCGCACTCTGAGCTGTAAATTTACATTCGAACGGATGTAAAGTGAGATACCCCCAGAACACTTTGTCAACCTCAGTAGAAGGGAAGACAAATCGTCGTTTAGATTTCGTTTTGTAAGCACCTAGTTACTTGACAAAACTCTTGTTGCTACACCCATTTAGAAAACCACGTCTATTCTATAACTGGGCTACAACGGTACGCCAAGTGGGCGTGTCCTCGTTTGCAAGATTCTGCTATTCCGAATCTATATAAAAATTAAATAAAAAAAAACAAGTTTTTTAAACTGAAAGTAAGGAGCGACATTAAAACTTAAAACGAACAGAAATTATTCCGTATATGAAAGGGACTGTCCCCTCCTCAACGCCTCGCTCTTTACGCTAAAGTTTTTAATTTTTTAAAAAATAGTTGTGAGACAGAGTCAAACTTTAGCGTAAAGAGCGAGGCGTTGAGGAGGGGACAGTCCCTTTCATATACGGAATAATTTCTGTTCGTTTTAAGTTTTAATGTCGCTCCTTACTTTCAGTTTAAAAAACTTGTTTTTTTTTTATTTAATTTTTGAACGTTTTTGAATAAATGCAGGTTTTGATCTTGGCTCACCGTACATGAATAATTAAAACAAAATTTTCATATTAATTTACTTTTATTTAGTTAAATGGCTTTCTCGAAACTTGTTTAATTTTATTTACGAACGTTTTTATTAGTAATAAATATACGTAACTTACGAATTAACTAACGTAACGAACTTCTATATTCATATATTTTTAATACGTTTATTAGGGGGTTCGCCCCCTAGTCAATACCTTGCTCTTTAAGCTAAAGTTCGAATTTTGTTCCAATTCTTTAAAAATGACCGCTTAATCACAAAGGCCGTTAATTAGAATAAATAGCTCTTATGAAAGTACTAAAAAATCTTTGGCTTAAAGAGCGAGGCATTGACTACGGGGTGAACCCAATTATATATGTAATATTTTCTGTTCGTTTAAAGTTTCGATGTTGCAGTTGAAATACTTGTTTTTTTATATTAAACTTCTGATCTTTTTTTAAATAATGATGGGAAGTCCGGCGTCCCCTTCATAGCAATGTCCCTTCCCCCATGAAAACTTCCTTCATGGAAATATCCTCCCACATAACCCCCGACCCATCCCCCCACCCCCCGTATATGAAAGGGACTGTTCCCTCCTCAACGCCTCGCTCTTTACGCTAAAGTTTTTTATTGTTTAAAAAAATAGTTGTGAGACAGAGTCAAACTTTAGCGTAAAAAGCAAGGCGTTGAGGAGGGGACAGTCCCTTTCATATACGGAATAATTTCTGTTCGTTTTAAGTTTTAATGTCGCTCCTTACTTTCAGTTTAAAAAACTTGTTTTTTTTTATTTAATTTTTGAACGTTTTTGAATAAATGGAGGTTTTGATCTTGGCTCACCGTACATGAATAATTAAAACAAAATTTTCATATTAATTTACTTTTATTTAGTTAAATGGCTTTCTCGAAACTTGTTTAATTTTATTTACGAACGTTTTTATTAGTAATAAATATACGTAACTTACAAATTAACTAACGTAACGAAGTTCTATATTCATATATTTTTAATACGTTTATTAGGGGTTTCGCCCCCTAGTCAATACCTTGCTCTTTAAGCTAAAGTTCGAATTTTGTTCCAATTCTTTAAAAATGACCGCTTAATCACAAAGGCCGTTAATTAGAATAAATAGCTCTTATGAAAGTACTAAAAAATCTTTGGCTTAAAGAGCGAGGCATTGACTACGGGGTGAACCCAATTATATATGTAATATTTTCTGTTCGTTTAAAGTTTCGATGTTGCAGTTGAAATACTTGTTTTTTATACTAAATTTCTGATCTTGTTTTAAATAATGATGGAAAGTCCGGCGTCCCCTTCATAGCAATGTCCCTTCCCCCATGAAAACTTCCTTCATGGAAAGATCCTCCCACATAACCCCCGACCCCCCCCCCCCCACTACCAGGAAAAATCTCCCCTGAAAACGTCTGTATACTTCCAAATAACCAATACTATATGTTAACATTGGGTAAAGTTCATAATTTTCAGCCCTCCCCCCGGGGACTTCGGGGGATTAAGTCATCCTAAAAGACATAATTATAATGTTTTCGAACATGCTGAACAAAATGGCTATCTCAAAATTTTGATCAGGTGACTTTGGGAAAAAATGAGCGTGGGAGGGGGCCTAGTTGCCCTCCATTTTTTTTGGTCACTTAAAAAGGGCACTAGAACTTTCAATTTCCATTCCAACGAGCCCTCCCACGATATTCTAGGACAACTGGGTCGATACGATCACCCCTGGGGAAAAAAAAAAAAACAAACAAATAAACACGCACCCGTGATCTTTCTTCTGGCAAAAAATGCAAAATTCCACATTTTTGTAGATGGGAGCTTGAAACCTCTACAGTAGGGTTCTCTGATACGCGGAATATGATGGTGTGATTTTCATTAAGGTTCTATAACTTTTAGGGGGTCTTTCCCCCTTTTTTCGAAAATCAGCCAAATTTTCTCAGGTGCCTAACTTTTGATGGGAAGGATTAAACTTGATGAAACTTATATATTTGAAATCGGCATTAAAATCTGATTCTTTTGATGTATCTATTTGTATCAAAATACCGTTTTCTAGAGTTTCGGTTACCATTGAGCCGGGTCGCTCCTTACTTACAGTTCGTTACCACGAACTGTTTGATGTTGTTCCATTGACATTCGAGATTGTGACTTTATAATCTAGATTGCATTATTCGACAACTTCGCTCAAGAAAAGATTCTGGATTTGTATTGTAGATCTTTCTTGGTTTCAGGTCGGGCTTATACATTTTGCTGTTGCTGTATAAGCTTCACTGACAACTCAGATTGTAAATTCATAATATGAATCAAATGTGCCGTTCCATCGAATATCTACATGATAAAAATGCTGCTCCACTGACAATTTGCATCATGCTTCCATAATGTTGGTCGGGAATTCGACAATTTAACTCAAAAAAAATATTCTGGATCTGGACTTTCTACTGACAAACTAGATTGAAAACTCAGAATTTGAATTGCGAATTTGCGAATTCGAATTGCTCTCCTAATAATAATCGAAATGGATAATGAAAATGTAATTCCACTGATTGCGAATGAATTGCGAATTGCGAATTCGAATTGCTCTCCTAATAATAATCGAAATGGATAATGAAAATGTAATTCCACTGATTGCGAATGAATTGCGAATTGCGAATTCGAATTGCTCTCCTAATAATAATCGAAATGGATAATGAAAATGTAATTCCACTGATTGCAAATGAATTGCGAATTGCGAATTCGAATTGCTCTCCTAATAATAATCGAAATTGATAGTGAAAATGTAATTCCACTGATTGCGAATGAATTGCGAATTGCGATTTCGAATTGCTCTCCTAATAATAATCGAAATGGATAATGAAAATGTAATTCCACTGAAAATCGGAATTGCGAATGAATTGCAAATTGCGATTTCGAATTGCTCTCCTAATAATAATCGAAATGGACAATGAAAATGTAATTCCACTGATTGCGAATGAATTGCGAATTGCGATTTCGAATTGCTCTCCTAATAATAATCGAAATGGATAATGAAAATGTAATTCCACTGATTGCGAATGAATTGCGAATTGCGAATTCGATTTGCTCTCCTAATAATAATCGAAATGGATAATGAAAATGTAATTCCACTGATTGCAAATGAATTGCGAATTGCGAATTCGAATTGCTCTCCTAATAATAATCGAAATGGATAATGAAAATGTAATTCCACTGATTGCGAATGAATTGCGAATTGCGATTTCGAATTGCTCTCCTAATAATAATCGAAATGGATAATGAAAATGTGATTCCACTGAAAATCGGAATTGTCAGCTAATAATCTAAATTGTCAATTTGACAACTTTGCACGAAAAAAAAATTGTCAATTTGGACTATGGGTTTTACTGGGGTGCGGGTTGGACTTATAAATTTTGCTGTTCCTCTGTTTGCAATTCGAAAATCCAGTTCTATTAGCCAGTTTTATCAACTTTTTTGTTCCACTGATAGTTCTGAATCTTGTTTCAAGAATTTGGCTTTTCAGTAAAAAGGCTTTGAGTTAGAGAAAGTATATCGGCAAGTAGTGTAGCCGGCTTTGAAACTGATTTAGTGAATGCACTTTTTTGGACAAAGGTCTGAAAAATGAATTGTTTCGATTTTTGACGGCTTGAATATTTTTTGGCTTCGAATTTTAGATTGCACTCCTGCTAGGAGTGGCTAACACTATTCCATAATTATTTTAATTTATGAATATCTATTTATCTATTCGGTTGTGATGATTCAAAAGATGATATGTCACACAGCAAAATTTTAAAAGGAGGTTGAAACATGTATTACGGGTTATTTTAATACTTTTCTGGGCATTCATCTTGGGTTCCCACATATACGATTATTCGCATGCAAACGTGATTATTCGGCCAGATATGTGAATATTGCAGCTTTGTACAGATTTTGGTAAAATCTATTCAATTTTTCAAAATATCGTACAATTTCACGATTCTTAGCTTCTCCGATAATTTTTATGAATAAATCGCATCAAATCAATAGGCTAGGCAAGATCCAAATGGATATTGAAAAATTGATTTTGTCATTTAGAAATCATAAAAAACTATAGTCTAAAGCTAATAAAGACCATAAGAATAGGTTGCTTGTAATGAAAGCAATGGAATTAAGTCTCAGAAGAAGTTAGATTTGAAGATAAGATTTGTAGGTCAATTGAGATGGCTAGGCCTATTTTGAAAAATATGGGCCAGTTTATTTCATTTTGTGCGGTATAGCCAGGGTTCTACACAAAAAGGCCTTCATTGGGCCTAGCATCTGAATATCTAGACTAGCATGAGGCAGGTTGATTCTAGCAGTGATAATTTTGAGTAGTAAATATGTTGCTAAGCTAGAATAGAAGTGAAAAAGAAATACATGGAATATACCCACTTACGACTATTTTTAAATGTTATCATTACTGAAATTTTTTATGCATCTCAGTCCCATATCCTAACAGGACAAGATATAGGCTTTGCCATAGCCTTTTTTAAAAAGCTGAATTAATATGGTGTTTTTTTTCCAAAATCGGACGCAATTAAATTGTCTAGTGTGACCCCCTATAATAATTGTCACGTTAAACTGCGAATTGTGTGTCCAATTTTTTAATGCGATATTTCGCCACAAAAAAATCATATTTTTGGGAACCCAGGGTAAAAATAAAAAATAAAATAATTTTGATTATTATATCAGCTTTGTCATCAAATAGCGTATTTAAAATGAAGTTTCTGAAACTGTCTAAGGTCCAACACCCTATGTGTGCTTGGAAGAATTTGGAGAAAGAAAAAATTAGTATTTTTATTATGCTTCAACAAAAATGACAAATAATTCCTTTACATTGAAACTATATATTCTAACATCCGTACGTTAAATTTAGCGGTTTCTTTTATCAGATTCATTGTTGGTTACTTCATAAGAATAGCGTCAGAAAAGGAAGCTAAAACAATATTTTGGAAAATCTTTATCTTTTATCTCTTTGTGTAGTGACCCAAGTGTAAGCAACCGAAAGTTATATACTTAAATCCTATTCTTCTAGCCTGGTTTGTGGAGCTATGTCGTGGAGCGAGATGGCACCAGTAAGCAGCCGCATATAGTTAAAGTTACAACGCGGCAATTTTCAGCTCATGGTGAAAAATTGTCAGTTAAAATTTTTACATCTGTCGAAACGACGGAGGGAAATGCCACAATTGAGCCAATAAAACTATTCACAGAAGTAAGTGATTTATCCTTTCCAGTTTTTTCGTCAAATTAGCATTCTTTAGGTTTGGATTTTCTACGTTGCTGCCATTTTGTTGACTTGCATTGTTTGGTCTTATTTTTCTCGTCTTCTAGGTCAATAATAATATTAAATTAGTATTTCGTAAAACAGTTGTTTTGAACTCTATTGCAACTTTTCCTAAAATTAATAAAAAAAAAACTTTCCGAAAAATGGGGTTTTCAAAGGAAAGTAAAGGCCATTTTAAACTTAAGCTCAGCAGATACAAATACCTTTTAAAATTAAAACTCAAAACGACCAGAAATTACTATTAAAGAATAAATGAAACCCAAAAAGAACAGAAATTAAATAAACAATCGTAGCAAAAACATACAACAAGTAATAATATAAATGAATAAATAGATCTTAAAGCGAGTAATGCTTAGATTGAATATGAAAATCAAGCTTAGAACGAAAAAATATATTTTCCTGTTGAAGTATAAATGAAACTTAAAACGAACAGAAACTAAATAAACAATGAATGCAAACAAACATACAATAGATATTAATGTAAATCAATAAATAAATCTTAAAACGAGTGAAACTTAAATTGAATATGCAAATCAAGCTTCAAACGAACAAAAATCACCACAAACAAGAGTTTGGGTATGACCTCCTTCTCTCACTGTAAAAATCTAAAACCTACTGCGTCATTGGCGCTTTACTGAAAACCAATTTTATGACAAATATTTTCTTTTGTACTTAATATTGAAAATAAACATTAATATTATAGTAACATTTTGAACTGATGAGCTTTCAGCAATTAATATCATTATGCATCAAATATTCAGTTTAATTTATTAGCTGTTTTTACAATTGTTAAAGACGAATATAGTTTCACTACAAACAAGTGTTCGGATACTGCCTCCTTTCCTGACTGTAAATAAAAACCAAAAGCCTTCTGCGTCATTGGCGCTTAGGTGAAAACGGATTATATTACAAATATTCTCTTTTCCAGTTCTTACAGCATTGAAAATAAAAATACAATTACAGTGAAATAAATTCTTGAACTGATGGATCTTTCAACAATTAATATCATTATGCATCAAATATTCAATTTGATGTTATTTACACTTTCCAAGACTGTTCAAAACGCATATAGTTTTCAGTAAAGCGCCAATGAAGCAGTAGGTCTTAGACTTTTACAGTGAGAGAAAGAGGTCACACCCAAACTCTTGTTTGTGGTGATTTTTGTTCGTTTCAAGCTTGATTTGCATATTCAATTTAAGTTTCATTTGTTTTAAGATTTATTTATTAATTTACATTAATATCTATTGTAAGCTTGTTTGCATTGATTATTTATCTAATTTCTGTTCGTTTTAAGTTTCATTTATACTTCAATAGTAAATTTTTTTTTTTTTGCTTTAAGCTTGATTTTCATATTCAATCTAAGCATTATTCGCTTTAAGATCTATTTATTCCGTTATATTATTACTTTTTGTATGTTTTTGCTGTGATTGTTTGTTTAATTTCTGTTCGTTTTGGGTTTCATTTATTCTTTAATAGTAATTTCTGGTCGTTTTGAGTTTTAATTTTAAAAGGTATTTGTATCTGCTGAGCTTAAGTTTAAAATGGCCTTTACTTTTCTTTGAAAAACTTATTTTTCAGAAAGTCTTTTTTAATTAATTTTGTTCGTTTTTGATTGCAAAAATTTTTAAGTTTTTAACAATACCTTATTTCAAAATAAAACTTTAAAAAAAATCAAATATTCATCAAAGTATCAAAACTGATATCAAAGTAACAATATCAAAGTGAAAAAATGGGTTTGTGTCAACCTCGGACTTTTTATTATCTGATGTTTGAAGTATTTGTAACAAAATTGCTATCTCAAAATTTTTATCGGATGGGTTTGGGGAAAAAAGGCTTGCGGGGACTAGATTAAGCTTCGGCCTCTTTTGAGTCTTTAATAGTGAACTAGAACTTTCTATTTTCAATCAAATGAGCCCTCTCTGAAGTTTATACGAGTATCCCTTCTATAAGAACCTTATGTATCCCCAGAGTATAACTTACAACGCCTGTCCCTGGGCCCTGGGGGGTTGTTTCGACCCTGGAGTTTTAATATCTGATGGTTTAACTATTTTTAACAAAATACTCACCTGAAATTTTTATCGGATGGGTTTGTCCATCCGATACACCCAAAGGCGGGGAGGGCAGGAGGGGCTAGTTGCCCTCCGATCTTTTTTCACTCTGAGAAAATGAGCTACAACTTTTAATTTTCATTCAAATGAACACTCTCTGAGGTTTATACGAGTATACCTTCCATAAGAACCATATATGCCCCCAGAGCAATACTTGCAACGCCTGCCCCTCCCTGGGGGGAGGGGGGGGGGGTTTGTCGACACAGGACTTTTTCTTATCTGACCTTTGAACTATTTTTAACGAAATGACCATACGTAAAGGAGTTTTGTTATATGATCTTTGAACTATTTTTAACAAAATGGCTGCTTCAAATTGGGGGGGGGGGAGGTAGTTGCCCTCTGATCACTTTTGACTCTTAAAAAGGGCACTAAAACTCTCGATTTCCAATCGAATGGGCCCCATTTGAATTTTGTACGACGACCCCTTCTGTATGAAGTGCATCTGGGAAATACAATAAATGGAGTGTGAGGGGAGGCTAGCTGCCCTCCAATCAGTTTTGTCTCTTAGAAAGGGAATTACAACTTTCAATTTCCAATCAAATGAGCTCTCTAGAAAGTTTAAACGAGTATCCCTTCCATAACAACCATATATGCCCCCAGGGCATAACTTACAACGCCTACCCCCGGGTCCTGGGGGGCTGTGTCGACAACGGAGTTTCTTGTTATTAGAACTTTGTACTATTTTTAACAAAATGTCTATATCAAAATTTTTATCTGATGCATTTAGGGCGTGGAGGAGGGGAGGGGGGGCTAGTTGCCCTCCGATCTCTTTTAACTCTTAAAAAAATGAAAAGAACTTTTAATTTCCAGTCAAATGAGCCCTCTCTGAAGTTTATGCAAGCATCGCTTCAATAAGAATCATATATTCCCCCAAAGCATAACTTCCAACACCTGTCCTCGGGCCCTGGGGGGCTGTGTTGACTCCTGAGTTTTCGCTATATGGTCTTTGAACTATTTAAAAAAAAAGCTATCTCGAAGTTCTTATTGGATGGGTTTGATGAAAAAAGGGCGTGGAGGGGGGGCTAGGTGCCCTCCAATCTCTTTTGACTCTTAAAAAGTGAACTAGAGCTTTCAGTTTACAATCAAATGATCCCTCTTTAAAGTTAATACGAGCATCCCTTCCATAAGTCCCATATATGCCCCCAGGGCATAACTTACAATGCCTGCCTCCGGGCCCTGGTGGGTTGTTTTGACACCGGAACTTTTGTTATATGATCTTTGAACTATTTTCAACAAAATAGCTATCTTAAAATTTTTATTGGATGCATTTGGGAAAAAAGGGTTTGGAGGTGGGGGAAGCTGGTTACCCTCCAATATCTTTTGACGCTTAAAAAGTGAACTAGAACTTTCAATTACCAATCAAATGAGCCCTCTCTGAAGTTTATACGAGCATTCCTTCCCAAAGAACCATATATGCCCCTAGGGTATAACTTATAACCCTTGCCCCTGAAGACTGTGGGGGGACTGTCCTGCTCAAACATATAATTTTCAGAACTTTCAACTATGTTGAACAAAATAGCTATATCAAAGTTTTGATTGGATGTGCTTGGGGAAATGATGGGCGTGAAAAGGGTGTCAGTTGCCTTAGAATCACTTTCGACTATTAAAAGGGAACTAGCCATTTAAATTTCCAATCGAATGAGCCCTTTCTGAAGTTTCTACGACAACGTTGTCTATACAAAACCTTATATGCCCCCAGGGCATAACTTACAACCCTTGCCCTGAGGGCTGTGGTGGAGTTGTCATCTTCAAAGACCTAATTTCCAGAACATAAAACTACGTTTATTAAAATGGCTATCTCAAAATTTTGATTTAATGTGTTTGGGGAAAAGGTGGGCGTGGGGGAGGGGGGTTAGTTGCCCTCCAATCACTTTCGACTATTAAAAAGGGCACTAGCCCTTTGAATTTCCAATCGAATGAGCCTTTTTTGAAGTTCTACGACAACACCTTCTATAAAAACCTTATATGACCCCAGGGCATAACTTAAAACCCTTGCCCTAAGGGTTGTGGGAGAGTGTCCTCCTCAAAAACATATTTTTTATCTTGAAATCAACTACGCTGAACAAAATGGATATCTCAAAATTTTTATTGGATGTGTTTGGGGGACCGATGGGCGGGGGGGGGGGCTAGTTGCCGTCCAATCACTTTCAACTATTAAAAAGGGCACTAGCCCTTTGAACTTCCAATCGAATGAGCCTTTTTTGAAGTTTTTACGACATCGCCTTCTATAAAAACCTTATATGCCCCCAGGGCATAACTTAAAACCCTTGCCTTGAGGGCTGTGGGGAAGTGTCCTCCTTAAAAACATATTTTCTATTTGGAAATCAACTTCGCTGAACAAAATGGCTATCTCAAAATTTTCATTGGATGTGTTTGGGGGAATGATGGGTATGGGGGGGCCAGTTGCCCTCCAATCACTTTTGACTATTAAAAAGCGCACTAGCCCTTTGAATTTCAAATCGAATGAGCTTTTTTTGAAGTTTCTACAACACCTTCTATAAAAACCTTATATGCCCCCAGGGCATAACTTAAAACCCTTGCCCTGAGGGTTGTGGGGGAGTGTCCTACTCAACATTTTTTCTATCTGGAAATCAACTACGCTGAACAAAATGGCTGTCTCAAAATTTTGATTGGACGTGTTGGGGGGAATGATTGGTGTTGGGGGGGGGGGCTAGTTGCCCTCCAATCACTTTCGACTATTAAAAAGGGTACTAGTCCTTTGAATTTCCAATCGAATGAGCCTGTTTTGAAGTTTCTACGACAACGCCTTCTATAAAAACCTTATATGCCCCCAGGGCATAACTTAAAACCCTGGCCCTGAGGGTTGTGGGGGAGTGCCATCCTCAAAAACATATTTTCCATTTGAAAATCAACTACGCAGAACAAAATGGCTTTCTCAAAATTTTGATTGGATGTGTTTGAGGGAAGGATGGGCGTGGGGGGGGGGGCTAGTTGCCCTCCAATCTTTTTGACAATTCAAAAGGGCACTAGAACTCTCGTCGAATGAGCCCCCTTTGATATTTTTACGACAACCCCTTCCATATGAAGTGCCTCTGGGAAAAGATAATAATAATAATAATAAAAATAAAACATTGGAGCCGTATGGCCTTTACTATAGGCAACGCTATAGCGTTGCCTATACTACAAGGTGAACTAACAGCAAATGAAATTAATACCCTGAGTTCAGATTAATGAATTAATTAATTATTCATTTTGATTTGATAAACCTACCTTATTTTCAATGTAAACTTTCTTTTTGAAATATTCTTTTCTTTAGGTGGGAGGGGAGGGGGAATATCAAGGTTAAAAAATAAGTTTGTTTGATGTGAAAGCCTTATGTTTCTTAGAAAATTGCAAAATTTGGCACGTATTGGGTCAAGCAAAGTAGAGTCGGCTTGAAGCCTTTGAACTACCTCAGCTTCAGAATTTAGACCAGGCCTCTGATTCAGGTTACTTTGTGCAGAAAAATTGTTACCATTTAAATGCTGCATTCGTACGTAGTCAGGATTTTTTAGTGGGGGAATTCGGGTTAACAAAAACCAAATAATACATTTTGCAGTTAGTGGATTGTAAATTCTTTTCACGGAGGGGGCATGAGATTCAAAAAACAGTTGTTTTTTTTGTCAAAAGAACCTTATATTCTTTTGAATTTTATAGAATTGTCCATCTTTTTCGTCTATTCGTATTTGGTTAGCAAAAGGTACCTAGCAAAGGTTTTTAGTATTTAGCTAACAGGTGTTTTTTCTTTCTTCGCGTGGGGAGCTGTTTCCATTGAAATATCAAGTTCATATGCAGACAGGATTAATTTTAGGGGGTGATTGGAAAGGGTTTAGACAATATTGTCATAACCAGGAGCGTCACTAACCAAAAGGTTTGGGAGTGGGGGGGGAAATGGATTTTACCAACTGGAGGATCATTTTTACTGACCGCTTGAAATGATGTTGCTATTAAAATTACTTCATTTTTCGTGTTTTTTCAAACAGTTCGTGGTAACGAACTGCAAGTAAGGAGCGACCCGGCTCAATAGTAATCGAAACTCTAAAAAAAGGAATTTTGATACCAATAGATACATCAAAATAATCAAATTTTTATGCTGATTTCAAATATATAAGTTTCATCCAGTTTAGTCTTACCCGTCAAAAGTTAAGGGCCTGAGGAAATTTGTCTTATTTTCGAAAAAAGGGGGAAACATCCTCTAAAAGTCATAGAACCTTAATAAAAATCACACCATCAGATTCAGCCTATCAGAGAATCCTGATGTAGAGGTTTCAAGCTTCTATCTGCAAAAATGTGGAATATTGTATTTTTTTTACCAGAAGAAAGATCACGGATGCGTGTTTATTTGTTTTTTTTTGTTTGTTTTTTTTCCCAGGGCTGATCGTATCGACCCAGTGGTCCTAGAATATCGCGGGAGGGCTCATTCGAACGGAAATTAAAAGCTTTAGTGCCCTTTTTAAGTGACCAAAAAAAATGGAGGGCAACTAGGCCCCTCTCACGCTCATGCTTTTCCCTATGTCACCCGATCAAAATTTTGAGATAGCCATTTTGTTCAGCATGATCGAAAAATATAATAACTATGTCTTTGAGGATGACTTAATCCCCCACAGTCCCCGGGGAAGGGTTGCAAGTTATGAACTTTGCCCAATGTTTACATATAGTATTAGTTATTGGGAAATATACAGACGTTTTCAGGGGGGATTTGTTCTGGTAGCGGGTGGGGATCGGGGGTTACGTGGGAGGATCGTTTCATAGAGCAAGTTATCATGGGGGAAGAGACATTGCTATGAAGGGTGTGCCAGATTTCCCAGCATTATTTAAAAAAACGATCAGAAAATTTCAACTGAAAATTTTTCAACTGAAAACTTTTCAACATCAAAACTTAAAACGAACAGAAACTAATATGAATATGGCTGGGTTCGCCCCCTAGTCAATACCTCGCTCTTTACGCTAAAGCTTTTTTAGTACTTTCATAAGAGCTATTTATTCTAGTTAACGGCTTTTGTGATTAAGGGCTTATCCTTAATGAATTGGAAAAAAAATTTGAACTTTAGCGTAAAGAGTGAGGTATTGACTAGGAATTGAACCCCCTAATATACGTAATAAAAATATACAAATATAAAAGTTCGTTACGTAAGTTAGTTCGTAAATTACGTATACTTATCACTAATAAAAACGTTCGTAAATAAAATTGAACAACTTTCGAGAAAGCCATTTAGCCGCAAAAAAAAGGTAAAATTATTATATAAATTTCGTTTTAATTATTCATGTACGGTGAACCGAAATCAAAACCTGCATCAATTTTAAAACGTTCAGAAATTAAATAAAAAAACAAGTTTTTTTAACTGAAAGCAAGGAGCGACATTAAAACTTAAAACGAACAGACATGATTCCGTATATGAAAGGGGCTGTCCCCTCCTCAAGGCCTCGCTCTTGTACGCTGAAGTTTGACTCTGTCTCACAACTTTATTTTTTAAAACTATAAAAAACTTTAGCGTAAAGAGTGAGGCGTTGAGGAGGGGACAGCCCCTTTCATATACGGAATAAATTTTGTTCATTTTAAGTTTTAATGTCGCTCCTTACTTTCAGCTAAAAAAAAACTTGTTTTTTTATTTAATTACCGACAGAGAGCGATCCTTTTGCATTGATTTTGTGTCATATATTTCCATCGGCCTAACCACCTAATAAAAAAAATTACATGTTAGACCACTATTTTACCCACTCTTTTTATTGACTGGCTGAAAACAATTGGGTATAGGGTGTCCCTCTCCCTCTCCATACATGACGCCCTTGGACTATACCCAAACCTAAAGATTCATCTTATAGCTCGGTAATCCTGTATTAAACGCACTCTTTTATATACTGCTAATTTGGTTAATGCTAATGAAATAAATAAAATAGGATGAAAAATAATAGTTTCGAAAAAAATTTGGGCACATTAGGGCGGAGTGGGGGTAAAGCTTAGTATATATTATTACGTAACCTAACCTAGGTACCCCCCCCCCCTAGACCCCCCGAGAACAACAGTTTAAATATCGTATACGCAATGAAAACCACGCTACACATTATATTACCCTATAGCGGTGTCTTAAATTAACCCTTCAAAACCAGTTTTTCATGACTGGTTTCCATTGCAGTATATAAAAGAGTGCGTTTAATAAAGGAGTACCTTTAGTTCTTCAAAATGGACCATTAAGCTCGAATTAGCCTTATCTTTATTTAAAGATATAAAATAGTCTTAGAAAACGTCATGATGTGCTACTGGTCAATTTTACCGGTACAATAATTCATATCTAAAGTTCTGCTTTATGCTGCTATTATTTACTTTATCATTTGCTAATACTTTTTGAATTTCTTTCTCTCTTTTTTTCCTTTTCCCTCTCTCTGCCTCTATCTCTCTCCCAATCTCTCTCCTTTTCTTTCTCTTCCTGTCACTGATTGTTCCATATTTGTTGTCGTTAGCTCGTATTCCACTTCCCATATTTGTACATATCTTTATTCATTTTTTTTAAATATGCTGCAAAGTTTCAACCTCATAAGAGGTCTGAAAGACAATGGCTGATAAAATGAAAATGTTTCGTCACCTCAAAGACTGTATTACTCAGCTCCACAATTATATTAATATATTTTGTTTATTTAAATACTTTGGGAAAATTTTTTTGCCGGTAGCTTAGAAATTTAACTTTTGCTTTCTTGCAATAGAGAAAGACTGACACCGGCACAAGAGCTTACGTACACCATCACGTAGACCTTTGATACAAACTTAAACGTAAAATAAAATGATTTAGAAATATTTAGACATCTAACACCTACCGTATTAAACTTCTCTAAAGAAAAGCGACATTTATTCTCAAGATTTTTTGTAATCCACATGTATATGTTATTTGGCTTTTTTTCAATGTATTGAGGAATGTTATTAATTAGCTAATTGTTTGAAGGTAAAACAGGGACGGCAACCTGTGTTGAACGCAAAAGTTGAAGCAACTGTAACATCGAGCCAACATTCATTTGCTGTTCCTATTCCTCTGTTCGACAATGGCAATGGCGGCAAGTATTTAAGTTTTTTTTCTCATATTTGCACTCAAGATGGAGGATGAGAATTGAAAATTTCCTCCCTCTGCGTTTAATTCGAAGGACCTTTGGACCAACTTTAAGAATGTGGCTCTAAAACTGCATTTTCACGATTGGTTCGTTTCTGGGGCAAAAAGGAAGTATTTACCGTTTTTTGGTATTATAGAGTTTAGTTCATACGAGTCCTTGCACAAGACCGTTTCCAGAAATCACAGGGAGGTGAGAGCAACTACTATCAGGATTTTTTGCTTTTACCAGGATCCAAATGAAAGTCCAGGAAAGGAACGGTTTGACCGGGAACAAATTGCAAGAGAACAGATTCTTTGACTACCCGACTCAAAAAAAATGTGCCGATTCCTAATATGGAAAGTTTGCTCATCTATCTGTTTCACAAATATGTTTTTTTAGGTAGAGGTCGATTTTGTGGGGGTGAATCTCTGTTTCATATATAGGCGTACAACAACAAAATTGATGTCTAGAATAGTGTAACAGGTCACGGTGCTTACGAAAATCACTTTTATTTGAACGTAGAATTAAAACTTAGGTTTTTCGAGGTTGAGGTTGATTTTAAGAAGGTGAAATTCGTGCTTCCTTATAAAGGCGTGCTACAACAAAATTGATGTCTAGAATAGGGTATTAGATCACGATGATTATGAAAATCACCTTTAGCCTATATGAACGTAAAACTGATTTTGTGGTTGATTTTGAGGAGGTGAATTCGTTTTTACATATAAAGGCGTACAGCAACAAAATTGATGTTTAGAATAGGGTAATATATCACGGTGATTATGAAAATCACCTTTGTTTGAACGTAAAATTAAAACTTAATTTAAATATTCCATTAGGGTTAAACCACGCTTAATCTGAAAGAAACCGGTCTTAAAATATAGAATGATAACTATGACCCAGTTCAATGATTTAACTAACGATTAAAACATTCTCAACTTTTTCAGTTATATAATATACAAATGTCATAAAAATCGAAATATCAATATTCACATATCTTCGTTATCTTCCAGATCATCAGCTCCGAGAAACTCAGTTGTAACACAGTTAGCGCAACTTGTTCACTCGCAAGGTCCACAGGCCCTGGTGCATTTCATGCCATTTCTTTTGCAAGTGCATCGCATATTTGAACAGTCGGTTTTCCAGTTACAGTGAAAAACTGTAAGGAGAGAGTTTGGGGTAGCTGGGAGTTTACCAAAAATAGGGCAATATAGTCCATTCTGAATTACCCAACCGAACTGGGTAGGGTCGAGATTACATCCCAGGGCTTTCCATGATCCAACTTGCAAATTAACTCGAAATGAGTGGAAGCTGCAAGCATCGCTGGTGGGAGGGAGAACTTTAGACTCAACATACGAAGCAGATGCTGTAACTTTCTCGATGAATTTGAGATGACGCAACTGATTGAGGGTTGAAATTGAGCCTGGGCACTTATATAAAAGCATCATTGCTTTCTCCCCAGCTACTGAAATCTCGTGCTTGGTGGATAGTGGGTCCATAAAAACTTCAGCGGATTCGTAAAACTCATTGTTTTTGTTTATCAGAAGCCGTAGTCCCGCTGACTTCCCAATGGCTACCTGTCTGTGTGTGATAACACAGGAGTATAAGCAGTGTCGTCTTCAACCAGGACAGTAGCCATTGAAGAAGCAGATCGAACTGCAGTTAGAACAATGAGAAGAATAGCGTCACCTTCTGCCTGGTATACCTGACACCCAGCTTTGGTCAGGTACTCACTGGTCATGGCTATGATTGCTTGCTTATTCTTGAAGTTGCTTAGGAACACTTCTTTCTTTGTAGAACAGACCATATTCCTGTTAAAATTGATCTGTGGTTACGACCGTGACCCTTTCCATCTCAAATGGGTGATGTGTTTGATTAAAGATGCTTGGTTGTATCCGTCGAAAACCACTGACGTCCTTTGCAACTCGTATTTCAGTGCAACGTAGTCAACGTACTTCTGGCAGATACTATCATAAGTTGGGTTATTGTCCCAAGGGATTCGCTGAAGCAGTGCCCCACCCTCGAGAACCATATGCTTGTCACTGAAATCTTTGACGAAGTCTTCAGTTTTTGGCTGCTGCTCTACAAATAGACGCCGCATCGCATCGGTAAGGGCAGGCTCATCGGCTAATCGTGGAAGGCGGTTTGGTTTTTGCACATTTTTGGAGTCGGGTAGTCAAAGAATCTTTTCTCTTGCAATATGTTCCCGGTTAGGCCCTTTTTTTCACGCACTTCCTGGACTATGCGAGTATTTTTCATTTCTTCTTTTGATAAAAAGTTCAAAATTGAAAACGGCAAATAAATTACTTTGAGGCGGTCTTGTCCGAGTGGTTAAGGCATCTGACCCAAAATCAGGTTCCTTATGGGAGTGTACTAGGTTCGAATCCTACAGGTTGTGGGAAATTTTTTTGTCTTTAGAATAATGTATTGTATGATAATATTTACTGTATATGGTTATTTCTATGGCACTAAACAAATCCGGAACTTGGCCATATTTCGCAACATTTTTCTTCATACATAGATTAAAGTATTTATTATCTTTCTGTTTACGGATTTGCAGCTGAACTATTCTAGCTAAATATATGGAATTTATATATATTATATATATATATATATATATATATATATATATATATATTATATATATATATATATATATATATATATATATATATATATATATATATATATATATATATATATATATATATATATATATATATATATATATATATATATATATATATATATACATATATATGTGTGTTGTGTGTGTGTGTGTGCTTGTTTAAAGATGTAAGACAGATTGACAAAGATGGAAAAAAATATATCAAAATTTATTGATCATTTATTGAATATTTTTTTTTTCTTTAGAATTACAACAGAGCTCTGTTGCTGTTGCTTAGGGTGAGCAAAACACCACTAGTTTAGCTATGAAAATTATTTATAACGTGCACTGTTTTACAGCCAAACTTTACTACCCAAAACGATGATATCGAACAGTTCCTGGTAACGAACTGTAAGTAAGGAGCGACCCGACTCAATACTAACAGAAACTCTAAAGAACGGAGTTTTGATACAAATTGATACATCAAAAGAATTGTATTTCTACACTGATTTTAAATATGTAAGTTTCATCAAGTTTAGTCTTACCCGTCAAAAGTTATTTTGACGAGAATATGACTAATATGCAAATTTCGTTTTAATAATTCATGTACGGTGAGCCAAATTCAAAACATGCATTAATTCAAAAACGTTCAGGAATTAAATAAAAAAACAAGTTTTTTTTAACTGAAAGTAAGGAGCGACATTAAAATTTAAAAAGAACATAAATTATTCCATATATAAAAGGGGCTGTCCCCTCCTCAACGCCCCGCTCTTTACGCTAAAGTTTGACTTTTTCTCACAGCTCTACTTTTTAAAACAATAAAAAACTTTAGCGTAAAGAGCGGGGGGCTGAGGAGGGGACAGCCCCTTTTATATACGGAATAAATTCTGTTCATTTTAAGTTTAAATGTCGCTCCTTACTTCCAGTTAAAAAAAGAAATTTTTTTGTTTAATTTAACCAGAAATTACTTCAATTTATGTCAATTTATTTAAGTTCCTTTTATTCCCTGTTATTTTTAGCTTTGTGCCTTATTCTTAAAATTCAATCCATACTTCTTAGTTCTGGTCAGGGTTGCCACCTGGCGAGAAAAAATCACTAGATTTTAGTGATTTCATTATCAATTTATTTGCTGAGTGATTTTTTTTGCTTAGGCAATATAAAAAAAAATCACTAGAAATAGTGATAAATCACTAGGGGTGCCCAGGCGTGTTACTAGCCAAAATGTTTGGGGGAGGGGGGATCAAGAGGTTTCACCGATTGGCTGGTCGTTTTTACCGACTGTTTTGGTAAAAAAATTTAGCATAATGTCCCTTTCGAATACAATACGTAAAAATCACTGCACGACTATGTAAAACCGCTGCATTTACCAACCGAGATTCAGATTTCGGTACACATCATGTCACTATTTTAATAATGTTTATTTAACCAATTGGAAAACTGTGGTATCATCTGTAAAATCACGGCAGGAGTCGGTAAAACTGCTGCATTTACCGTCCAAATTCGAAATTTCTGTAGATGACATGTCAGTATTTTTGTAGTCTTTATTGAACCAAACATAGAATTTTACCGACTTATTTTTTTTTTTACCGAGTAACCAAAAACATTGGGAGGGGGTCTCCCCTCCCCTAATACGTGACGGCCCTGGGGTGGCAACCCTACTTTTGGTAACAAACTAAACATTATCTCGTTTCAGATCCTGATGTTACAGAAAATGACGGTATTTACTCTCGATATTTACCATACATTATTGGTAATCGAACTGAATACTCAATATCTGTTTCTGTTCATGGGTATGAAGGTCAAACTTTTTCTGTATATGACTCATCGTTAAGAGACCAGAGCAAAAGATCAAAAAGAGCTATTTCATTGGACCCAGGTAATTTGAATTGTCCGTCATATTAGTATTATAGTTGTTTGCGTACCTCTGCCCCTTTATTTTTTTTGTTCTTAGCAGCCAAATTTCCTCCCATCCGTGAAATGACGGGAAAAATTGTAAAAGGATAAACTAAGTAACGTAAATTGCTCGGTCACGTTTTAATGCTGAATCGATGGTCTAAGCTCATTTTCTTCTTTTTGTTTCTAAGTAAATTTAGAAAAAAATTAAACAAAAAATATAATCCTTGTTGTTTTCTCAACAAACCATCTTGCCGAGCTAAAACCTGGGGGAAATCCATTTTCTATTCTATTCTTGGGTAATTTTACTCGCTTAGTGTATTTGAAAAGCATTTTTGCAACTTGGGGCGGGATTGTACCCACATCCTCCTCATCGACGTTTGTAGCCACATGGCTCCTCGTAGCCACATGGCTATAAAAGACGTTTATAGCCACAAATTAGTGTTTTATTTAATTACAGTTTGTAGCCGAATGACGTTTGTAGCCGATTGTAACTACATCAAGCTTTTTAAGCCTCCTATTTACTGTTTGGTGACGCATTATATCACTGAACCATTGTTACGAAAAGACCCTTAAAACGTGTTTTATTTCCAGCCCTGTTTTTTGCTAAGTTGCAATTTTCACGTTCATCACTAAAATGCTTTTCAAACTTTATTCTTATGTTTATCAATGTGTTTCATTAGCATAGCCAACAGGCCCTCTGATAAATGTTTTTTGATAGAATTAACACTTAAAATTACTTGCCTTGAATCGGCCACGCTCATCACTGAAACACTTAAAATTATAGTCCTTTGTTTTTCGAACTTTCTTTAGCGTTACTCAAAGCTCTCGAAGTCACATTTTTTGACGTGAAATCATGTTTTTACACTAATCACAATTTTCTTACCCAACACTTCTAAAATTCTGTTTATGTGCTACTCAGAAACAGAACTAGACTCTTTTCATTCATCATGGTTGCTGTCTTAGCTGCACCCAAGTAAAGAACGAACTCTAGCTCATGATAACCGAAAATTTAGAAACGTGTTAACGAAAAAAAAATGCCAAGTGACAAAAAATTGCGATTCGAACCTTATTCAGGAATTGTAACTACGGTTTCGAATAATCTCAATAATAAAAACTTGTTGCGAAAAAAAATTTATTGGGATTTTAAACAAATATCTGAAACCCCACTAAAATCTGTTGGATCGAAATGAAAACTACACCATTGGAATCACCATGTCCAAAACCTCCCAACTAGAATGATTATAGCCCTCCATCTTGAGCAACAAGGAAAATAACTTTTTGCATGGGAAGTAGTGGCGCTTCTCCTTATTCTTCCTTCTTTTTTTTTCTGGCAGTACTAGTGGGGTGCTGGAAGATCATAGAGAGATTTTCCAGGGCTCATTCGAAAAAAATCGCTATATTTAGTACCTTTAAAGTATTAAAATATAGAATTAAAATAAAGTGCATTCCTTGACGAAAACTGCAACTTCATATACAAGATGGCGTAAATCTCTCGACGAGATACTATAACATGTATCGTTTGAAAGGCTACTTCTCTGGGGTATTATGACATATTTGGATAATTACTGAACTAAAAGGTGTTCTTGAAAGTGTTTTAGTTAAATGATGTTTCGATATGATGTTTTGATATTAAAATCAGCTTTATGTTTAATTGTAAAAACTGTAGTATTGCCTGTTAATCTTTAAAAATTTTTAAAGATTCCGTTTTCACTGTCCGATTCGATTCCGTTTTCACTGTCCCTGGTCATTTAAAGTCGAGTTCTCCGAGTTGTGTTTATTGTCTGTATTATAGCGGTCTCAACTTCGAGAATGCTCTTGTAGAAATTAGAAAAAAACAAAATTAAAGCTTATTTCCACTAAAGTTCGATTCTAGGAAAGATCGACTTTCGCAGAAGAAATAAGAAAACTGAGCCTACCCCATTTTCAACTTTTTTTGTTTTGACTTTGAAAATTGCCTTCGATCTGTGCCTAAAACATTGGTGCTTAACATTCAAAGCACCAAATGAATCATCCAACTGAAAATTATTTTTTCCTCGTTGAATAAACCTTTTCTCGCGTTTTCATTAGTTAATTAGCTTTCTATTAATTTTTTAAAACGCCCAATGGAAACACAATTTAATTTTTCAAATGTATGCAAGTTGTTATAGTGCAGCGCTGTCTGTATAATCAAACAATTTTTGTCGCAATGCGATGGCAATACTATGTATGTTTTCGTGTAATTTTTATCTTTATTTCTCTGAATTTGTTATTATTGAACTTTACGTGATGATGATGAAGGAACATAGCTATAGTACCACATTTCATTTTGAGAAAGACAGTCTTCTTGAAATAAAGCTTTGGTTTTTTAATTCTAATTTTTGACATTTATTCAATTAAAAAACATCTTAAAACTTGGCAAAACTAATTTTGTCACACAATTCTGGCCAACGCTATAATCGACATTTTGCTAGTAAATACAGAATACTTTTTCTTGTCTCTGTTCTACCCTTGTAATTTCTCAGTAATAGAACAGCTAATTTTCCCTTTTAAACCAAATGAGTAAATGTGAATTATACTGAGAACAGTGGAATTGAAGTTCAAGGATAAGAATAGAAACTAAGAAACAAAAACTATAGGAGGAAGTAAAATGATAGATAGATTGATAGATATTTATTGGAAAAAAGACTATCACAAGCTATCACAAAAAGACTTATTATTTTCCTATTTTTTTTTTTTCTGGCTAAATTTCCACTCTTGGGGATCCGTTTTCTGAGACCTTGTAAATTTATCTGTTGAATAATTAAAATGAAAATAATTACAAATTTGTGTTTTCGGTTTAACTTCGGGTGTTGCATTTCTCTTGTTGTTTATTTTATTAATGCACTTCTGAGAAATTAGTTACTTCCTAATTCTATTTCTTATTTCTTTTCTTTAGTGTTTCGAATTAATCCTACAAGAGTTGGAAATCTTCTTCAGTGTTTCTTCCTTTTTTTCTTGTTTCAATGTTTTTTTTTCTTTTCAGCAATAGTCTACTTTCCTGTGGGACCTTGCTAATAACCCCTAATCATTTGAAAAAAAACTTTTTTTCATCATATAGGCTAATGAATGGGATAGAAAAAACTTCCTTTCTTTTCTTGTCTTCCTTTCTTGTTTTGAATACTTTCTTTCTTTTGTTCAGCAATAGTTCCAATTTGCTGTGGCAGCTCAATAACAATCCCCAGTCATCTGAAGAAGCCTATCTCAACATTTTCTCGGATCACCGTTGGACCCCTCTTGGTTGCTACAGGCTATGCCTCAGAGGATCTTATTCCTCCAGGCCGTATTTCAGACTTGTATGTGACATCAGACATAGACAAAACTATTTGGAACTTTACATGGACTGCCACAGGAGGTGATCTGGACTACGGTGTTGGTAAGTTTTAACTATTCTACTGTAGGCAAGGTCTTGCAATCTAGTAACTGGAAGAGCTAGGCCCTACTGCTCACTCTGTCGTTTTTTTTAAAGTATGCGGTTGATTTCACCTGGTTCATGTATGTAAAATTTAGTCTTGAATTTCTTATCAATTTTTCTTCTTTAATGCTGTAAAATTGAGACAACCTGAATTTTAGAGAACGAGGTTGAATCTCGTACACTTTAAAGATTCAGGTCTAACTTTTTTGAGGAGAGGGGTGTGGAGTATTTTTCCTGGGATTTGGATAATCAGACAATACTAAAAAAGTGTATTTCATATAACCATTAAATAAACAATTTCAGAAGGAGATAAGTACCCCTCGGATCAATTTCGAAAGAGGAGATCTACTCCTCCAGCAGGTTTGTTGCGTATTAAAGTTAACATGAATTCATGTTAACTAAATGCTTGACACTTCTTTCTGTAATCGCAACAGGATTGAACCCTAATCTACACAAAAAGAGAAAATAAGGAAAACTGTCGGGGAAATAATCTTCCTTATTTATGGCGTGACAAGTAACGAAGAATGACAGGTTTTGGGATAGCGTTTCCTTGAAAAAAGAAAACAAAATGGAGCTTCAAAAAAATTGGAACATCATTGACCTTGGATGCTTCATTATAAATGATTTAGATTATTTTGTAACAATATTTCAAATGTAATAACTTCTTTGTAAGAAACAACGTTTTAAATAAATCTTTTTTTATTGTCGCCATATCCCGATCCAAAATTTGCACCAAGGCCGTTTGATAATAGAGAATAAAAATCTCATTTTTGCCAAACATGGTATGTTATAATGCCCTCTGTGAAATAAAAAATTAGATGATTGTTTTAGCTGAATATTCGTCTCTGTGCCAAGTTGAAGAAACGGAATAAAATGCACTTTTTCTTTTCTTTTGCTTTGTCTTAAGTATATTTTCGCTTTCATGGAATATGTTGGTTTAAAAATTTTCACTTATTTACCAATCTGTCGAACAAAAATTCGGATGGAACTCCGATTCTATTGCAATTCCTTAATTGATGGGTTGACGGGTTTGTTTTTTCAATCTCTCATCACACAGGGGGATTTTTCCCATGTATAAGGCTTTAATTGTATATTTTTAGCTTCTATAGTCTCTATTTATACTTATCAAACAGTTCGTGGTAACGAACTGTAAGTAAGGAGCGACCCGGCTAAATAGTAACCGAAACTCTAAAAACGGAATTTTGATACCAAGAGATACATCAGAAGAATCAGATTTTTATGCTGATTTCAAATATATAAGTTTCATCAAGTTTAGTCTTACCCATCAAAAGTTAGACGCCTGAGAAAATTTGCCTTATTTTCGAAAAAAGGGAGAAACAACCCCTAAAAGTCACAAAACTTTAATGAAAATCACACCATCAGATTCAGCGTATCAGAGAACCCTACTACAGATGTTTCAAGCTCCTATCTGCAAAAATGTGGAACTTCGTATTTTTTGCCAGAAGAAAGATCACGGATGCGTGTTTATTTATTTTTTTTTTTTTTTTTTTTTTTTTTTCCCAGGGGTGATCGTATCGATCCAGTAGTCCTAGAATATCGTGAGAGGGCTCATTCAAACGGAAATTAAATGTTCTAGTGTCCTTTTTAAGTGACCAAAAAAATTGGAGAGCAACTTGGCCCCCTCCCACGCTCATTTTTTTCCCGAAGTCACCCAACCAAAATTTTTAGATAGCCATTTTGTTCAGCATATTCGAAAATCTAATTAATATGTCTTTGAGGATGACTTAATCCCCCACAGTTCCCAGGGGAAGGGCTGCAAGTTATAAACTTTGCCCATTGCTTATATATAGTATTGGTTATTGGGAAGTATACATGCGTTTTCAGGAGGAATTTTTTTCTAGTGGGGGGTCGGGGTCGGAGTAGGGGTTGCGGGGGAGGATCTTTTCATGGACAACATTTCCTTGGGGAAGGGAAATTTCTATGAAGGGGAAGCCAGATTTCCCAGCATTATTTAAAAAACGATCAGAAATTAAATGAAAAAAAACAAGTTTTTTTTAACTGAAAGTAAGGAGCGACATTAAAACTTAAAATGAACAGAAATTATTTCACATAGGGGATGTCCCCTCCTCAACACCTCGCTCTTTACGCCGAAGTTTGACTCTGTCTCACAACTTGATTTTTTAAAACAATAAACAACTTTAGCGTAAAGAGCGAGGTGCTGAGGAGGGGACAGCCCCTTTCATATGCGGAATAATTTCTGTTCGTTTTAAGTTTTAATGTCGCTCCTTACTTTCAGTTAAAAAAAACTTGTTTTTTTAGTTAATTTCCCAAAAGAACCAACAGGAAATGTCTAAGAGTTTAGAATGTTCAAGAGATATGCTAAATCAGTCTGGCTTGAGTGATTCTCAATGCGTTACGTGACATTGTTCACGAAGCATATCTTAGAATTAGAATCAGAATGACGAGGTGGTTAATAAGCGGGTGATCAGGATTATACTGAGCCAGAAGTATATCTACTATCAATTCACTGCAACACCAAGCTGCCTGAGGCAAATACACCTGCGTACGCTCCTCCATCACAATCTATTTAAAACCTCCCTCTTTACACCTTCCCAAAAATTTTCATTTTCTCTTTTTCATCTTTTCTAACGACATCCTCCCAACCTATTCAGGGACGACCTGCTTTTCACTTTTCTGAAGTACCTGCATGTCAGAAGTGTATCACTTACAAGAATATCCTATATGCCCTAACTTCCCAACCCTACGTGATCGGTATTTCCAATTAATGCACAAGCTTGAGAAATCTGTACTTTTCTCAAAAGTTATTGTTCATCACATCCTCCAGCTACACCAGTAATTGCAAACACCGTCACAAAAACTGGGTGGTGCCACCCAAATGCAGGACAGGCCGTCGTGTGAATTATTTGTGCCTTTGTCAGTGTTTTCAGCCAATAATAACCAGCGTGTTTGTGTATTTTACTTGCAGAAAAGAGTGACTCATAGTAGGACTTTGGCTATGACTTTGATTGCTGTTCTGTTAATAAATATCCTGGATTCTGATTATATTGTTATAAAATCTAGATGTCTTGAACCTTTTTTTCAACTCCGAGGTCCCCATTCTCTTGGCTTTTTTCCTTGATCTTTTTTTTCGGGGAATCCTAAAATTAGTTTATAGCCATGTCTGTAGTACACATTATGCTTTTTTGAAGTTTCAAGTTTTGATTTTGTGAATCTAAAATTCTTCGATCTTATAACTCTAAGATCTTATAAATTTCTTTAAGGCTCTGAGTATAAAGAAAAAAAAATAATCCGTTCCTGCATCTTACTTCTTTTCTGCTTTTTTCATCCTTTGCTTCTGCTGATTTCTTCTCATATCTTTCTCTAGTCGGATATGGTCGGGTAATGGTTTCAGCATTATTTTTTTTTTTTTTTTTTGTCGTCTCTTTTCTATTTGTCAACCCTAGTATAGCTTTTTTTCCATTTCAGCTCAAAGATATGACCTTCGGTACGGATATAACCCCGAGTTAATAAACGGCGAGATGTTTGAAAGCCTAGATCAAATCGGAGTTAACCGACCTCCAAGTCCAGCTGGTTTAACCGACTATGTTATAGGAAATTTCGATCACCTCCCACACTTTCGTCCAATATTTTTTGCGCTAAGAGCAATTGATTTGAACGAAAATAAAGGTCCAATTTCAAACATTGTTGAGGTTTTTGTGGCTAAGCCCGTTTCCACCACGACTCCGGGGGGAAGTGGGGGACCACCCCCTGGTGGCTCAATCCTAACAGATGCAGAAATAGCTGGTATTGCCTTTGGCTCTGCACTTGCTCTTGGTCTAATATTACTTGTAATCGTAATATGTTTAAAGAGACGAAAAGAAAAGTCTGCACAATACAGACAAAATCTAAACGGTATACACTTAAACAAGGGATAAAGACAATGAAGGCTAATGAAAATGAAACGAAAAGGCCAATAGCCGTTATTCCTACTCAAGACCCAATGCATTGGAGTGCCAGTGAACTTTTACAAGAACATGAAAAGCGACACCGTAACTCAACCATTGAACCGCATAGTTACGTACGTGATTTTGAAAACCGATATGCTAGCATGAGTGACGTAACCGATTCTTATTCAAGGAGTGCACATATTCCTGAGTCTAAACCCGTAGGGCCTCCTACTCTTCCAAAACCAAAAAGGCCAGAAAGCCAATTAGGATCCGAATTAGGATCTCAGTCATCTTTAGCTAGTGATAGAAGAAGAAGAAATATTACCCAAGTATGAATTTGCGCTTTTTTGTGCTCATTTAGATTTAGTGCTAGTACCTGTCAAAAGTAAAGAAGTAAGGTAGAATGTGGCGAGTGCACAAAATTATAAGCAATGTGATAGTGAAAAAGCACGTTTTACGGATGACAGATTTCCAAAGACTTTTTGGCAATCCGTCAGGGGCCAAGTCCGTCAATCCGTTCCTAAATGAGATGAGTAGAGATCATGGAAATAGAGGAAATTAGAACTTCATAGGAGGAAGTAATGAGTGAAGCTTTGGGTAAGGTGGGGTTGAGTAGGATCATGCACAATTGCATTGGCCTCAGGCAGCTTGGTGCTGCAGTTATATGGCAGCAGTGGTAGTAGTAGTATATAGAGGAAGAGCATGATTAGTGATAAATATTGTAGTGGGTGACAATATAGTTTTATAAATTTGTTAAGGGGTGTATTAATGATAAATTAAGTATTTGAAATCAAAACAATAAGTAAAAATTTAAATCTCCATGAAAATAATTAATGAAGCTTATTAATTAGAAAAGAAACGATTACAAGTAGTTTGGTTGGAATAAAAAAGGGTGGTACTCCTGTATTGAACGTACTCTTGTATACACAGCAATGGAAACCAGTCAGGAAAAACATGTTTTTGACGGGTTAATTTAAGACCGCTATAGAGTAATGCAATGCATAGCGTGGTTTTCATTGTGTTACGATATTTAAACTGCTATTTTATGGGGTTTAGGGGGGGGGGGAGGTACCTAGGTTAGGTTAAGTTACGTATTCAATATATGCTATGCTTTACCCTCCACCCCCTACCCCTAATGTGCAAATATATAGCCCAAATTTGTTTATAAACTATTATATATTGATCTTATTTTATTTTATTTCATTAGAATTAACTAAACTAGCAGTATATAAAAGAGTACGTTTAATACAGGAGTACCAAAAGGATTGTCTGCAGGTGCTCCAATTGAGCCACCATCGTAGAGCTGCACACAATTTTTCCGCGAATGAGGCTCAGCAACAAATTTCTTGCCTCAAAATACCTCTTATTCCAGATTTTATTATACTTTCGGCGTTCTAAGGGAAAAGACGGAAATTCAACCGTCTGATCTCCTGCGCTGTATGCACACATGACCATTTGGATAAACCCTGAATAATAAAAAGCTCCATTTTTTTTTATTAAATGAATTTGAGCATGCTGGAACAAGTTTCACGCCTAAATTTCTTATGTAAGATTACCCGAGAAGTTTATAAGAAAAAGTGAATCATTTCAGCACTTAGGCAGGAATAAGGGTAGTTATCCTTGCCTCATCACCCTCAAGAAAAGTCCAAAGATTGGTCAGACGAGCGAAAAAAAAATCAACGAATGTTACCAAAAACTGTTTCAAATTTTGGGACTCTCCCCTAACAACCATGTACCCTCCGCTCCCCGGAGGGCTGTATTGTGTGCATTAATGTGGCAATTTGAAATATAGTCTGCCTGCATTCGGCTTGTACGAAGGAATTTATTGCTAGGGGAAGGGGATCACCATCAATGGGCAAGTTACGCAGAAAGAAACCATAAAAGTTAAATGAAAAATATTAAAAGAAGTTAAAAATGAAAAATATTGTGATTTCTGTCAAGGATTTGATCCAAAACCCCCTCTTGTGTGCGTGACTGGTCCAAATGGCTATTACTGAGATAACTCATTCCAAATTATACTATTATCAGATATAATACAGGCAAATTATAAAGTAAATAGAATAAACTTTTGGAAAAATTACAGAATTTTCGCAGGATTGGGGCACCGGCCAGAAACCGTGACTCTGTGTGCATCCCCGAGCAGCAATATAGCCAGGATTATTTTTCAGAAGGTTTTGAACTCGGTTGGAGTTCCAGCCCCTAAAATAATTCTTCATAATATTTGCGAGCTTAAGATTGGGCATTCTGACTAAAAAGCATATAAGTTATAGCTAAATACATTATAGTCAATTATAGTATTTGTGAAACAAATATTTTTGTGCATCAGGCTTTACTGAAAATTTTGGGAAAAATGGATTTTCATAAAGTTTTCCCCTCATAGTGAAATAAATTGAGGCAGTTCTATTCTTGTTGTTTCTTTGTAATTTCAAAGACAATGCATAAAAAGGAAGCTCTCTAAGGTCCATAAAAATAGGATACAGCGAATTTAACAAAATAAGAATTATTTCCATTGATTTATTATCAGTGGCTTACCTTGATTGATTATCCTACATGCTTTGTGCTAGTCTTATGGAGTTTGGCCAGAATTTATGTGCTTTTCATTTTACCATATTTTAAACCTATAAATATTGGCATGTATATATTTACTGTTATATACATTATGGGAGTAATTAGTCTTGCTATAATTGCAATTAGTTCGTTTTTTTACTTATGTACTCGTGTTTTGTCATAATTTATGTGAAACTTATGCTGTTTTCACACTACACCGTAGAGTTTTTATTGCGTTACGCCTTTGCGTTACGATAGGCAATCTTCCGGCACAAATTTTTTCTCCGTAACATAAGTAGCTACAAAAAGACTCGAATTCTATGTCCAATTTTAACTTACATAAATTTATGTTACGTTATGGAAAAGTTGACAAAGTAGCAATAAGGTGGAATTTCTGGACAAAATAATGAATAAATTTTGAATATAAATTAATGAACTTTTCCCAGAAAGCTTATCCTGTTTGATCGAAACTTGCATCTTCGTCTCCGCTTCACATTTTTAATTTTTGAGCAGTTTTCTTGTGATGATAGTGATGGTTTTAGACGACGATATTGAGGGCTCTACGGATTTTTATGCAAGTCTAGTGTGAAACGGCTTGTTTAAATGTGACAGATTGTGATTAACTTAACGGAACCGTTTCCCCCCCCCCCCCAATGAAAACACCAAAAACAAAATTTGTCAATGAACATATCAATAAAAATGGGTTTTTTGAACTTTAGGAAGGATCTGGGGAGGTGGAAAATTGCCCCGCCACAAACTCCACTCGCCACTCACCAATTGGTGACATTGCCACTTAACATAGACAATTACGTACGTAGTGTGAAAGCCGCTTGATGCTAGGCCTATATATTTCTAGTGTAAATATATTTTATATAATATTGTAAACACAGACTGTTAAAATTACATAGATTATATTTAAAACCAGATTTCAATATCTTTCTTAGCATTATTCTCAGTTTTTGAAATCATAAGAAATAACGGGATTATTTGGTGTAGAATAAGTTACGTACCAAAATAAAAGCAGAAATCTATTTCAGAAGATGAGTGTACATTTGAAAAAAGGCAAGAGAGAGACAAACCATATGAAAAATATCAAACATTTTATGAGATCAATCTTACAGACTTGAAGGGTTAGGAAAGGGAGGCTTTGAAGTTATTGGGGTCCGAGTAAGTTTTATTAAGTTTTAGGGGTGAATAGCTCAGGTCGAGGTCCAAATTAAGTACGCCTGAATCCATTTTGGAAGTGCCGACATCTTAAGGAGAGATAAACCTAAAAGTAAGGTCTAAAGAAGGTAAACTGCGAGTAATACACAGGAAATTAAAGAAACAAGTCAAAAATTTCTGAGTGAAAAAATTCCGAAAACTGGCACTGAGTTGCAGAAGTAGATTTTGATCCTGAATTGCATTTGAAAAATGTTACGGAGCCCATATATATCCTATCGAATGTACCCGTAAGTCTATCGCATGTACCCATAAGTCTATGCCCACTGATATCTCGTTCCTTAATCCTTTGAAATAAAACTTAATATTTTTATTTATTCCAAAATAGTGAGAAGTCTTAGGAACGATAAGAGTAGTATTTTAACCGTCTACACTGCCTAGAATATTTTTTCATGAAATCTATGATTTTCCGTGGGAAAAGTTTGGACTGTAATGCCAATTTTGCTTTCTTCATTATAGTGTTGTGAAATACAAAAACAAAAATAGTCTTGAGAAATACAAGCAGATAATTGTCTCTATTAGGTATTATGTCAATTTAGCACAAGTTACAAATAGCCTAATTAAGGCAAGCGAAATAGTTAGAGAATTTTAAAATTGGTTATTTACTTACGGTATTTTAGCAATGTAAAAGTGATACTAGATTGGAAATCTTGCTTATTAAATGCTGCTTTTACTTTTTCTTTTTTATATATGCATTTGTTTTTTATTGTGTGATCTCAGTGTTGTCCATTTAATAAATATTATATTATATAACCTGACAATTTTTTCAGTTTAGGCAAGACCTTGTTTTTGTATGAAATATATTTTGTTGGAAATGTAATAGATATTCGCATTATTATTAAAATCCTCACCATTATTCTGACTATTTCCTGATTTTTTAATATTTATTAAGTAAAAACACAAAAAGTTGTTAAATAAGAACACATTTTTTTTTGTTTTTTTTTACGTAAAGAAAGAGCGGTAACAAAACATAATATAGACAAAAGTTACAGTCATATCATACTAGCTGTTTACGTCAAAAAACTAGTCAAAGCTAGTCAAAAAGTTTGACTAGTGTTGAAGGCATTGAATTCATCAAGTGTTACCAGTCGGTAATTCCAAGTACTCTATTTACCAATTTCCTTTCAAAATGTCTCAACTTACAACTTTATTATCTAAGTCAGCTGTGAATAAACTAGGCCTTTCATTCTCAAAGTATTTGAATTTAAAAAAAGTTAACCTTCTTAACCTATTGCTCTTGTATTTGAGTGTTTGTTTTTGAGGCATTGGAAAAACAAACTCCAACTTTAACGAAATAAGTGGGAGGCTGAGAGGGAGGCAACAGCTTAAGTTTTCATATCATTATTTACCTTAGTTTGAAAAACTTTATCACCGCTTCTCTTTACATTACAGTTTTAATTTTGTATATACGTAATTCCTTAAATTTCTTTTTTAAGATTTTCGGATATTATTGGCACATTTTGCTTTTTATTCAACTCGGTTTTTAGCTCAAACTCTTTGAAGATGGTTTTACACATTTTTGTTTCCCAGGATACTAAATGTCTTACTCATATTCTCCAAGGATAGACTACAGAAACATCAAATACATACAGGCTAGTAAATGGGATGAATCTTGTCCTCACTATTTATGCAAAGATAGGACTAAATTTTGTTTTTTTTCTACTCAAACATAATTCGTTTTTTTTTTTTTTTTTTTTTTTTTTTTTTTTTTTTTTTTTTTTTTTTTTTTTTTTTTTTTTTTTTTTTTTTAATGAATTGTTTGGATAATTGGCGCCAGTCTATTTTTAATAATTGTTAAGCAATCAGTCCTAAAGTACATGTTTAAGTCCGCATTTTCACACTCCGTTCAAATGAGCCTTCTACGATATTTAAGGACCTTTGGTTCGATACAACAACTCTGAAAAAAAAACAACAAATAAACGAGCATCCGTGATCTGTCTTCTGGCAAAAAATACAAAATTCCACATTTTTCCGGATGGGAGCTTGAACCTCTACAGTAGGGTTCTCTGATACACTGAATCTAATGGTAGAACTTGCATTGAGTTTTCTTGACTTTTAGTGGGTGTTTTTCTCCCTTTTTCAAAAATCAGGCAAATTTGCTCAGGCTCGTGTCTTTTGATAGATAACACTAAACTTAATGAATCTTATAGATTTAATGTATCTATTGACATGAAAATTTCCATTTTAAGAGTTTGAGATATTATTTAGCCGCGTCACTCCTTACTTACAGTTCGTTACTACGAACTGTTTCATTAAGAAAAAACAAGCTTTTTTCAACTCAAAGTAAGGAGTAACGTTAAAACTTAAAACAGACAGAAATTTTTATGTATATGAGGGGGTACCTCGCATATACATACCTCTATCTTTATACCTCTCTCTTTATGCTAAAGTTTGACTTTTGACCCCAATTCCTTAAGAACGACTCCTGCAACACAAAGGCCGTTTAATTAGAACAATATGAACCTTTTTCAAAGTCACTAAAAAACTTTAGCGTGAAGAGCGAGGTATTCAGGATAGGGCAACCCTCATTATATAAGTAATAACTTTTATTCGTTCATTAATTATTGAATAAACGAATTCATGCCCAGAAGAACCTACCAAATTATTATTGACAGGTTCTTCGAAAAATAATACAATGAAATAATAAAAATATAATACAATACAGTTCTTCAATAATAACAAGTTCTTCAATAAAACTCTACAGTAAAAAAAGACGGCTGTAAGCGACAAATTAGACTCTAAAAAACATATGAAAAGAAACCCAAAATGGGTTGAGGTTCCAACACTTTGTGGGGGATTGGGCAGGTCAAGAATCATTTACAGTTTCCTTTGAAAGCTTTTCAAAGATCTGCTTTTCTCCTCTAATCTCACGGAAGTGCTGTATGGGGTAAGGCTATAGGGAGCCAGGCTCTTCTGGCTCAAAGTGCAGCAATTCACATAACACACGCCAAATTAGAATCTGGGCATAATTAGACTTACCTGTACTCTCTAAGAAATTTATAGATGCTTTCTAGCCTTAACTCCTAGTTCCACCCCCATGAAAAGCCTGAGATAGTTTTGATTTCACACCCAAGCAAACTTAATACAAAAATAAAGTTCCACTTGAGTCATAACTGATAAACTTCTTTGACATAAGGCTACACGAGCCCTTGCTGCTTAGAGGAGTTTTCTGCTCGGCTTTTTGACATAGCGGTCCTTTTATTCGAAAATTTTCATTTTATATCACTACCTTTTTTGTGCTTAACTACTACTACTACTACTAACAACTCATCGCAGCACCAAGCCGCCTGAGGCCAACACAGCTACGCACGCTCCTCCTCCACCCCAATCTATTCAAAGCCTCCCTTTTTACACCCGCCCACGAAGTTCCCATTTCCTTTAAATCTTTCTTTATGACGTCCTCCCAACCCAGACGGGGACGACCTGCTTTCCGTTTAGCCCTAGATGGTTGGCCGAAAAGAACAATCTTCGGCAATCTGTCATCCTTCATCCGAACAACATGCCCTAACCACCTCAACCTTTCTTTCATTATAGACCTAGAAAGTGGTATTGAACCACATTTTTCGTATAGCCTATTGTTTGAAATACGGTCAGTCAGCCGGGTACCCAGAACAATCCTTAAGCAATTTCTCTGGAAAACATCTAGCAAATCTTCATCCGCTTTTCGGAGCGTCCATGCTTCAGAGCCATATTTGACCACTGTCATCACTGTAGCTTCTAAGATTCTAATCTTGGTTTGCAGACTTATCTTCCTATTCTTCCAGACTTTTTTTAACTGTGAAAAAACACCCTGAGCCTTGGCTATTCTATTTTTAACATCTTCACTGCTCCCACCATCTTTACTAATAATACTACCAAGGTAAGTGAAACTGCCCACCTGATCAATCTTTATGGCTTCAATTCCTTATAATGTTTTAGTTTCTCATTGAAAAATATTTCATTTTGTTGATCTCAAAGGCTATGAATAGCATTGTATTTGCCTGTATCTCCTCATTCTTCGGCCTATCCTTATCTTCATAACTGAATATATGATTACGCAACAGCCATATATGCAAAGCAGCTACCGTCCAGCGTTACAAAATGTGGCGCATTTCTGTCATTCGGACATTTTTTTTTCGACCATTTTTATGCTGCTTATTGATTCTTTTTCACTGGATATGTGGTAACACTGATGTAGACTTCGAAAAAAAAGGCTGCTAAGTACTAAATTGTGATGGTCCAGATAATTTTATCTGTTTTGTTTTATCAACATGTAGCATTTTGTTAAATATGGCTATGTGTGCATCCATGTAAAAAAAAACTTTTCAAACCATTATGAATGGTAAGTAGTGCAACTTGTCAACAATAACTGAAACTCTAAAAACAGAAGTTTAAAATAGTATACACGCCACATAAATTTACTCTTTATGCTGATTCCAAGGGCACAGAATTTGTTCATTTTTTAAGTTTCCAATAAAAAGTTGTTTGCTTAGAATATTTTCTTGAATTTGCTTGTGGAAAATTATGTGGAAAATTTTACATTGGTAGGACCCATCAAAAACTAGGTGAACGTTTGCATGAGCACAAAATTTCAATAGATAAGTCCCTGAGATTAAAAATAACAATGACAACTTTGATTCGGCATTGGCTTCGCATATTTTCGTGAATTCGACCCACCTGGTTCTTTTTGGCGAGGCAACCTTAATATCTACTGTAAATGGCCTACCACAAACTTTTAAAGAGGTAATTGAGACAAAAAAAATACATGAACCAAAATTTAGCAATAAATAGAGATACTGGAGATATTTAATTAAGCCCAATTTACGACAGTTTAATTTTGAAGTACTCAATCAATATTTTCACCCGGAATAACTTGAAAGAACCTATTTGCACATCAAATGATGAACGAATTTTCTAGGCCAGCCAAAGCAACAGCAAAACAAAGGATTATTGCCCAATCATCTTGGTAGTTTTCTTTTTCATTGATTCCAACCTGGTTCTTATTAATTTTCTGTTCTGTCGTTGACAAGTAAACTTCGAAAGGTTCGATTTTCGTTGTTTTCTTTTTCTTTTCTTTCTTTTTTGTTTAGCACTGAGGACGACTCGGCGGAGGTCCTTGTCGAAATATTTGCTTATTTCTTCTTTTTCATGGTTCGCCACTGGCTGACAAAATCCTCGTTTTTTCACCTTTTCTATTTTATTTTTCATTTTGTTATTTTCTTTCCTCTCTAAGTTTCATTTGTCATGTATAGCCAGTGTGGTCTAAGAATGCATTTAAGCCATTTTAATCAAGGCGGTTGAAAGGTCAGAAAAATTTCCTCCATTGAATAAGTGGTATGTGCAGCCCTAGGAGTAAGAACGCTAAATTGTGGAAAGTGCTTGGGCCTCTGCACCCTACTTTTTTGTTTGTTTTCTTTTTTATGTTTTTTTTTATAGTAAAATAAAATCCTTCCTATATGTACCCTTTTGACAACATGGATGCACGTAGCATCTTCTGATCTAGTCCAACATGCCATGAAAGCTTCAACTAAAACTCTTGGCCATTCCTGAGATATTGCGAATACGCCCTTTAATAGACCTGGATATACAATTTTATAACATATATGTATATATTGTCTTTTGACTTAGCTCAACATGCCCTGGAAGTTTCAACTTAATGCGCTCCGCCGCTGTTAAAATATTGCACATACGCCTTTTTGACTGCATAGATGCACATTGGGTCTTTTGATTTAGTTTAGTATCCTCCTTAACATACCCTAAAAGTTTAAACTTCATACCCTTACCCGTTCCTGGGCTATTGCAGATGTGCCCTTTTGGCTACATGGATGTATAGGCTATAGTGTTTTATTTTTGTTTTTTTTTTCTGAGATATTGGAGGCACACATTTTAACAACTTGGATACACGCAGTATCTTTTGACCTACTTCAACATTTCTCGTCGATATGCCTTGAAAGTTTTACCTAATACCCCTAGCCCTTCCTAAGATAAAGAAAATACCCTCCCTTGACAACCTGGATACAAATAGTGTCATTAGATCTAGTTTAACCTGCCCTAAAAGTTTCAATTGGATACCCTCAGACAGTCCTGAGATACAGCAAATACACCTCTTTGACAACCTGGATGCACGTAGTATCCCCCTTGACATTCTCTGAAGCCTTAATACCATTGGCCTTTCAGACATCCAGGATAAAACATCCCCCTTTATCAATAACGAAACTTTAATGCAAACGATGGACAACATGCATAATTTACAGCCCTTTCTCCAGAGGCTGTGAGGATCATGTTATCCCTGGAGGTACAGTTAGTAGAACTTTTGACTGTTTTTAACAAAATGGCTAACTCAAAATTTCGATCGGAAGTCTCTAGGAATTTGGAAGAGTACTAAAAGAGTTGAGAGGGAGTTGGTTGCCTTCTAATCGCTGTTGACCCTGAAAACTACTACTACTACTAACAACTCATCGCAGCACCAAGCCGCCTGAGGCCAACACAGCTACGCACGCTCCTCCTCCACCCCAATCTATTCAAAGCCTCCCTTTTTACACCCGCCCACGAAGTTCCCATTTCCTTTAATCTTTCTTTATGACGTCCTCCCAACCCAGACGGGGACGACCTGCTTTCCGTTTAGCCCTAGATGGTTGGCCGAAAAGAACAATCTTCGGCAATCTGTCATCCTTCATCCGAACAACATGCCCTATCCACCTCAACCTTTCTTTCATTATAGACCTAGAAAGTGGTATTGAACCACATTTTTCGTATAGCCTATTGTTTGAAATACGGTCAGTCAGCGGGGTACCCAGAACAATCCTTAAGCAATTTCTCTGGAAAACATCTAGCAAATCTTCATCCGCTTTTCGGAGCGTCCATGCTTCAGAGCCATATTTGACCACTGTCATCACTGTAGCTTCTAAGATTCTAATCTTGGTTTGCAGACTTATCTTCCTATTCTTCCAGACTTTTTTTAACTGTGAAAAAACACCCTGAGCCTTGGCTATTCTATTTTTAACATCTTCACTGCTCCCACCATCTTTACTAATAATACTACCAAGGTAAGTGAAACTGCCCACCTGATCAATCTTTTCATTACCCAACGTCACCTTTTCATCTTCACTTATTCCTAGCCTCAGTGACTTGGTCTTCCTAACATTAATTTTCAAACCAATACTAGCACCCTGAACTCGCAAAACCTCTAAAACTTCATTCATTTTGCTCACACTTTCATCTAGGATGCTTAAATCATCAGCATAATCCAAGTCCAGGAGACTTTTTCCTCCCCATTTGATTCCGTGGTCTCCCATTGCCTTTCCTGTGCTCCTTAAAACAAAGTCCATCAAAATAATCCATATAAAGGGGGATAGAACACAACCCTGCTTCACTCCTGATTTAATACAAAACCAGCTGCTAACCTCATTTCCTACCTTAACCGCAGCAGTGTTATTCTCGTACATAGCACTAATCACTTTAATGTATTTGTCTGGTATACCATACAAGGATAAAACCTTTACTAAAGCTCCTCTATCAACAGAATCGAACGCTTGCTCATAATCTATAAAACTAAGGACCAAAGGTGTTTGAAAACTTAGGCACTTCTCAATTATTAACCTAAGAGTGAAAATTTGGTCAACACATCCTCTACCTTTTCTAGAACCGCACTGCTCTTCTCTTAAAACTTTGTCTACGGCATCTCTCAGTCTAAAAAGTATCATATTACTAAGCAATTTGCTACCTACAGAGACCAGACTAATGCCTCGATAATCACCACACTTACTTCTATCACCTTTCTTATAAAGTGGCTTAATTAAGGTTTTCCTAAAATCATTAGGTACTTCCCCTTTTTCAAAAATCATATTCATAATCTCCAATAACTTATTTCTAACCTCAGAGCCACCATATTTAAGAAACTCATTTACTACCCTATCAGCACCTGGAGCCTTATTATTCTTTAATCCTTTTAGTACTGTTTCTAATTCCTCCTCACAAAACAAATCTTCCTTCACATCCAAGGTATCACAAACTTTTTCATTTTCCTCTATATTTTTTCCTGCAACTCTATCTCGGTTAAGCAAATTCTCAAAATGTTCGGCCCATCTCGCTTTAGCTTTTGTCTTATCGCTAATTGCCACCCCATTCCTATCTTTAACTGGGACAAGTCCGGATTGACTACTACCTCTCAATTTGTTAACGTGCCAGTACAATATTTTACTATTATGCCGTCTAGCTGCATCTTCTAAATCCTCGGCAATTTTATCCATGGCCTCCACTTCACACCTCCTTAGTTCATATTTCAATGCTTTCTCCACTTTCTTTACATTTCTTTTGTTTTCATGTGATCTATCACTCAGATAATTCTTGTACAAGTCCTTTCTCCTTTCTATTAAACTTAAAGCTTTTTCACTAATATTCTTAGCTGCAGTTCTAGCTTTCTTCCCTAATACACCTTCAGCAACTTCACAAATTATTTTTCTAAAATTATTCCAACCATCTTCCACATTATCAAGTTTTAAGCTCTCAAGTTTAGTATTCAACTGTTCCTGGAAAGTTTCTCTCAAATTCTCATCCTGGAGTCTACTAACATCATAACTTCCCGGGAGGTAATTATCCTTCCGATATTTCAGCTTTAAACTAACCCTTGACACTACTAGATGGTGATCTTTACTTTTAACATCAATAACAGCACTCCTATATACCCTAGTATCTTGTATTGATCCTGCCAGTCTTCGATTTACTATAACATAATCAATAAGGTTTGCTGTCTTACCATCACGTGAATACCATGTTAGCTTATGAGCCATTTTATGACCAAACACCGTATTGGTTATAACTAGATTGTTATACCTACAAAATTGCAAAAGTCTGTATCCATTACTGTTTTCTTTTCCTACACCAAATTTACCTAAGCTGGGATACCATCTATCCATATTTCTACCAACCTGGGCGTTAAAATCTCCCAGCAATAACATCATATTTCTAGCTGGGACCTTGTCTATTTGCTCCTGTAACTGTAAGTAAAATTCATCTGAGTCACTAGTATCTCCATCAGTCGGTTCTACAGGGGCGTATACTACTATAACTGATACCTTGAACTTTCTAGTCATAAAATGAGCAATTAGTATTCTATTATTAATACCTTCCCAGCCTAAACAAGACTTAGCAGCTTCCTTATTCATCATGAGCCCTACTCCCTGTCTATGTAACCCATCCTTCCTGCCTGAGTAAACAAATTCTACATCACCTAATTTCATGCTTCCTACCCCTGGGATATGAGTTTCTGAAACTCCTAATAGATCCAGTTCGAATCGTCTGAATTCGTCAGTCAAAATGTCGATACGATAGTCATTTTTTAATGTCGTAACATTCCAAGTTCCAATTTTCATGTTCTTTAAATCATTGAAATTTTTTTCGCCTCAGGAAAAGCAATGATCCCGGATACCAGTGCAGGACGGGGATCACATATCTTCTCAAGTCTACACCGAAGTGCTTAAGCCGGCTTAGAACCGGACAGCAAGAAGTCCCTGGGACCTCCATGAATGGAGGCTTTGTGCAATCCTGGGCCCATCTTGGTCACAACATGGTTTTCAGCGCTTGGCGATGCTCTTCTATCAACAAGAGTCGAAATCCTGCACAGACAATCTCAAGCCTATTACCTCCGACTCATTATATATTCATGCCTACAAATATTATGCTACTACGGGGAGGCAACCCGTAATAGATAAATTAGCTAGGAAGAGGTTTTTCAGCCCAAAGACGCCCATCAAAACATACCAATCCCAGAAGAATTGTCCATTAGTCAGAATCCCGTGCGAATGCTGTGTCGTTTACTAGGCTATAATTTCCTCGAGGGGCGCCACTCCTCAAGTGGGAATAGAGTTGACCGCAAGGTCCCCAGTCTTGCAGGTACCCCGAAAAGGTCGAGGCAGCCCTTTGCAGAGGCCGTTGTCCATAGATCTGGATCTTACGCCCTGCCACAGTTGTCCTCCTATAGAGGATCCTCCCGCGATGGTGTTCTGCATCACCATGCAATTTAACCCATTGCTGGGAGAAGGTTTGCAACTCATGGAACTTGTGGATAAACAAGTGGGCCCTTTTGAGTGTACATTTGAGGGGCCTTCTTCCTCCTCCGCCTGTATTTATGACCCCGGGCAAGGGTGCCCCAGATTCTATTATGGACCCCCAGGGACAAGGTCCCCCCTTGGTCCATGCCTCCTATGGAGGTACCCTACATATCTGTAGAGTGTTCTCCTATCGCCACCTGGGGACATGCTGAATGGCCTGGGGGAGGCCAGATAAACGGATCACTTTTGTTTTGCAAAGGCAATAACTCAGTGACATATTTAACCTACTACTTATAAATATACATAACTCACAGTACATTAGTACATTAAAAAGTACATTAGAAAGTACAAAAAGTACATTAAGAACTTAAAATTTCCAATGGAATAGACCCCCTTCAAAATTTCTATGAAAACTTCTTCCATACAGAGTGACATGAGAAATAAAGAAATGAATCAATAATATATTGAAGCAATATCACTCTTTTTAGGCTGCGCTATTGCGCTGCCTATTGCAGTGTTTATTGGTTTTTGACGACTTGATGAAAATTGAGGTACGTATTAGAAAAAAAATCTAACATATAATGATTCTGCGCAAAAACGAGCTAATTTTTGGCACAATGCTTAAACTAGTACAGGCATACTAGCCAAAAATATGGGTCAACCCCAAACAAATTGCAACAGAAATGATTTTATACCATGCTGTAAAAAGAAAAAAAAAATCTCAACAGCATATTCAAAGTTGCACATTCTAGGTCGACACAAAACTAGTTTTTTGTTTGCTTTTCGTGTCAAGTTTTTAAGTTTTTTTTTTTTTTTTTTTAAATGAACTGTCGGTAAATATTCGTTTTTCTGTATCTGAAGTACCGTCCCAATGTAAAATGAAGAGCTGAGCCCGGAAATGAAAGCAAATTTGATGTACAATGTACCAAAAAAAATTTTCATTGTCATCAATATGTTATTTTACCTTTCTCATCGTTGTGACCTCTTTTTCACCATGCTATCAGAAGGCAACTATTCTGACATAAAATGATGAGCTGAGCCCAAAAATCAAAATAACATGATGTAGTGTCTACTAGAAAACCCATTTCATATTCATCAATATGCACTTTTTTATTTTCATTTGACATATTTCTTTTAGCACTTATTGTCCACCAATTCGTAGATTGTTGGTAAAAAAAAAATAAGTGGGCTGATAAATTATGGTTGGCCCGTTTAGAAGACCAGTTAACGCACAGAAGGCAGCCACACCACTTTCATTACCTTCGTATGCAATAAATTATATCAACGTTTCGTCCCGCGCTTTGTCTAAGTGATTCTCGGATAAAGCCGTAATCTAAAAAGTCACAATTGAAAATTACCCCAAGTAATCATTTATTAAGTCACGTTGATGCCCGTGTTTGATATCTTGCCATCTATAGATACAAAAAAGTCATTCGATGTATCCGCCATCTAACAAGCTAAAAAGTTTCATTATGAATGTTCTCCTTTCCCATTGACTTGAAATTTAAAGGTAAGAGATCATTTTTGTTTGTGTCATCATTTCAACCAATGATCTACAGTCTGAAACGGTAAGCTAATGTTTACAACCGTACGTAGTAAAATTCTTGGAAATTTATATCAAAGAACTGTTTTATATTTTTTCTTTTCATTCTTTTATCTTTTTTGCCAAAAAGGAATCACTTTTTTGCAGTTCTTGCATGCTCCGGTCTCCGAACAAGCCAGAGTTTGCGAAGACTATAGCACAGGCTTGCAATGTTGAGGAGCGCTCTACTCCCCTTCCCAAGGGCATTTAATATATCATCGACGGTGGAGCTCTTCTGCACAGAATTCCACAGAATGCCAAAAGCGAACGATACTCCAAAATTGACCTTGACCATTATGCTACTTACGTGACCCAAAAGTATGCATCTGCCACTATTGTGTTCGACGGCTACGATGGCGGAGCTACCATAAAGGATGTGGCCCAGTCGAAGAGAAGCCGTATAATCGGCCGTGAGATCTTCTTCACAGCAGATATGTAGCTGAAGGTAGAAAAGGATGAGTTCTTGTCCTGCAAGAAAAACAAGGCCAGGTTTATCTGCTCGTTGGCTGTTTATCTCCGATCAAAGGGCTTCGTCGTAGTCCAGGCACCAGATGATGCAGATGTCCCAACTGTGCAAGCCGCTGTTAATTCTTCCCGATATTATGATACTGCCGTCATTGGAGATGATACTGATCTTTTGGTTCTATTGTGTTATCATGGTGACCTATCAAGCAAGAAACTATTCTTTGTACCTGAGCCAAAGTCAAATAAAGCTCCCCAAATATGGGATTTTCATAAATTGAAAGAGGAGTTGGGCCAAGAGACATGCCTTTTGATTCTTTTTGCTCACGCCATCTTAGGCTATGATTCTACTTCACGGATCCACAGTATGGGAAAAGGCCTTGCTCTGAAGAAGCTAATGGTAGATGTCGATTTTCGTATATCAGCTGCAGTTTTCATGCTGAAGTCAGCTTCGAAGGAGAGAGTAAGGGTTGCTGGAGAAGACGCTCTGCTCATGATATATGGCTCATCAGAAGGGGGAAATCTGAAGGAAATCCACAGCGAAGTTTTTAAAAGGAATTTGACTACTGATAGCACGTTCGTCCACCCAGGACAGTTACCACCAACTTCTGATGCAGCTAAATTCCACAGTTAAAGGGGTTTTCCACCAATTTCAGGTATGGAGTGGAGGTACTGATTCTGAACTTAAAGCCGAGGAATGGGGTTGGAAAAATAAAGATGACTTATTGTATCCATTGACTACTGACGTCCCACCAGCACCTCGTCTGCTTCTGAAAATCATGAAGTGCTCCTGTCAACTGGAATGTAGCTCAACGAGATGTAGCTGCTTTAAAAACGGCTTAGCTTGCACTGCAGTGTTTAAAACGTGCAAAGGGACAGCATGTTCTAACTTTCCAAGAGTCGAAAGCTATAACGATGAGGAGAAAATCGAAGCTTAGATATCTGAATCAAAAGAATAAGTTGTGAATACTAGTCGGAGTTTGATTCTGTCTTTGAAATATTCATGAAGCTGATTTAATAATTTTACCAGTTGTGAAGACTAGTCAGTGTGTTGATAATAGTTTATTCTAAGAGGCATTTTAAACGTCGGCCGCTGAAAAATAGTTTCATAGATGATTTCCCTTTTCTAATATTTTCCATGTTATAATAAACATCTTGCAATCGCTCTTTTAGGCCGACCCATCAGGTATGGAGCCAGCGACGATCAGATTCAGGCTAACTAATTATTAGATCTCAAAAACGACAATTTTGCCAGCGAAAGATGGTCTGGTAAAAAGGGGGGGGGGTCACGACGACGAGAAGCGTAAAAATCTAATATTGATGATTATGAAAAAAATGTATATACCGTACACCAAATTTGACTCCATTTTCGTACTCATCTCGTCTTTTTACATCGGAATAATAATTCAGTTCAAGAAAAAGGAACAATTACCGGAACTTAATTTTTTTGTTAGGAAAGTGAGAAAACTGACACGATACGCAAAAAAACTAGTCTCGCGTCGACCTAGAATGTGCAACTTTGGATATGTTGTTCAGCTTTTTTTCTATATAAAATTGTGTAAAAGTCATTTCTGTTGCAATTTGTTTGGGGTCAAACTCTAGAGTTCCTGTACTAAACTAGCTAGGTCCTGACTCATTGCACAAACGAGCTAAGCCCAGATTTGGTTTAAAAACGTCCAAGCTTCACTTAGTCCTCCTCCACTACCTGCTTTTCAGAAAAAAAGCAGGACCTAGCTCTTTGACAACCTGGATGCACGTATTATCTTTTGATATAGTTCAACATCCCCCTTGATATTCCCCGAAGCCTAAATACCATTGGCCTTTCGGGCATCCAGGATAAAACATTCCCCCTTTCTCAATAATGAAATTTTAATGCAAACGATAGACAACATGCATAGATTACAACGCTTTCCCCAGAGGCTGTGGGGATCATGTTTTCCCTGGAGGCATAGTTAGTAGAACGTTTGACTATTTTTAACAAAATGGCTATCTCTAAATTTTGATCGGAAGTCTCTAGGAATTGGGAAGAGCTGCTGAAAGAGGTAAGAGGGGGTTGGTTGCCTTCCAATCACTGTTGACTCTGAAAAAGTACATTAGAACTTAAAAAATTTCCAATGGAATGGACCTTCTTCAAAATTTCTATGAAAACGTTGATCAATTATATTTAATTAAGAGGCGTATATTGCATATACGCCTCTGTCAAAGAGGCGTATATGCAATATTTCAGCAACGGCGAAGCGTATTAAGTTGAAACTTCCAGGGCATGCTGAACTAAGTCAAAAGAAAATATATACATATATGTTATAAAAGTGTACATCCAGGTCCTGTAAAGGGCGTGTTTGACATATGTCGAGAATGGCCAAGAGTCTAGGTTGAAGCTTTCATGGCATGTTGGACTAAATCAGAAGATAGTATGTGCATCCATGTTGTCAAAAGGGTACATCTTTAATGTCTCAGAAACAGCCATTAAGTTCAGAATATTGAGTTCATACATTTAGGGAATGTTAAAGGTGATACTGAACTAAACAAAAGGTACTATATGCATTTAAATTATTAAAACAGTGTACCTGTAATCAGAGGCAACGCTATAGCGTTGCCTATAGTAAAGGCCATAAGACTCCAATGTTTTATTATTATTATTATTATTATTACTATTATTATTATTATTGTTATTATTATTTTTTTTTTTTCCGCAGAGGCACTTCATATGGAAGGGGTCGCCGTAGAAACTTTTAAAGGGGGCTCATTCAATTGGGAATCGAGAATTCTAGTGCCCTTTTTAAGGGTCAAAAGTGATTGGACGGCAACTAACACCCCTTCCACGCCCACCAGTTCCCCAAACACATCCAATCAAAATTTTGAGGTAGTCAATTTGTTCAGTCTAGTTGATTTCCATATAGAAATTATTTTTTCGAGGAGGACACTCCCCCACAGCCCTCAGGGCAATGGTTGTAAGATATGCCATGGGGGCATATAAGGTTTTTATAGAAAGCTTTGTAGTAGAAATTTCAAAAAAGGACTCATTCGATTGGAAATTCAAAGGGCCAGTGCCCTTTTTAAAAGTCGAAAGTGATTGGAGGGCAACTAACCTCCCTCTAACACCCACCTTTTGCCCAAACACATCCAATGAAAATTTTGAGATAGCCTTTCTATTCAACGTAGTTTAGAATTCAGGAAATTAGGTCTTTAAGGGGAGGACTCCCCCCAGTCCTAAGGGCAAGGGTTGTAAGTTATGCCCTGGGGGCATATGAGGTTTTTATAGAAAGCGTTTCCACGCCCACCATTTCCCCAAACACATCCAATCAAAATTTTGATATAGTCATTTTGTTCAACGTAGTTGAAAGTTCTGGAAATTATATGTTTGAGCAGGACACTCCAACCACAGTCTTCAGGGAAAGGGTTACAATTTACGCCCTGGGGGCATATATGGTTCTTATGGAAGGAATGCTCGTATAAACTTCAGAGAGGGCTCCTTTGATGGGAAATTGAAAGTTCTAGTTCACTTTATAAGCGTTATTAAATAAAAAACAAGTTTTTTTAAACTGAAATTAAGTAACGACGTTAAAACTTAAAACGAACAGAAATTATTCCGTATGTGAAGGGGGCTGTCCCCTCCTCAACGCCTCGCTCTTCACGCTAAAGTTTTTTATTGTTTAAAAAAAATTTAAGTTGTGAGAAAGTCAAACTTTAGCGTAAAGAGTGAGGCGTTGAGGAGGGGACAGCCCTTTTCATATACGGAATAATTTCTTTACTTTCAGCTAAAAAAAATTGTTTTTTGATTTAATTTTTGAACGTTTTGAATTAGTGCAGGTTTTGATTTTGGCTCACCGTACATGAATAATTAAAACAAAATTTGCATATTAATTTTACTTTTATTTGGTTAAATGGCTTTCTCGAAACTTGTTTAATTTTATTTACGAACGTTTTTATTAGTAATAAATATACGTAACTTACGAATTAACTTACGTAACGAACTTCTATATTCATATCTTTTTAATATTTATATTAGGGGGCTCGCCCCCTATTCAATACCTCGCTCTTTAAGCTAAAGTTTGAATTTTGTTCCAATTCTTTAAAAATGACCCCTTCATCACAAAGGCCGTTATTTAGAATAAATAGCTCTTATGAAAGTACTAAAAAATCTTTGGCTTAAAGAGCGAGGTATTGACTAGAGGGTGAACCCAATCATACACGTAATATTTTCTGTTCGTTTTAAAGTTTTGATGTTACTCCTTATTTTCAGTTGGAAAACTTGTTTTTTTATATTTAATTTCTGATCTTTTTTTTTAAATAATGCTGGGAAATCTGGCGCCCCCTTCATAGCAATGTCCCTTCCCCCATGAAAACTTCCTCAACGGAAAGATCTTCCCAAATAACCCCCGACCCACCCACCCCCATACTACCAGAAAAAATCCCCCCTGAAAACGTCTGTATACTTCCTAATAACCAATACTATATGTTAACATTGGGTAAAGTTCATAACTTTCAGCCCTCCCCCTGGAAACTTCAGGGGATTAAGTCATCCTAAAGGACATACTTATCATATTTTCAACCACGCTAAACAAAATGGCTATCTCAAAATTTTGATCAGGTGACTTTGGGAAAAAAATGAGCGTCGGAGGGGGCCTAGTTTCCCTCCATTTTTGGTCACTTAAAAAGGACACTAGAACTTTTAATTTCCATTCCAATGAGTCCTCCCACGATATTCTAGGACCACTGGGTCGATACGATCACCCCTGGGGGAAAAAAAAACAAAACAAACAAAACAAATAAACACGCATACGTGATATTTCTTCTGGCAAAAAATGCAAAATTCCACATTTTTGTAAATCAGAGCTTGAAACCTCTACAGTAGGGTTCTTGGATACGATGAATATGATGGTGCGATTTTCATTAAGATTCTATAACTTTTAGGGGGTCTTTCCTCTTTTTTTTCGAAAATCAGCCAAATTTTCTCAGGCACGTAACTTTTGATGGGTAAGACTAAATTTGATGAAACTTATATGTTTCAATTTAGCATTAAAATCTGATTCTTTTGATGTATCTATTGGTGTCAAAAACCTGTTTTCTAGAGTTTCGGTTACCATTGAGCCGGATCGCTCCTTACTTACGGTTCGTTACCACGAACTGTTTGAAAATATATCGGAGGGCAACCAGCTTCCCCCCCCCCCAAACCCTTTTTTCTCAAATGTATCCGATAAAGATTTTTAGATAGCTATTTTGTTAAAAATAGTTCAAAGATCATATAACAAAAATTCTGGTGTCGACACAACCGCCCCCCCCGGGTTGTCACATGTCTTTCAACAATTAATATCATTGAACATCAAATATTAAATTTGATGTTGTTTATACTTTCCAAGACTGTTCAAGACGCATATAGTTTTCAGTAAAGCGCCAATGACGCACTAGGTTTTAGACTCTTACAGTGAGAGAAGGAGGTGATACCCAAACTCTTGTTTGTAATGATTTTTGTTTGTTTCAAGCTTGATTTGCATATTCAATTTAAGTTTCATTCGTTTTAAGATTTATTAATTAATTTACATTAATATCAATTGTATGTTTGTTTGCATTGATTGTTTATTTAATTTCTGTTTGTTTTAAGTTTCATTTATACTTCAATAGGAAAATACTTTTTTTCGTTTTAAGCTTGATTTTCATATTCAATCTAAGCATTACTCGCTTTAAGATCTATTTATTCCAAAATTTCGAGATAGCCCTTTTGTTCAGCGTAGTTGATTTCCAGATAGAAAATATGTTTTTGACGAGGTCACTCCCCCACAACCTCAGGGCAAGGGTTTTAAGTTTTGCCCTCTGGGTATATAAGAATGATGTTGGCACAATGTATTATTTTTTTTTCTTTAGACGAGGGCACTTCTTATCAAAAAAGTGGTCGCAGAAACTTCGAAAAGGGCTCATTCAATTAGAAATCGGAGTGGCTTGTGCCCTTTTTAATAGTCAAAAGCGAATGGAAGGCAACCAACACCCCTTCCACGCCCACCACATCCCGAAACACATCCAATCGAAATTTTGAGATAGCCATCTTGTTCGGCGTAGCTGATTCCCAAATAGAAATTATGTTTTTCAGGAGGACACTCCCCCACAGCCGCCAGGGCGAGGGTTGTAAGTTATGCCCTGGGGGCATATAAGGTTTTTATAGAAAGTGCTGTCGTAGAAATTTCAAAAAAAGGCTCATTCGATTTGAAATTCAAAGGGCTAGTGCCCTTTTTAATAGTCGAAAGTGATTGGAGGGCAAGTGACCCCCTCTCACGCCCAAATTTCCCCCAAACACATCAAATAAAATTTTAAGATAGCCATTTTGTTCAACGTAGTTGAAAGTTCTGGGAATTAGATTTTCGAGGATGACAACCCCTCCCCCCCCCACAGCCCTCAGGGCAAGCATTGTAAGATATGCCCTGGGGTATATAAGGTTTTTATAGAACGCGTTGTCGTAGAAACTTCAAAAAGGGCTCATTTGATTGGAAATTGAAATGGCTTGTGCCCTTTTTAATAGTCGAAAGTTATTGGAAGGCAATTAACACCCCTTACACGCCCACAATCTCTCCAAACACATCCAATCAAAATTTTGAGATAGCCATTTGGTTCCACGCAGTTTAAAGTTCAGGAAATTATACCTTTGAGCAGGACACTCCCTCCACAGTCTTCAGGACAAGGGTTATAAGTTATGCCCTGCGGGCATATAAGTTTTTATTGAAATCTTTGTCGTAGAAACTTGAAAACGAGCTCATTCGATTTGAAATTCAAAGGTCTAGTACCCTTTTTAATAGTCGGAAGGGTTTTAAATTATGCTCTTGGGGCATATAAGAACGATGTTGGCACAATGTATTGATTATTAATTTTTTTCTTTAGAGCTGGGCACTTCGTATCGAAGAAGTTGTTGTAGAAACTTCAAAAAGGGCTCATTCGATTGGAAATTGAAATGGCTAGTGCCCTTTTTAATAGTCGAAAGTGATTGGAAGGCAACTAACACCCCTTCCACGCCCACCATTTCCCGAAACACATCCAATCAAAGTTTTGAGATTGCCATTTTATTCATCGTAGTTGATTTCAAGATAGAAATTATGTTTTGAGGAGGACCCTCTCCCACAGCCCTCAGGGGAAGGGTTGTAAGTTATGCCGTGGGGGCATGAGGCAACTAATCCCCCTCCCCCGCCCACCTTTCCCCCAATATCCGATCAAAATTTTTAGATAGCCATTTTATTCAACGTAGCTTCAAGTTCTGAAGGTCTTTGAGGATGACACCCCCCCACAAACCTCAGGGCAAGGGTTGTAAGATATGCCCTGGGGGCATATAAGTTTTTAATAGAACGCATTGTCGTAGAAACTTCAAAAAGAGCCCATTCGATTGAAAATTGGAATGGCTTGTGCCCTTTTTAATAGCCGAAAGTGATTGGAAGGCAACTAACACCCCTTCCACGCCCACCATTCCCCCAAACACATCCTATCAAAATTTTATAGATATAGCCATTTTGTGTATAGATAGAGATAGCCATTTTTTTTCAGTCAGTTTAAAGTTCAGGAAATTATACCTTTGAGCAGGACACTCCCCCTACAGTTTTCGGGGCAAGGGTTATAAGTTTTGCCCTGGGGGCATATACGGTTTTTATTGTAATTATTGTGGTAGAAACATAAAAAAGGGCTCATTCGGAAATTCAAAGGGCTAGTGCCCTTTTTAATAGTCGAAAGTGATTTGAGGGCAACTAACCCCCCTCTTACGCCCACCTTTTCCCAAAACATATCCAATCAAAATTTTTAGATAGCCATTTTATTCAGCGTATTTGAAATTTCTGTAAATTAGGTCTTTAAGGATGACAACCACTCCCCCCACAGCCCTCAGGGTGAGGGTTGTAAGTTATGCCCTGGGGGCATATAAGGTTTTATAGAACTTGTCTTCGTAGAAACTTCAAAAAGGGCCCATTCGATTGGAAATTGAAATGGCTAGTGCCCTTTTTAATAGTCGAAAATGATTGGAAGGCAACTAACACTCCTTCCATGCCCACCATTTCCCCAAACACATCCAATCAAAATTTTGAGATAGCCATTTTGTTCCAGTCAGTTTAAAGTTCAGGAAATTATACCTTTGAGTAGGACACTCCCCCTACATTCTCCGGGGCAAGGGTTATAAGTTTTGCCCTGGGGGCATATAAGGTTTTTATTGAAATTATTGTGGTAGAAACATGAAAAAGGGCTCATTCGGTTGGAAATTCAAAGGGCTAGTGCCCTTTTTAATAGTCGAAAGTGACTTGAGGGCAACTAACCCCCCTCTTACGCCCACCTTTTCCCCAAACACATCCAATCAAAATTTTTAGATAGCCATTTTATTTAACGTAGTTGAAATTTTTTTAAATTTGGTCTGTAAGGATGACATCCCCTCCCCCACAGCCCTCAGGACGAGGGTTTTAAGTTATGCCCTGGGTGCGTATAAGGTTTTTATAGAACGTGTTGTCGTAGAAACTTCAAAAAGGGCCCATTCGATTGGAAATTGAAATGGCTAGTGCCCTTTTTAATAGTCGAAAATGATTGGAAGGCAACTAACACCCCTTCCATGCCCACCATTACCCCTAATACATCCAATCAAATTTTGAGATAGCCATTTTGTTCCAGTCAGTTTAAAGTTCAGGAAATTATACCTTTGAGCAGGACACTCCCCCTACAGTCTTCGGGGCAAGGGTTATAAATTTTGCCCTGGGGGCATATAAGTTTTTATTGAAATTATTGTGGTAGAAACATGAAAAAGGGCTCATTCGGTTGGAAATTCAAAGGGCTAGTGCCCTTTTTAATAGTCGAAAGTGATTTGAGGGAAACTAACCCCCCTCTTACGCCCACAGTAGAAAAGAAGGTACCAGTACAAAACCCACACCGTGCTGCCATCTACAATTTAGTCTAACGCCGACGGGACATAATTTATTCAAGAATTATCGATCGAGTCTAATGAGGTCAAGGTCAATTGAATTTTTGTTGTTGTTCGTCCAGGTGTAATGACACTGGGGGTGATTTACATAATCGGTGGGAATGTATTGATCTAGGAGAGAGAATTTCCGAGAACTTGATTTACATTATCGAGGGGAATGTATTGATTGACTCGAGGGGAATTTATTTCTTGTTGTTGTTCGTCTAGGTGTAATGACACTGGGGGTGATTTGCACATGCGCATTGACGGTGGGGAAGAGGTGTATTGATCTGGGACTCGAGGGGGAAGTGAATTTCCGAGAAATTGATTTACATAATCAATGGGGAATGTATTGATCTAGGACAAGTGAATATCCGAGAACTTGATTCACATAATCGGTGGGGAATGTATTGATCTAGGACTCGACTAGGACAAGTGAATTTCCGAGAAATTGATTTACATAATCGGTGGGGAGAATGTATTGATTCGATAACGGGAAACAGGATCACGTGTCTCCTTCTAAGCCAATCAGGGAGTCGGTTACATCTCTTTCTAAACCAATCAGGAAGTCGGCTACATATGGTTTCCCATTACATCACAATTCGCCCTTGAGATTTCGTATATTGCGTTGTGATTAAATTATCATGTAGTCTCAAGCCACTATGGATAGAGCATCTGAAATTATTGACAAGGAAACTTCATCTAGAATGATTAACAATGTGAGTTCTGTTTAGTAAATTTTCATAGTTTATTTTCAAATAAAATCACTTTACAAAGTCCCCTTCCAGTAAATTCAGAGTATACCCCCCCCCCACAATACAAACTCCACTATATATTGTTTATACTCGCTAGAAAGCTTAAAATATGTTCTTTTTTACCACGTAAACCTCCCCTCTCCCCCTCTCTGTTTATAACTTTAATTCTTCCAATAGAAATAACTATGTTTTTGAACTCTCCTTTTGACAGCCAACTTTCTGTCAATCCCTTAGCTATTAAGCCGCTCTGGTTTGACTTAAGCATTTCCGTGAAGTTTTAAATAGCTGATAATTACTGTCACCCTTTTAAAGTACATCCGGCTTCTCAATCCTTACGTTAGCGGCTTAGTCAAAAGGTTTCATTGATCAAAAAAGGATACTTTTTGATCAAATTAACATCATAGCTTCTTCATCACAAATTTTACTATTGCTTTACTGAAAAGGGAGAGTGACTTTCTTCTGTAAAAAGAGGAGGGGGGTTTGGGATTGTTAAGAGGGGGATGGATGTCAGTTTCATGTAATATTCATTTTCCATTTTGAGTACTCAGTGTTTATATGGGGGGGGGGGTTAGGGCTGCAATGCCTCGCTTCTAAGACCTTCATTGTAAAATGAAAACGAACTATTTCTTCGCGTGGAAAGTAAGGGGCCGGGATTTCTAAGAAAAAAGGTACATAGCTTTATTATGTGTAAATTGAATAGCATTTATGTCCAAAATCGTAAATTTTAGGCCTATAAGCTATATTTTAACAATATTTTTTCTATTTTAAAGCCTATAGACTGGAAATTTAAAAAAAATTTATAAATGGTAAAAATAGAAACATTGATTTCTATCCTAAGGCTACAAACTAGTGATTGTTAACTTTTATTTTTTCACAAGTTGTGCAATAAAAACGTATGATTTCCAATCATAGTATATTTCTCGTAAAATTTTACTTTTTTGCTTTGCTTTTTTGGCTTAGGGGAGGGGGCTTCTTTACGATAAATGCTTTCTAGACAAAATTATGGTTAGGGAGTTGGGGGGCACTAATTTTTCTTCTGTAAAAAAAAGGGGAAAATTATTTCAATACTAAATTTTTTATTCTTTTAGGGCCAATTATGAAGAATGGGTTATAAAAGAATAAAATAAAAAACAATAACACGCTCAATTTAAGGGAAAATGAGAGAAGAGGACTCCAGGGGAGGAGGGAGTGTCTTTAAGGGACAGTGGGCAGTTTTTTGGTCAACAACTCAACATTAACTTTTTTTCCGCGGTTATATTTATAATTTACTTTTCGTTGTGCAAAGCAGTCGTTTTTAAGTGTAGATTTAATGTTACCCAACCTCCATAAGTGAAAATGATTTATTCTAAGAAAGTGAGCTGTATTTGTTAGAGTTTCAGAAACATTACATATTTATTTAATTTAAACCCTTTTTTCAGATATAATAGTGTTTGGTGTGATTGACACAGAATATATTGGTCTGAAATATTCCTCAACTGGCATTATTTTCGAAACAGCTTTCTTACTCCTTTACGAACAACGACGTGAAATTCATAGCTATAAATGGAACGTCAGATACAATATGTATAAGTACGAGAAAAACAGATGGAGTCCAACACTAAATTTTATAAATTGAAACGGCTTTTACGTTAAAAACATAAGACCACGTAATAAAATGGCTATGAAATAAACCATGTACAAGAGGAAATTCAGGAAATATGCAGTTTTTTCGGTGTGCAAGCTGTATATGTTAAGGGAAACGTGCCAACTGATAAACTCTTACTAGAAAAATGTGATAAAGACATAGCATTATTCAATTTAGAAGACTTCAAATGTGAAAAATACCTGCATTCAGTACATGATCCGGAAGATGAAGTTAGATATTTTGCTCAATGGGTGCCAGAAAAGATACCTGACATGGAAAAATGCATAAGATGTCCAAAGACCTAAACTCATGCTCCTCCTCATATCAAATGGATTAAGCTGTTTTTTTTAAAATATGTCAATATGCATTTTTTCAAAATGTTTTTTAATATGTTTAAGCAATAAACATCTTAAGCCTCAACCATCTTTATTCTTTAGAATAGTTCATCGCCATGAAAATCACATTTTCAGATTCAGCATGTCAGGGAACACACTTTCAGGGTCGATATGTAGGAGAACCAAAAATGCTCATCCCTAAAAAGGTAAGTTAACCCTAAATGATCAAAGAATTTTTCTGAAATCACACCTTCAGATTCAGCATGTCAGGGAACACACTTTCAGCTTCAACATGTTGGAGAACCCTGAATGCTCATCCCTAAAAAGGTAAGTTAACCCTAAAAGGTTAAAGAATTTCTCTGAAATCACACTTTCAGATTCAGCATGTCAGGGAACACACTTTCAGGTTCAATCTTTTGGGGAACCCTAAAAAGGTAAGTTAACCCTAAAAGGTTAAAGAAGTTTTCTGAAATCACACCTTCAGATTCAGCATGTCAGGGAACATACTTTCAGGTTCAATATGTTGGAGAACCCTGAATGCTCATCCTAAAAAGTTAAGTTAACACTAAAAGGTTAAAGAATGTTTCTGAAATCACACTTTCAGATTCAGCATGTCAGGGAACACTTTCAGGTTCAACATAATGGAGAACCCTGAATGCTCATCCCTAAAAAGGTAAGTTAACCCTAAAAGGTTAAAGAATTTCTCTGAAATCACACTTTCAGATTCAGCATGCCAGAGAAGTCATACATTACTTTTCAACTTCATTTATATCCCAACACCAAATTTTCGCAATGAAAAAGACATATATTACAGATCAATTCTAATTTTTTTCCTGAGAAAATAAAAAGGTTCCACATCAGTTCCAATTTTTCTCAAAGAGATGAAAAATTTAAAGTCCTGTTCCAAATTTTTCATAGAAGATAGAAAAAAGTTATACTTTGATTGTGAATATTCATCATGAAGATAAGGAGCTCCACTTTAATTCTGAGTTTTCTCGAAGAAGTGCAAAACGTTCAAAATCTCTTCTGAATTTTCTTAAAGAAGAGAAAAAGTTAGCTCTATTCTGAAATTTACCAGAGAAAATGAAAAAAAAGGCTTCCACTACAGTTCTTAATTTCTCAAAGACATAAAAAATTTAAAGTTTTGTTCTAAATTTTTTCCATAGAAGATAGGAAAAGTTATACTTTGATTGTGAATATTTTCAAAGAAGATAAAAAACTCCAGTGTGAATATTTTCCATGAAGATAAAAAGTTTGACTTTAATTCTAAATTTTCTTAAATTCAGTTTCGACTTTTCTCAAAGAGATGAAAAAATTTAAAGTTCTGTTCTAAATTTTACATAGAAGATAGAAAAAAGTTATACTTTGATCGTGAATATTTTCAAAGAAGATAAAAAACTCCAGTGTGAATATTTTCCCGAAAGACAAAAAGTTGTACTTCAATTTTAAATTTTCTCAACGAAGTGAAGAAAAGTTCAACTTCTCTTCTGAATTTTCTCAATAAAAAAAGAAATTAGTTTTTGATCAATTCTATTTTTCCAAATAATATAAAAAAGTTCCACTTCAGTTCAGATTTTTCCCCAAAGACATAAATTTAAAGTTTTCATCCAATTTTTTTTTTGTAGAAGATATAAAAAGTTACACATTGATCGTGAATATTTCACTATGAAGATAAGGAGCTCCACTTTAATTCTGAGACTTTTCCCAAAGACATAAACAAATTTAAAGTAATGTTCTAAATTTTAGTGTAGAAGATAGGAAAAGTTATACTATGAATGTGAATATTTTCCAGGAAGATAAAAAGCTTCATTTTATTTCTAATTTTCTCATCGAGGAGAAGAAAAGTTCAAGTTCTCTTCTGAATTTTCTCAATGAAAAAAGAAATAAGTTACAGATCAATTCTATTTTTTCCAGAGAAAATAAAAATGTTCAACTACAGTTCTGATTTTCTCAAAGAGATGGAGAAATTTAAAGTGCTGTTCCAAATTTTTCATAGAAGATAGAAAAAGTTATACTCTGATCATGAAAATTTACCTCAATTCTGAATTTTATTAAAGAACTTACAATTCAATTCTGCTCTATTCTGAAATTTACCAGAGAAAATGAAAAAAGACTTCCACTACAGTTCTTAATTTCTCAAAGACATAAAAAATTTAAAGTTCTGTTCAAAATTTTCCCATAGAAGAAAGAAAAAGTCATACTATGATTGTGAATATTTTCCATGAAGATAAAAAGTTTCACTTTAATTCTAAATTTTCTTAAATTCAGTTCAAATATTTCTCAAAGAGATGAAAAAATTTAAAGTTCTGTTCTAAATTTTTCATAGAAGATAGAAAAAAGTTATACTTTGATCGTGAATATTTTCAAGGAAGATAAAAAACTCCAGTGTGAATATTTTCCCGAAAGACAAAAAGTTCTACTTCAATTTTAAATTTTCTCAACAAAGTGAAGAAAAGTTCAACTTCTCTTATGAATTTTCTCAATAAAAAAAGAAATTAGTTTTTGATCAATTATATTTTTCCAAATAATATAAAAAGGTTCAACTTAAGTTCAGATTTTTCCCCAAAGACATAAATTTAAAGTTTTCATCCAAATTTTTATGTAGAAGATATAAAAAGTTACACATTGATCGTGAATATTTCACTATGAAGATAAGGAGCTCCACTTTAATTCTGAGATTTTTCCCAAAGACATAAACAAATTTAAAGTAATGTTCTAAATTTTAGTGTAGAAGATAGGAAAAGTTATACTATGAATGTGAATATTTTCCAGGAAGATAAAAAGCTTCTTTTTATTTCTTATTTTCTCAACGAGGGGAAGAAAAGTTCAAGTTCTATTCTGAATTTTCTCAATTAAAAAAGAAATAAGTTACAGATCAATTCTATTTTTTCCAGAGAAAATAAAAATTTTCCACTACAGTTCAGATTTCTCAAAGAGATGGAAAAATTTAAAGTGCTGTTCCAAATTTTTCATAGAAGATGGAAAAGTTATACTTTGATCATGAAAAGTTAAATCAATTCTGAATTTTATTAAAGAAACTACAATTCAATTCTAATTTTTCCAGAGAAAAATAAAAATCTTCCACATCAGTTTTAAGCTCATCAAGACATAAAGAAATTTAAACTTCTATTCTAAATTTTTCCGTAGAAGATAGAAAAAGTTTTTATATCTTTTCAGAACAAGTTCTTTTCTTAATGTCCCCCCTAAACCAATTTTACAACTTGAACTACTCATTCTTTTCACACACAACTCTACTTTATGGCTTTTTGAATACCCCAACACCAAGCAATACTTTCAAAAGGCTTTTTAATATCCTTTCAGAACAAGTTCGTTTCTTAGAGTCCCCCCTGAACCAATTTTACAACTTGAATTTTTACATCTTTTCAGAACAAGTTCCTTTCTTAATGTCCCCCCCCCTAAACCAACTTTACAACTTGAAGTACTCATTCTTTTCACACACAACTCTACTTTATGGCATTTTGAATACCCCAAAACCAAGCAGAGTTTACACAATGAAGTGAAGAAAAGGTTCAAGTTCTCTTCTGAATTTTCTCAAAGAAAGGAAAAAAGTTATAGTCCAATTCTAATTTTTTCCAAAGAAAATAAAATAACTCCGACTTTTTTAATAAACATTCTAAGCGTTGACATGCTAACGTATCCGAAATAATAGAAATATAACAAAGTAATGCATAAAATATTTTTATTGAAATAACAACATGTAGAATATTAACATAAAAGACACTACACTACATACATTATTAGACACTATTAATATTATTGAGCCACTTTGAAAATTTTTGAATCTGATCCATAAAATAAATCATTAGATTCTCTCTTGACACTAGAGTTACTCACTTCTCTTAGTTCATAACCACTTGAATAATAATCATTATTCCATTCTGAGTCATATACAATTTTTACTGGGATGTAACATACAGGTTCAATGCACATTTCATCCTTGCAATTATTTAATTCATTGACCATATGATCTATGGTAGTAATAATGTTCACTTATACATTATTCTCCATTAATTTATCTTGACATTCATTAGTGATATTGGCTGCCAATGCTCTTTTTATTTTGACTGTGATTTCATTGTCTATTATCACATCATTTTTACAGAGGTAATAGTTCTGGCACGTTGATAAGATATGATTTATGATGTTGGCGCAGCAATATGCACGTCTTCTATTTCCTTTTGCTTTCATTCGAATGCTAACACCGGAAAGATGACGATAAGATCTATCAACAGCTAACATGTTACCAGAACCATTAGCTAGAAGTTGTCACTTTTCATCAACTATTATTTTTATGTTGGCATTCTCTTTGAGCACTAACTTCTCCGGAAATGATAGTTTCTTATATCCACCATTTGACATATGGAAATTCTTGAGTACTCCAAAGGAATTTAACTCCTCACTTTCATGACAACGTAGGCATACATTCCCAATAAGATCTCCACAACTAATTTTTTCATAGTTCAAATATATCTCTTTGTCAGCTTTCAAGGCAACAATGACTTTATCATGCAGACACGCGTTTCTCGAATAATTCATTTTCACTTCTTTTTAAATATGACGTCGATGTTTATCCGTTCAATGGATGAAAATTACTAATCTAATACATGCAATAAATTAGATAGTCTCGATAACCTACCATGGAGTATCACTGGGAAAGCCACTTCCAATGTAAGAACAAGCATAGAGTACGATCGCTATAGCCGCAAGCATATTTCATGTTGTCATAGATGGCAGCACACCCGCTCAGACACATACTCATAGTGAGAGACAGGCAAAAATTTAGGTTATTTTAGGTTAGGTTAGGTAAGGTTAGGTGAGAGACAGGCAAAAAGTTAGGTTAATTTAGGTTCACTTAGAGTGACGCATCACTCTAAGTGAACCTAAATTAACCTAACTTTTTGCCTGTCTCTCACCTAACCTTACCTAACCTAACCTAAAATAACCTAACTTTTTGCCTGTCTCTCACTATGAGAGTGTGTCTGACCGGGTGTGCTGCCATCTATGACAAAATGAAATATGCTTGCGGCTATAGCGATCGTACTCTATGCTTGCTCTTACATTGGAAGTGGCTTTCCCAGTGGTACTCCATGGTAGGTTATCGAGACTATTTAATTTATTGCATGTATTAGATTAGTAATTTTCATCCATTGAACGGATAAACATCGACATCATATTTAAAAAGAAGTGAAAATGAATTATTCGAGAAACGCGTGTATGCATGATAAAGTCATCGTTGCCTTGAATGCTGACAAAGAGGTATATTTGAACTATGAAAAAAGTAGTTGTGGAGATCTTATTGGGAATGTATGCCTACGTTGTCATGAAAGTGAGGAGTTAAATTCCTTTTGGAGTACTCAAGAATTTCCATATGTCAAATGGTGGATATAAGAAAGTATCATTTCCAGAGAAGTTAGTGCTCAAAGAGAATGCCAACATAAAAATAATATTTGATGAAAAGGGATAACTTCTAGCTAATGGTTCCGGTAACATGTTAGCTGTTGATAGATCTTATCGTCATCTTTCCGGTGTTAGCATTCGAATGAAAGCAAAAGAAAATAGACGACGTGCATACTGATACACCAACATCATAAATCATATCTTATCAACGTGCCAGAACTGTTACCTCTGTAAAAATAATGTGATAATAGACAATGAAATCACAGTCAAAATAAAAAGAGCATTGGCAGCCATATCACTAATGAATGTCAAGATAAATTAATGGAGAATAATCTATAAATGAACATTATTACTACCATAGATCATATGGTCATTGAATTAAATAATTGCAAGGATGAAATGTGTATTGAACCTGTATGTGACATTCCAGTAAAAATTGTATATGACTCAGAATGGAATACTGATTATTATTCAAGTATTTATGAACTAAGAGAAGTGAGTAACTCTAGTGTCAAGAGATAATCTAATGATTTAGTTTATGGATCAGATTCAAAAATCTTCGGCCAACCATCTAGGGCTAAACGGAAAGCATGTCGTCCCCGTCTGGGGTGGGAGGACGTCATAAAGAAAGATTTAAAGGAAATGGGAACTTCGTGGGCGGGTGTAAAAAGGGAGGCTTTGAATAGATTGGGGTGGAGGAGGAGCGTGCGTAGCTGTGTTGGCCTCAGGTGGCTTGGTGCTGCGGTGAGTTGTTAGTAGTAGTAGTAGTAGTATTTCTATTATTTAGGATACGTTAGCATGTCAACGCTTAGAATGTTTATTGGTAAAGTCGGATATTTTTTATTTTCTTTGGAAAAAATTAGAATTGGACTATAGTTTTTTTCCTTTCTTTGAGAAAATTCAGAAGAGAACTTGAACCTTTTCTTCACTTCATTGTGTAAACTCTGCTTGGTGTTGGGGTATTCAAAATGCCATAAATTAGAGTTGTGTGTGAAAAGAATGAGTACTTCAGGTTGTAAAGTTGGTTTAGGGGGGACATTAAGAAAGGAACTTGTTCTGAAAAGATATAAAAATTCAAGTTGTAAAATTGGTTCATGGGGGACATTAAGAAACGAACTTGTTCTGAAAGGATATTAAAAAGCCTTTTGAAAGTATTGCTTGGTGTTGGGGTATTCAAAAAGCCATAAAATAGAGTTGTGTGTGAAAAGAATGAGTAGTTCAAGTTGTAAAATTGGTTTAGGCGGGGGGGCATTAAGAAAAGAACTTGTTCTGAGAAGATATAAAAACTTTTCTATCTTCTACGGAAAAATTTAGAATAGAACTTTAAAATTCTTTTTGTCTTGATGAACTTAAAAACTGATGTGGAAGATTTTTATTTTTCTCAGGAGAAATTAGAATTGAATTGTAAGTTCTGTCATAAAATTCAGAATTGAGTTAACTTTTCATGATAAAAGTATAAATTTTTCTATCTTCTATGAAAAATTTGGAACAGTACTTTAAATTTTTCCATCTCTTTGAGAAAATCTGAACTGTAGTTGAAAATTTTTATTTTCTCTGGAAAAAATAGAATTTATCTGTAATTTATTTCTTTTTTCATTGAGAAAATTCAGAATAGAACTTGAACTTTTCTTCACCTCGTTGAGAAAATAAGAAATAAAAATAAACTTTTTATCTTCCTGGAAAATATTCACATTCATAGTATAACTTTTCCTATCTTCTACACTAAAATTTAGAACATTACTTTAAATTTGTTTATGTCTTTGGCAAAAATCTCAGAATTAAAGCGGAGCTCCTTATCTTCATAGTGAAATATTCACGATCAATGTGTAACTTTTTATATCTTCTACATAAAAATTTGGATGAAAACTTTAAATTTATGTCTTTGGGGAAAAATCTGAACTGAAGTTGAACCTTTTTATATTATTTGGAAAAATAGAATTGATCAAAAACTAATTTCTTTTTTTATTGAGAAAATTCAGAAGAGATGTTGAACTTTTCTTCACTTTGTTGAGAAAATTTAAAATTGAAGTAGAACTTTTTGTCTTTCGGGAAAATATTCACACTGGAGTTTTTTATCTTCCTCGAAAATATTCACGATCGAAGTATAACTTTTTTCTATCTTCTATGAAAAATTTAGAACAAAACTTTAAATTTTTTCATCTCTTTGAGAAAAATCGGATCCGAAGTTAAGAAAATTTAGAATTAAAGTGAAACTTTTTATCTTCATGGAAAATATTCACAATCATAGTATGACTTTTCCTATCTTCTATGGAAAAATTTAGAACAGAACTTTAAATTTTTTATGTCTTTGAGAAATTAAGAACTGTTTTGGAAGCCTTTTTTTCATTTTCTCTGGTAAATTTCAGAATAGAGCAGAATCGAATTGTAAGTTCTTTAATAAAATTCAGAATTGAGTTAAATTTTCATGATCAGAGTATAACTTTTTCTATCTTTTATGAAAAATTTGGAACAGTACATTAAATTTTTCCATCTCTTTGAGAAACTCTGAACTGTAGTGGAAACTTTTTATTTTCTCTGGAAAAAATAGAATTGATCTGTAACTTATTTCTTTTTTCATTGAGAAAATTCAGAAGAGAACTTGAACTTTTCTTCACCTCGTTGAGAAAATTAGAAATAAAATGAAGCTTTTTATCTTCCTGGAAAATATTCACATTCATAGTATAACTTTTCCTATCTTCTACACTAAAATTTAGAACATTGCTTTAAATTTGTTTATGTCTTTGGGAAAAGTCTCAGAATTAAAGTGGAGCTCCTTATCTTCATAGTGAAATATTCACGATCAATGTGTAACTTTTTATATCTTCTACAAAAAAATTGGATGAAAACTTTAAATTTATGTCTTTGGGGAAAAATCTGAACTGAAATGGACCCTTTTTATATTATTTGGAAAAATAGAATTGATCAAAAACTAATTTCTTTTTTTATTGAGAAAATTCAGAAGAGAAGTTGAACTTTTCTTCACTTCGTTGAGAAAATTTAAAATTGAGGTACAACTTTATGTCTTTCGGGAAAATATTCACACTGGAGTTTTCTATCTTCTTTGAAAATATTCACGATCAAAGTATAACTTTTTCTATCTTCTATGGAAAAAATTTAGAACAGAACTTTAAATTTTTTATGTCTTTGAGAAAAATCGAAACTGAATTGAAGAAAATTTAGAATTAAAGTGAAACTTTTTATCTTCATGGAAAATATTCACACTGGAGTTTTTTATCTTCTTTGAAAATATTCACAATCAAAGTTTAACTTTTCCTATCTTCTATGGAAAAGATTTAGAACAGAACTTTAAATTTTTTATGTCTTTGAGAAATTAAGAACTGTAGTGGAAGCCTTTTTTCATTTTCTCTGGTAAATTTTAGAGTAGAGCTAACTTGCTCTCTTCTTTAAGAAAATTCAGAAGAGATTTTGAACATTTTGCACTTCTTCGAGAAAACTCAGAATTAAAGTGGAGCTCCTTATCTTCATGATGAATATTCACAATCAAAGTATAACTTTTTTCTATCTTCTATGAATAATTTGGAACAGGACTTTAAATTTTTCATCTCTTTGAGAAAAATTGGAACTGAAGTGGAACCTTTTTATTTTCTCAGGAAAAAAATTAGAATTGATCTGTAATATATTTCTTTTTCATTGCGAAAATTTGGTGTTGGGATATAAATGAAGTTGAAAAGTAATGCATGACTTCTCTGGCATGCTGAATCTGAAAGTGTAATTTCAGAGAAATTCTTTAACCTTTTAGGTATAACTTACCTTTTTAGGGATGAGCATTTAGGGTTCTCCATTATGTTGAACCTGAAAGTGTGTTCCCTGACATGCTGAATCTGAAAGTGTGATTTCGGATAAATTCTTTAACCTTTTAGGGTTAACTTACCTTTTTAGGGATGAGCAATTCAGGGTTCTCCAACATATTGAACCTGAAAGTGTGTTCCCTGACATGCTGAATCTGAAACTGTGATTTCAGAAAAATTCTTAAACCTTTTAGGGTTAACTTACATTTTTAGGGTTCCCCAACATATTGAACCTGAAAGTGTGTTCCCTGACATGCTGAATCTGAAAGCGTGATTTCAGAAAAATTCTTTAACCATTTAAGGTTAACTTAATTTTTAGGGATGAGCATTTATGGTTCTCCTACATATCGACCCTGAAAGTGTGTTCCCTGACATACTGAATCTGAAAGGGTGATTTTCATGGCGATGAACTATTCTAAAGAATAAAGATGGTTGAGGCTTAAGATGTTTATTGCTTAAACATATTAAAAAACATTTTGAAAAAATACATATTGACATATTTAAAAAAAAGCTTAATCCATTTGATATGAGGAGGAACATGAGTTTAGGTCTTTGGATATCTGATGCATTTTTCCATGTCAGGTATCTTTTCTGGCACCCATTGAGCAAAATATCTAACTTGATCTTCCGGATCATGTACTGAATCCAGGTATTTCTCACATTTGAAGTCTTCTAAATTGAATAATGCAATGTCTTTATCACATTTTTCTAGTAAGAGTTTATCAGTTGGCACGTTTCCCTTAACATATACAGCTTGCACACCGAAAAAACTGCATATTTCCTGAATTTCCTCTTGTACAGGGTTTATTTCATAGCCATTTTCATTACGTGGTCTTATGGTTTTAACGTAAAAGCTGTTTCGATTTATAAAATTTAGTGTTGGACTCCATCTGTTTTTTCTCGTACTTATACATATTGTTTCTGACGTTTTATTTATAGCAATGAATTTCACGTCAATGTTCGTCTAGGAGTAAGAAAGCTGCTTCGAAAATAATGCCAGTTGAGGAATGTTTCAGACCAATATATTCTGTGTCAATCACACCAAACATTATTATATCTGAAAAAAGGGCTTAAATTAAATAAATATGTAATGTTTCTGAAACTCTAACAAACACAGGTCACTTTCTTAGAATAAATCATTTTCACTTATGTAGGTTGGGTAACATTAAATCTACACTTAAAAACTACTGCTTTGCACAACGAAAAATAAATTATAAATATAACCGCAGAAAAAAAGTTAATGTTGAGTTGTTGACCAAAAAACTGCCCACTGTCCCTTAAAGACACTCCCTCCCCCCTGGAGTCCTCTTCTCTCATTTTACCTTAAATTGAGCGTGTTATTGTTTTTCTTTATTTTATTCTTTTATAATCCCATTCTTCATAATTGGCCTTAAAAGAAGAAAAAATTTAGTATTGAAATAATTTTCCCCTTTTTTTTACAAAAGAAAAATTAGTACCCCCCAACTCCCTAACCATAATTTTGTCTAGAAAGCATTTATCGTAAAGAAGCCCCCTCCCCTAAGCCAAAAAAAGCAAAGCAAAAAAGTAAAATTTTACGAGAAATATACTATGCTAGGAAATCATACGTTTTCATTGCAAAACTTGTGAAAAAATAAAAGTTGACAATCACTAGTTTGTAGCCTTAGGATAGAAATCAATGTTTCTATTTTTACCATTTATAATTTTTTTTTAATTTTCCAGTCTATAGGCTTTAAAATAGAAAAAAGATTGTTAATATATAGCTTATAGGCCTACAATTTGCGATCTTAGACATAAATGCTATTCAATTTACACATAATAAAGCTATGTACCTTTTTTCTTAGAAATCCCGGCCCCTTACTTTTCGCGCGAAGAAATAGTTCGTTTTCATTTTACAATGAAGGTGTTAGAAGCGAGGCATTACAACCCTAAACCCCCCCCCCCCCATATAAACACTGAGTACTCAAAATTGAAAATGAATATTACATGAAACTGACATCCATCCCCCTCTTAACAATCCCAAACCCCCCTCCTCTTTTTACAGAAGAAAGTCACTCTCCCTTTTCAGTAAAGCAATAGTAAAATTTGTGATGAAGAAGCTATGATGTTAATTTGATCAAAAAGTATCCTTTTTTGATCAATGAAACCTTTTGACTAAGCCGCTAACGTAAGGGCTCGTTCAATTGGAAATTGAAAGGGCTAGTGCCCTTTTTATAGTCGAAAGTGAATGAAGGGCAAATAACCTCCCTCTCACGCCCACCAAACACATCCAATCAAATTTTGAGATATCCATTTTGTTCAACGTAGTTTAAAGCTCTGGAAATTACGTCTTTTTGGATGATAACCCCCTCAGAGCCCTCAGTGCAAGGGTTGTAAGTTATACCTGGGGGTATATAAGGTTTATATTGAACGTTTTTGTAGAAATTTCAAAAAGGCTCATTTGATTGGAAATTGAAATTGCCCTTTTTAATAGTCTAAATGAGTGGAGATTAATTAACCCCCCTCTCACGCCCACCATTTCCCCCAAGAACATTCAGTCAAAGTTTATAGATAGCCATTTTGTTCAACATAGTAGAAAGTTCTGGAAACTAGGTCTTTGAGGATGACAACCCCCTCCCCCCCCCGCCTCAGGGCAAGGGTTTTAAGTTACGCCCTGGGGGCCTATAAGGTTTTTATTGAAAGCGTTGTTGCAGAAACTTCAAAAGGGTTCATTTGATTGGAAATTGAAAGGGCTAGTCCCTTTTTTAATAGTTGAAAGTGATTGGAGAGTGATTAACGCACCTCTCACGCCTACCATTTCCCCACACACATCAAATCAAAATTTTGAGATAGCCATTTTGTTTAACGTAGTTGAAAGTTCTGGAATTAGGTCTGGAATTTAGAGGATGACAACCACCCTAACAGCCCTTAGGGCAATGGTTTTTAATTTATGCGTTGGGGGCATATAAGGTGTTTCTAAAAAGCGTCGTCGTAGAAACTCAAAAAGGGCTCATTCGATTGGAAATCGAAAGGCCTAGTGCCCTTTTTAATAGTCGAAAGTGATTGGAAGGCTTGAAATTTCTTATAGTAAAGACCGATTTGGGTATAATCTATTATTTTAATTTTTTTTCAAAAAGGGTTCAAAAAGGGCTCGTTCAATTGGAAATTGAAAGGGCTAGTGCCCTTTTTATAGTCGAAAGTGAATGAAGGGCAAATAACCTCCCTCTCACGCCCACCAAACACATCCAATCAATTTTGAGATATCCATTTTGTTCAACGTAGTTGAAAGCTCTGGAAATTAGGTCTTTTTGGATGATAACCCCCTCAGAGCCCTCAGTGCAAGGGTTGTAAGTTATACCTGGGGGTATATAAGGTTTATATTGAACGTTTTTGTAGAAATTTCAAAAAGGGCTCATTTGATTGGAAATTGAAATTGCCCTTTTTAATAGTCTAAAATGAGTGGAGATTAATTAACCCCCCTCTCACGCCCACCATTTCCCCAAGAACATTCAGTCAAAGTTTATAGATAGCCATTTTGTTCAACATAGTAGAAAGTTCTGGAAACTAGGTCTTTGAGGATGACAACCCCCTCCCCCCCCGCCCTCAGGGCAAGGGTTTAAGTTACGCCCTGGGGGCCTATAAGGTTTTTATTGAAAGCGTTGTCGCAGAAACTTCAAAAGGGTTCATTTGATTGGAAATTGAAAGGGCTAGTCCCTTTTTTAATAGTTGAAAGTGATTGGAGAGTGATTAACGCACCTCTCACGCCTACCATTTCCCCACACACATCAAATCAAAATTTTGAGATAGCCATTTTGTTTAACGTAGTTGAAAGTTCTGGAAATTAGGTCTGGAATTTAGAGGATGACAACCACCCTAACAGCCCTTAGGGCAATGGTTTTAATTTATGCGTTGGGGGCATATAAGGTGTTTCTAAAAAGCGTCGTCGTAGAAACTCAAAAAGGGCTCATTCGATTGGAAATCGAAAGGCCTAGTGCCCTTTTTAATAGTCGAAAGTGATTGGAAGGCTTGAAATTTCTTATAGTAAAGACCGATTTGGGTATAATCTATTATTTTAATTTTTTTTTGTGGTTGTGTAGACCAGGGCACTTCGTATCGAAGGAGTTGTCGTAGGAACTTCGAAAAGGGCTCATTCGATTGAAAATAGAAAGTGTTGATGCCCTTTTTAATAGTCGAAAGATATTGGAGAGCAACTAATCCCCCTCCCACGTCCACCCTCCCATTTTTCCATTAGGTTTAAAAACTAAATGTTGCCTTAAGATTAAATCAAAATGCACTGTGTTAATGCTAATTCCCAAAAAAGCATCTCAGCAGTATCCCAAGAACGATTGAGGGTATTATGTTTAAACTTATGGGGGTACTTCTGCTCTTAAAATTTAACCAAATCAAAATAGCGTAAGTGTATCGAAGCTATCAAAGAAAGTAAACAGATTTTTTTTGCAAATGGAATCAAGTTTTCCATTTCAGGTTATCTAGAGGAGATATGAAACTAAATTAAACACTATTGGATCGGTACAATCACCCCTGGGAAAAAAAACAAACAAAAAGCAAACTAATAAACACGCATTCGTGATATTTCTTCTGGCAAATAATGCAAAATTCCACATTTTTGCAGAAAGGAGCTTGAAACCTCTACAGTAGGGTTCTATGATACACTGAATATGATGATTTGATTTTCATTAAGATTCTGTCACTTTTAGGGGGCGTCTCCCCCTTTTCTTAGAAAATAAAGGAAATTGTTTCAGGCTCATAACTCTTGATGGGTAAGACTTGATAAAACTTATATATGTTTCAAATCAGCATAAAAATCCGATTCTTTTGATGTATCTTCTGGTATCAAAATTCCGTTTTTTAGGGTTTTGGTTACTATTGAGCCGGGTCGCTCCTCACTTACAGTTCGTTACCACGAACTGTTTGATACAGATACATTATAAGTCAAAACATGAAGAGCAAATTACATTTCATGAAAGTATTGGAAGTAGGGGGTAATAGAAAAAAAAATTATTCTGGATATAAATCGATGAAAAGAAACAACCGGTAAAACTCACAACACATTATCACATAACATTAAGGCTAAATTTTGCTGAAGAGCATCATCCAAAATACTTGTATATCGTTATCAAAAACTATTAGAAACTTTGAGTCGGTACACAACATTCAGTAATTCCACACTTCATTTTCATCATCTGAACCTACAGGGCTAATAAGTTCAAAGAACACCAGTGCTTTACCAATTATTTTTCCGTATTTGGTCCTAAATAACTTAGAACAACACTTAAAATAAACTTAGAAAAAACTTTTAGTGGCGATTGATGCATTATACGGACACTTCTAAAAAGTCAAGTTTAGCTAATGATAATAAAATAAAATAGGATGAATATATAATAGTTTATAAACAAATTTGGGCTATATATTTGCAAATTAGGGGTGGGTGGGTAATAGATACCATATATTAGATACGTGACCTAACCTAACTTAGGTACCTTCCCCCCCCTCTTAACCACAAAGAATAACATTTTAAATATCGTAAACGTAATCAAAACTACTCTTTGCATTCCATTTCTCAATAGCGGTCTCTTGAAAATAACCAGTCTGGCAGGTTTCGTCTCTAATTAGTACATAAAAGTGTACGTATAACGTAGCAGTACCAAAATTTGTTTTGTGGAAAAAGTTTTAATTAAATTAATTTCCGTTCGTCTTTTATTGACGTACGAAAAACAAATATTTTATACCTTTTAGCTTTTTTCCATGAGAATCCATAGTTTAGCTTACTATTTGTATGCTGGAGAAACTTTTTGAACAAATTTTAAATCCTAACACAAATAGTGTTGTTTAATTTAGTTTTACAACTCCTTAAGTTGACCTGAAAAATAAAACTTAATATCATTCCCAACAAATTCTATCTATACACTTTGACAACCTGGATAAACTTACAATCTTTTGACTTATTTAAATTGTAACAGTAGAAGAAGTAATAGTAGTAGCCCTGAAAGTTTTAACTTAATACAACCAGTCGTTCTCGAGACATTACTGAGGTGTAGCAACATTTAGTTTTAAGGTATAATGGGCATATTGCCTAAATGTGGTGGGTTGATATACCCAATAACCCTAGAGACATAGTCACTGGACCGTTCTATAGTTGTAATAGTAGTCAGTAGTATTAATATATTGCCTTTTGATCAGTTCAACGTCCCTCTCATTATGTCCAAGGATGTTCTAACTTTATACAATCAGCCGTTGCTTTGACATGTCCTTTGATAACCTGATATGCCCTTTTGATAAACTGTTTATTCATATACTTCTTGAAATTTACGTCTTAATGCTTTGAGCCTTACATGTAGTTTATAGAAGTAGTAGTTGCTGTAGCTGCGGTAGAAGTAGTAGCAGTAGTACTAGTAAATGTAGCATTGGTAGTGCCAGTAATATTAGTAGTAGTATGTACATATTTCCTTTTGGTAAATTGATCTTCCCCTTTAAGCTTTCTCTGAAACTACCAACTTAATACCCAAATCCATTCTTGAGTTACGCTCTTTTGACAATGTGCATGCACACAGTGCTAGTAGAGTACTAACTTATACTTTGCTTGCCTTATCTTCCTTACCGTGCTATTTGCTTGCCTTATGTTCCTTGGTACCTTTCCAGAGCATGGCCTTATGGATTTGCTTGCTTTATGTTCCTTCCCATGCTATTTGCTTGGCATATGTTCCTTGGTACCTTTCCAAACAAAGTGATCAAACAAGTTTTGGAACTATGGTTGAGATTGTGTAATGCAACCAGACTGGTTTATGAGGCAACACCCACTTTTTGGGGCCAATCACAGAAAGCGGAGGCTACTCCATATACGATAACTTGATTAGTAATTGGATTCAAATAAAAGGAGTGATTTTCATTGTAGTTTATATTAGTAGGAGAATTGAATTCAGAGAGAATAGTTTATTTGAGACGATATTAGTAGAGAAAATGAGTGGAACATTTACACTATTGGAGCTTGATGGTGGAGCAGGTAGCAGCAGCAATGATACAAGAGTACCAAACGTGGCTGTGGAAATAACACGAGGATGTAGACTAAGCCTTGAATGGGATGATATGTATGGTAGATACGTGGTATCATTGAGCAAATTTAAAATGGAGGAGCAATTATGCTTTGCTGCGAAACTGAACATTGTGCATATAAATAGACTTCAGGCAGCATTAGATGCACTAGTGAAATATATTGATGAAAACAAATTGAATCAGTGATTATTATTGTTGTAATTATGCTCAATAAAATTGTTTCTAAATCAAAGACAATTTTCTTTCTATAGTAGGTTAGCGTATATTTTTTTAGAGTAAATCAAAGATATTTTTCTTTCTATAGTAGGTTAGCGTATATTTTTTTTACAGTAGAAAAAAAGAATCATGGTTAGTCTGAAGTTGGTTGTGATAGTATTTGGACTCTAAAAAATGGATAGATTTTAGAAAGAGTGAATCATGGGGAATCTTGTGTTTATGAAAAAACGTTTGATTCTAGATGACGATTTTCTAGAGCTGTCTATTCAAAGACAGATATTTTCTAAGGGAATGCTTGTTGATATAATGAAAACTGATTCTCCATCATTAGACTATTGCACGAAGCTTTTACGTTGTGGTCCAAATGCATTTACACAATTTATTGACATATTAATCTTGACACAGCAAAATGATATTGTGGATATGCTTTTAAACACTAGCTTAGAACTTTAGGACTTTTTTCATAAGAAAGATGGTGTTCAAGGATGATTTACTCCTCTCTCTCTATCCCACTCAATTTGTTGTTGGTAGCTCAGTTTCATTTTGGCGGTGAGAGTGTCAACACATGAAAGAATTTTCCATACATGTCCACTATGCATGTACACACTGGGCAGCTGGTCATCATGTGAGAATTGTACAATGATAGATGAGTATTTTGAAAAGTGCAGATTATGCAACCCATGTAAATTGCATAGAGGATATGCTGTACAAATTAAAGGCTGTAATTCCTGTCTTGAAGGAGTGTGCGACTCTCATCCTAGAGGACACCTATGCTCTAATTGTCACTATGATAAATGTAATCAGTGGGAGAATACATATCCTGGTATGATTGGAAAGAATCCTAAGCGTGATTTTAGTTTATTGCTAAGAGATTGGTACCGTCGTGGCTTTAGATTGTTTTGGGAGGAGGAGCCAGGCCAGCGATTCAACTGTTGGAACAAGAAATGAATTTGGTTTCTACGTCATCGTTGTGAAGACAATGGCTGCTATGATTTTAAGCCCACTGATTTTTATTTGGCTGTGACGGAATGTGATTCGCCGCTTGAGGACACTGTTTGTGACATTGCTTCAAATAAGCAAATTGAAACATGTGAATTCTACAAAATGAATGAGAATAGCATCATTGAATATACAAAGAGATATGACAAGACTGAAGTTACACTCTACTGTAGAAAATGTGACCCTGACATTGCAGCGCATCAGGATCAGTATACTGTGAATTCAGATAATCTACCTTCATAAGTCGTTCTCGACAAATACCTATACATAGTAGAAGATAAAATCTAAAGAGTAGAAAAATCGTTTTTTATCATGTATATACATTATTTTTATTAATAAACAATTTCACATACATGTTTAGAACATTTTATTCGTAGGGCACTAAAATCAATAATAAACACGCTTGTAAGTATATTTTCCACTAGAAAGTCGTTCAATCGAGGAAAGTCAACGTAGATGTTGAGAAACTGCTTGTAGGTATAGCCAAGACATCTGAACATGAAAAGAGTAGTGCATGAAAGCCACATGTCTTAGTCGTTAAATCCTTAACTCTCCTTTGATTTTGAATAATAGTTTTCCCACTGCTCTCAATAAAGTTGCCGATGTGTGGAGTGTAGAATTTATATGACAGGCCAAGAGGATCAAAAAATTCAATATTCTTCGCTGTTTGAAAGATGCATTGCCAATGGCTTGTCTTTAAAGTCGATGGACTGCTATTAACAATGATTAGGGTATTGTTAACACTTGGAATTTTTTCAATGAAGTCCGATGGTATGCAATAGGACTTGTATTGCGACATGTATGGATCCATACTAAATACGCTGATTATTTGGTTTGTGTTCATGGTGCTAGGTCTAGTAGAACACTGCCGTCGGGTGTGATTTCCCAATAGGTTTCAAATTGACTCAATGATATTAGCGTGACACTCTCAGTCAAAGCATCGGCAAATGTGCACTCTAAACGTACATTTCCTGTTCGTACTATGCTCATATCCTGGGTCCCCGACAGGTCCAAAACAATTACGCCATGATTTTTTGAAAACATTGAATCGGTTATTCCATTTTCAAATAGTTGGGAGTCAGGATCTAGGGATTGCATGGTGAACTCATACAGAGTTCTATAGGATTTTTTGTCAAATGATAGAGTGTACAGTGGAATACCATTCACTTTACACACAAGGCTAGATAGACCAAAAAATTAAAATCATGGGGGGATTCAGTCCAGGATCCAACAGCACTACCACTCTTCACAAAGGCCAAAGCAAGTTTTGATGGTATTTCTCCATTGATAAATGATGAATCGGTATAACTACGAGAGCCAGTGGCAATGTGACGTTGACTGGTGATCGTATGGGGGACAAGAAGTTTAATTTTGTTGCCATTGGCTCTTAGTTTTTCCACTGCCAATGCAACAGAGCTCATAACCTGTTGTTTTATGACATGAAGAATTGCCGATGTGATAATGACATTTGCATCGGGTGCTGCAAGGAGTGTTTTTCTCAATATGAAATTCGATGGGGCTAGCTGCAACTTTATGTCAATCTTGACATTGGGGGGTAACCATTGGGATATATTGAATATCTCATGATTTAATTTTCCAACTAAATGATACTCCTGGGTCACTGCAGTAGTCAACTCCCCGTCAGCATCAACACCTGATCGATATTCATAGCCCAATGACTGTCCTCTGAACTCCTTATATGCCTTTGGTGTGATCATCATAAATTGAATGTAGCTTGCACAGTTGAAAAAAATTTATTGCTAGTGCTCACCAATGTTCCATTAATAAATACATTAATTTGTTTGAACAGGTTGTGTAGAATACAGTTTTCGTTGGAGAGACCATCGGCAGCAGTTGGAGTTGTATTATCTAACTTTTTCCTTACTGCAACATTTAAATCAATAAATGTTGATGACAAATCAATGAAATAGTCTTCATTGGAAAATATTTGAAAGTGTATATTTTCCCAAAGGGGTTGCTGGGGATGAAATTGTTCATAGTAGCCAAACTTGACATTGACATCAACATTTTCAGCATTGAACAGATTCAATGAGGAACTGATTGATGGATATGATTCCTTGTGGGGGAGATAAGTCATCTTAAGAGAAGAAATCCTTCTTTGATCTAATAATCTTTTTCTTTTTCTTCTTATTGGTCTTCGTCGTTTTATTCCTCAAAGTCCTTGTTGATGTCCTTCGCTTCCCTCCTGGCTAGAGACTGATGAGTGAATGACGCGCACGCATCCTTTTCAATCCCTTCCCATTTTGCTGAGATTTTAATTGCTCACCAACGGCTCTTGCTGAAGATCTAATGTTTTCCTTAACACTCCAGTTGAAATTCTTACCCGACCCCCAGTCCTGTAGTGTTGAGGCAGCAAAATTTGATGCAGCAGGTACAAGATATTTTTTGGCAAGGGGTAGTACAGAACCAAATAACCTAACAAACTAGCTACCAAGACCGTAGCCAGACATTGTAGTGCGCCCCTTGTAGTAGTCCAATCCATGACCTATTTGACGTGGACTCAGAGTACCAACATAGCAATTAATATCAGGACAGACAAATGGAATTCTTCTATTGTTCATTTTAGGTGGTGGTGGTGACGCCGACGATGGGTCGAAAATGACATGTAATCACTGCTAAGCCTTTTGTTATTGCTAGAGGATCACCCAATTCATTTCTTAGTGTTAACTGACAGAGTTCCAAATACGACGTGTTTACAGGAAAATACTTAAGATGCTTTATATTATAGTGATGAACAAGTTCATGAGTTGTTTTTCGTTCAAGAACACGTAGGAGGGGGACATTTGCACTACCAACTCTCGATGTTTCCACAAAGGATGCATAAATAAATATGCAAGAGTCCGAGGTGAAACCAGGTGGATAATCAGCAAAAATAACTTGATCCATCCCGTTAATAGTGCCAGCGTTTTTCCCATTGATCAAATTCTGTTTAAAACCAAGAATGCTTCTCAGATTATCATTGAGATGAATCATTTCAGTGTCAGCAGGTGAGGTAATATAAATCCTATTGTGTTCCATTGAATAATTAAAATGGAATGTACCATTCCTGCGATATCAGATTTTTCTATTGATTGTACGACACAAATCTGTCATACTATCATATTCAATATATTTCAATTTGACATGTGGATATTCACTAGATTTAAGTGCTTCAACCCATTCATACTCGACAAAGAGTGACCAATCGAATGGTATAACTTTTATATCATACACACGATCCTTTCTCATGATGTCATAGGTATTTTTGAGAATACAGTCGACAAGAGCCACTTCATACGCACCGTCGAATTTGATGGCGGGGGAGAGTTTCGTCCAAAAATCACTTGTTTTATTCAAGTCGTTGTAGAAAGGATCGGAAACGTTGGACATAAATGTTACATTGAAATCATTGGGCATTATCAATATCTTCAACACCGATCCAAGAATCAAAATCAGAGTTGTATCCTAGCCACCGAACAAGTAACTTTTTCTTACCCCTGTGAGTACGAGTCTTCAATATCTTTTTAATTTGATAGATTTCACTATTATTTTTAACTTTTTGTAGTTCATAGTCACAAAAACCGCCGAGAATCTCTTCATCTTTGGTATCGCACAAACGATAAGTTATGGGTTTAGTGTCTAGGATTTTTGCCACTTTAAAAAGTTCTGTGGATCACAAGTAATACCCTTTTCAAAAACATTAGTTGTTCTATTAATTCGAACGGTATCACCAACATTAAATTTTTTCTTGACAATCGTTTCATTGGAATATTGTTTAAGAAAGGTGTCAATTGTATCATGATCAGAATGATGAACTTCCGTTGGGGTTGAATTGGACAATGATCGATGAGATCGCTGATTATAAATAAGCATGATTTTATCTAAATCATAAATAAAAGCAGATGCATTTTTCAATGTACAATATCTTGAAATTAAAAGTCGAATAGTTCTTATCAATCGTTCGGCCAGTGCAGCCTTTATAGGACTATGACTATGATAGAGCAGTGTATTATATTTCGCTAGTACTTTTGCAACATGGGGATTAACAAATTCACTACAGCGATCCGTTTGAACTTTTTTATATGAATCCTGTTCGAGAATACTTTCTATAGCCTGAGCAACCTCAACACCTCTCTTTGACCGCAATGGAATGGCATATGCATAGCCACTAAAAACACTGATTGCAAGTAGAATGTACTTGTACGGTGTATTGTGACGTCTTTGAATCTCATCTAGAGTTAAGAGATCTGCTTGCATTAAATCCAATGAGAAAAAGGCTTTAGTTTTTCGATAATGATTAGCACGAAGCCTATGATTTCTATGCAGAGTTTAACTTGATTCATTTTGGAGATAGTCTTGTACACTTTTAGTGCGAACACCAGTGACTTTGGAAAGAGTGGGTGGGGGGGGAACTTAAACTTCCCACTTCACCAATATTTTCATAAACACGTTTCAGAACTTCAACCATTTTGAATGTAAACACGTAGTGTAACGTTCGCCACCCTTTTGTATACTAGTGGTTGGCGGTGGTGGTGGTGACGTTGACTTGATACGTCTTCGCTTTTGTCTAGCTATCAGTGGTGTGCTCCTCCTCCTCCTCATTGTCAAATCAATGTTTTCACTACGTGTGCTAGTATTTTCCAAGATTGATTTAAAATCTTCTTCTTCTTAATCATGTTCATATTTTAATGGTGTTGATGATGGTGCATGTTCATTTAATTTTTTTAGAATTTGCCTATTGCTAATAAAGCTTTTGAGGAAGTTTAATCTACTAAGAAAGTTGTATAGATGAGCGTCAAATGATAATAGTCCTTTACGATTTGTAACCATATCATAGATTAAATCAAGTAGATTATAGCTCTTGCCTGAATTATAATCCCCTTCCCATTACTATCAACTTGAATATGATCTTGACCACTTTCCATGAGATATGTTATGAGTCGTTTATTTTGTTCACGATATGAGTGGAGCATTAGATTTCCAATGCTTGACATAATTGAATCCAGTTCCTCCTTCTTTAATTGAGTTCCAGCAGCAACAGCAGTAGTGATAGCAGAAGAATCCAGAGAAGATGGTTCCTTTTTGTCATCAATACCACTGGCCTTCGCACGATAGGGCTTATGTTTGTCCACTCGGCGAAGTGCATCTTGAAGTAAAAGTAGCTTTTTATCATCCTCAATATTCTCGTTGTCAATGAATTTACTCAGATTGTCTTCAAAGTGTTCCAAGGGTGAGAGAGCGAGTTCTATTGGAGTCAATTTATAGGGTTTAGCCATCTAGAGAAAACTGTTTACAAGTTCTGCAATTATCAGTAGTAAAAGCATGAAAAAGCTACCGCCCGCCTGAAGAAGACGTTTCCTTTTAAAATTCATTCCTTTCTTTTTAGAGGCCAATGTACGTACAATGATACGATGTTGCTTTGTCTGTTGCTTAACTACTTCTGGCAGTTGAATATTGCCCTCACTCAAATTTAAACAAAGTTCAGATATTAGATTAATGAAATCATTGTCAACACCATGTTTGAGTATGGCTTTCCTAAGTGGGGGTTTTGAAGTGCTTAGAACTGAAAATAAACGTCTATTTTCATGTAGTTTCTTCAATGTCATGATAGCAACTAATAGGCCTTTTTACTGTTCACGGGGCACCTGTATACTGTAATTTCATTGTCAAAAATATCTGTGGCTACACGCAAATCCTCGGATGTATTTTGATTAAGATCCAATAGGATATAGCCATAGGGTGTATTAGTTGCCTGATTGTATGCTGAGAGCAGAAATTCAGGTGCCCCTGGGTATATTTGTTTATTGAGGGTTTTTAGCGAGCTAGAATCACGAATAACTCTGTAGATGATATAGTAGGTGCAGTTCAATGCAAGTGATCGTATACATTTGCTCTGATGAAAGAGGTTGTGCAGAACCAGAGTAATGGATATCTGTTCATGATGAGAGCGAACAGTGAACAGTTGTAGCATTTCCTGGGACCATTGTTCAATAGATTCAGCCAGATCGTCAATAATCAGCCAAGAGTTTGGTTCAATAATGTTGAAAACATCAAGTCCCTGTATGAATTGTATCTGCACCAACCCCGATATGAAAATTGATTTTATTTTATCGTATGACTCCTGCCACATACTGTAACAATAGTAGATTTTTTCGGCTTTTCCACAAACATTTTATCGCAATTTTTAATTATTTTAGTTAAGAGTGTTGTTTTGCTTGACATTGATGGACCGCACAGAAACGATCTGAATGGTGTTTTAAATTGATACATGTTCCCTTCAACAGTTCACCTACAGCTAACTGTAGACCATAGTTGTCTAATGACTAAATAATTTCCCTATTAGTACTACTACAACTACTAGTCCGTTCAAGAATAATGAGAAGAACAAAATCAATAAAGAATCATATTTCTTGTATTATTAACATAAGAAACAGCACTTTAGAAATAATTCATTACACAAAAAAAACACATTAAACAAGAAAAATACACTTAAGATTTTTTTTAATTTATTTATAGGAAATAACATAAACATTTATTTTAAAAAGGCTCTAGAAAAAAAGTACTTTAATAAATATACTTTATTTATTTATAAAAAATACAACATTTAATGGAAAATACACTTAGAATAATATCACTTTTTTACACCATTATTTAATTTGAACACAACAACAACATGTATATTTACAAAAAAAAATCTGCTCTAAGTAAAAAAAAGATACCGTTGATGGCGGCGGCCCCCGCTGGCGGCCGTCCGGGTGGCCGAAGAGCCCTCCCCCCGTGGTTGGCCAAAGGCCCCCCAGGGCCGCGAGGTCCCCCCCCAAAGGTTTTGGGAAATTTATTTTATTGGACTTTACTCAAACCGAGACTTTCCCTATGACATTCGGCTCGGTCGGAAGTTAAACACATTTGGCTCTTCGGAAGCTAAATAATGCCCCAGGGGGAGGGTAGTCACACCGTCTTGACAAACATAGACCTTGTCGGAAATGGTACTCATGGCATTTTTTTCTATATTTACAGTGAAGTTCCTGTAGTTTAAAGAACGAATTGCCAACAATTTCGCTCGTGGAATTGTATTTTCAACAATACAATTCCTATAAACGTCCATGTCAAAATTCTTATCCACATAGCGCGTGGGTACTCCTTTGCAACGTTTTTTGATTTCCTCGTTGTGTGTCAGTATAAAGTACACCTTCGGACTTACAAACATACCACGTGAAATCATGTCACTTCCCGTTTCTGATTTTAAAAATAAAAGTTGATTTGGCGCCCGACGTTTCACTAGCTCTGGGTAGACCTCCCCACTCCAGTTGGTGTAGTCCATCCGCTAGCTGATGATTTCACCGTGCACCAAATCATCAAGTAGATTTTGAGTTTTTACTTTTAACAGTAGAGAATCTGTGTTCCCGTATCAGACCTCTACTTGTCCCTTCTCCGGCCACTGTACCCTAGCCACATTGTAGTAAAATTCCAACGTGAGCTTTTTAGAGATCTCCAAAATCGCACTGCCTGCAGCAATATTTTTATTCAATACAATGCTTCTTTTTTTTTCTATTCAATAGTACCATGTCTGGGCCAATGATGGTAAAGGAAGTGTACTTTGGATCGGCAATAATTCTAGCACATTGTTCGGGATCGGTCACGACGTCACACCGATTCCTATTGCGAACACTTTCGCACATTTTACCAAAAGCCGAATTTAAAATGAGCTTATAGATTTCTTTTTCGGCTTTTGTCTGCGCTTCAGAACGTTTCTTGACAAAAGTGTCAACAAACGTTTTCAGATAGGGTTTTTGACTAAACTGGAGGGCTCTATGAACCTTTGTGGCATTTAAACCGTTGTTGCGCATCCATTTTAAAGCCACATGATGTACAGCAATATTTTTCTTCGGCAGGAGGTCGGCAATAAGTTTTTGTTTTGAAGGTGACCAATGCAATCCCTCCGTCTCGACCAAACATCTGTTGGGGGACTCAAAGAGTCCCTAGACACAGGTCTATTGATGCATGGGAAAACAAAATCCTTTACCGAATCGTGACCCTCAACTGGTATCTCTCCATTAATTTAAAAAAACCATCCGACCGGCCCATTCTCCTCAACGCTGTCAATTTTGGGTAAATTGGAGGCTTGAGGGTCATTGAGCCATTTAAAGTCATCGCAGGGTAGCGCATAATGGGACATGGCCGAGGGGTAGAGGGAATTCATATCAAGGAACACTGCATCCGATTTTGTTCCCGTCTTTTCTCCAGTTGGATCAGTTTCTAAGATACGATCCCCGTGAAAAACGTATCCACCCCTCATTGACCTCTCGATGAACAGGTACTGATCGATGTCAGTGATCAGCCCGATTTTTTCACCGCTAATTTTTAGGATGAGGTCCATTACCAGATGAGGAGATGAAAAATAATATCATCAATCAAGATTAAATTCCTCATATATTTTGTCCGTATTTTTACGCATAATGTCTAACAAAGTTAACACATCACTCGACAAATACAGCTTGCAGCAGTCAAACCCATTTTTACACCCTCCCTCTGCCCACACTTTTTTGGCAAAACTGTATTCATCAGGAG